>JABWTJ010000192.1:1179308-1261147 GCA_016801875.1 Solanum sitiens
AGGTTGGTTCTCTCGGGCCTTTAGGGCATCGGGTGCCTGTCCGTCTTAATGGGTTTTGAGGCGTGACAAAAGTGGTATCAGAGCAGGTCATCCTAGGGAGTCTACAAAGCCGTGTCTGTGTAGAGTCTTGCTTATGGATGTGTTGTGCACCACATTTATAAACATGAGGCTACGGGACATATAGGAGTTGTCTCATTTCTTTCATTTCTTAGATCGTGCGATAGAACTTGTGTTGTAGGTGAATCATATCTAATTCCTCAATTGTTTTATTATAGCAAAGATGCCGATTACGAGAAGGAGTAAAAGTACTGGTAAACGAGTAGAAGTGGCTGCCCAAGAAGGGACCAGCCAACCACCACCAAGTCAAGCTGTTCAAAGTGGGGCTCAAGATGAGTCTCTATCGCAGACTTCCTCGACGCCTCCATCTCCTAAAGAAATAAGGAGGGAAGATGAACCTCAGGAACCCCCTATTAATGCTACCGAGCAAGATTTGAGGAATGCAGTCCAATTATTGACTCGTATAGTTGTTGGTCATGGCCAAAGGCAAGAAGGTCCAGTTGCAGGTACTAGTGGTGTAGTTAGATCAGCTGGAACACAGATACGTGATTTTCTTAACTTGGACCCTCCATCATTTACCGGGTCAGATCCTAATGAAGATCCCCAAGACTTTATAGATCAAATCCAACGCACTTTGGATATTATGCATGTAAGTGGCAAAGAAGCACTTGAGCTAGCTGCATACAGATTAAAGGGTGTGTCCATATTGTGGTATGAAGCTTGGAAGCAATCTAGGGGAATAAATGCACCTTCAGCTATGTGGAAAGAGTTTAAAAAGGCATTCCTTGATCATTATCTGCCATTGGAGATCCAAGAGGCCCGTGCGGATCAATTCTTAAATCTCCACCAAGGAAATATGAGTGTGAAGTGTATAGTCTCAAATTTAATTCCTTGGCCAGGTATGCTCCTAATGTAGTAGCTACTATGGAGGACAGAGTTCATTGTTTTGTGGACAGATTAGATTCATATCTGGTTAGAGACTGTACAATTGCTTCATTAAATAAAGATATGGATATAGCAAGGATGCAGGCTTTTGCACAAAAATTGGAGGATCAAAGGCAAAGAAGAAGAACACAAGAGTTGGAAACAGGGCATTCTAAGAGGGCCAGATCCATGGGTCAGTTTACACCATCCCAAGGTGAGTTTAGGCCTCGGTTCTCTAACAGACCACCTAGGCCATCATCTTTCTACTCTACAGCTAGTGCTCCACCACGGTTCCAAGGGTTTAGAGGCAATCAGTTTTGGCAAAGAAGTGAAAGCCAAGGCAGTCATCAAGAGCAAGGAAGTACGAGCCAATCAAGGCCTCCACGACAGCCTTGTAAACAATGTGGAAGGAATCATCTAGGTGCATGCAGGTTTGGGACGGATGTTTTTTTTTGGTGTGGCACACCAGGGCATATGATGAGAAACTGCCCTCATAGGGGAGTGGGTGGCATTGTTCAACCAACTAGATCAGTTGTTGCGTCGACCTCATCAACCCCTTCTTTAGGTAGGGGACTACATATGCCTACAGGTCGTGGTAGATGATCTAGGGGAGTAGCTAGTTCTATTGGAGGTCAGAATCGTACATATGCACTAGGGGATCGACAAAATTTAGAAGCGTCGCCGGATGTGGTTACAGGTACATTGTCCATATTTTCACATATTGTATATGCATTAATAGATCCGGGGTCTACACTATCATATGTTACACCATTGATTGCTGGAAAGTTCAAAAGAACACCAGAATTATTAGCGAAGCCATTTGAAGTGTCTACACCGATTGGTGAATCTATTTATAGCTAGGAGAGTTTATCGTAATTGCATTATAACTGTTTGTGATCGCGATACATTGGCTTACCTTGTTGAGCTAGACATGGTAGATTTTGATGTTATAATGGGTATGGATTGGTTAGCTTCTTGTTATGCCACAGTAGATTGCCGAACTAAGATAGTACATTTCCAATTTCCAAAAGAGATAGTCCTCGAATGGAAAGGTAATATTGGGTTGCCAAGAGGTAAATTTATTTCTTATCTTAAGGCAAAGAAGATGATTTCCAAAGGATACATATGCCATCTGGTTAGAGTGAAAAATGTAGATGCAGAGCCACCAACCCTTCAATCCATTCCGGTGGTAAATGAATTTCCAGATGTGTTTCCTGAAGATCTTCCCGGTGTGCCTCCAGAACGAGAAGTAGAGTTCGGTATTGATGTGCTTTCAGATACTCAACCTATCTCAATTCCTCCATATAGAATGGCTCCGGCAGAATTGCGAGAGTTGAAAGAGCAGTTAAAAGACTTATTACAGAAATGATTCATAAGGCCTAGTGTGTCGCCATGGGGAGCACCAGTTTTATTTGTACGCAAAAAGGATGGCTCATTAAGAATGTGTATCGACTACCGGCAGTTGAATAAGGTAACAATTAAGAACAAATATCCCCTCCCTAGAATTGATGATCTGTTTGATCAACTACAAGGTGCTAGGTGTTTTTCAAAGATCGACCTGAGGTCAGGTTATCACCAAGTGAGGGTCAAGGACAAAGATATACCCAAGACAGCTTTCCGAACACGGTATGGTCATTTTGAGTTCTTAGTCATGTCATTTGGGCTAACAAATGCACCAGCAGCTTTTATGGATTTGATGAATAGGGTGTTCAAGCCATTCTTAGATGTGTTTGTGATAGTGTTCATAGATGACATTTTGGTGTATTCAAGATCGGAAGAGGATCATGCTAATCACTTGCGGCAGGTTTTACATATTCTCCGTGATCGTAAATTGTATGCAAAGTTCTCTAAATGTGAGTTTTGGTTGAAATCTGTGGCATTCCTAGGTCATATCGTATCCGAGGAAGGAATAAGGGTTGATAACCAGAAAATAGAAGCCGTGAAAAAATGGCCAAGACCTACAACGCCTACGAAGATCCGTAGTTTTCTTGGATTGGCAGGTTATTACAGAAGGTTTGTTGAAGGATTCTCTTCCATGGCTGCACCCTTAACAAAGCTAACACACAAAGGAACCAAGTTTCTGTGGAGCGATGAGTGTGAAAGAAGCTTCCAAGAGCTGAAGAGTAAATTAACTTCTACACCTGTGTTGGTACTTCCAAAAGGTACAGAAGGCTATGTAGTGTATTGTGATGCTTCGGGAGTGGGCTTAGGTTGTGTATTGATGCAGCATGGTAAAGTTATAGCTTATGGCTCAAGGCAGCTGCGGCCACATGAGAAAAATTATCCAACCCATGATCTAGAGCTAGCAGAAGTTGTGTTTGCTTTGAAGATATGGCGCCACTACTTGTATGGAGTTCATGTTGACATATACACTGATCACAAAAGCTTGCAATATATTTTTAAGCAAAAAGACTTAAATCTGAGGCAGCGAAGGTGGCTGGAGCTATTAAAAGATTATGACATTGACATCTTATATCATCCCGGTAAAGCTAATGTAGTAGCTGATGCTTTAAGCCGTAAAATAATGGCAACCACTTATGGGAAGTCTATGGAAAGACAAGGAATGACTAAGGATCTTTCCCAACTAGCTAACTTGAGCGTTCGCCTTCTTGAATGTCAAGACGAAGGGGTAATTGTGCAAAATGCGGCAGAATCCTCGTTAATAGTGGAAGTGAAAGAGAAGCAGTACACTGATCCAATTCTTTTACAACTTAAAGAGAATGTACTACATGGTATGACAAAGGCGTTTGAGCTTAAGCAAGATGGAGTACTTCGATGTCAAAACAGATTATGTGTACCTAATATAGATGAACTAAGAAAGAGGATCATGATGGAAGCACATAATTCAAGGTACTCTGTTCATCCAGGGTCAACTAAAATGTATCATGACTTGAAAGAAATGTATTGGTGGGGGAACATGAAGAAGAACATTGCAGAATTCGTGGCTCAGTGTCCAAACTGTCAACAGGTAAAAGTAGAACACCAAAAGCCCGGAGGTTATATGCAGCGTATAGAACTTCCAATTTGGAAATGGGACATGATCAACATGGATTTTGTTACTGGTTTGCCTCGCTCATTCCGGAAGTTTGACTCCATATGGGTAATAGTTGATAGACTTACCAAAGCAGCACACTTCTTGCCGGTGAAGACTACTTATACAGCTGAAGAATATGCGAGGTTGTACATTAAAGAGATAGTTCGACTACATGGAGTGCCAATCTCTATATATCGGATAGAGGAGCTCAATTTACAGCAAATTTTTGGAAGTCATTTCAAAAGAGTTTGGGAACACAAGTGAATTTAAGTACATCCTTTCATCCTCAAACGGATGGTCAGGCAGAACGTACGATTCAGACACTTGAGGATATGCTGCGAGCTTGTATATTAGATTTCAAGGGTAGCTGGGATGATCACCTACCACTTATTGAATTTGCTTATAACAATAGCTATCATTCGAGCATTAAAATGGCACCTTATGAAGCTTTATATGGTCGAAAGTGTAGATCACCAATTGGCTGGTTCGAAATGGGTGAAACTTCCTTATTTGGGCCAGATCTTGTTCATCAAGCTATGGAAAAAGTCAAAGTGATACAGCAGCGGCTAGAAACAGCTCAAAGTCGACATAAATCATATGCAGATATTAGAAGGAGAGGACTAGAATTTTCTATAGGGGATTGGGTGTTCTTGAAGGTGTCTCCGATGAAAGGGGTAATGAGGTTTGGTAAAAAGGGAAAGCTGAGCCCACGCTATATAGGGCCATATAAGATTATCCGAAAATTTGGCCAAGTAGCCTATGAGTTAGAGCTACCACAAGAGCTTTCATCAGTTCATCCCGTGTTCCATGTCTCAATGCTACGGAAATGCGTAGGTGATCCATTTCGTATTACTCCTACTGAAGACGTACAGGTTACAGGAGATCTCACTTATGAAGAAGTACCCATTGCTATTCTGGATCGACAAGTTAGGGAGTTAAGAAATAAAGAAGTATCTTCTGTAAAAGTTCTATGGAGAAACCAACAAGTAGAAAAAGTTACATGGGAAGCAGAAGAAGCAATGAAATTGAAGCATCCTCACCTCTTCCACACTGGTGGGAATGATCAAAATGTTAGTGGAGGCATTGGCAAGTAAGTATAAGTCTATATGTTCAATGTGATTAATAGTAGTACTAGCTTAGGCTTGAACTTGTTTAGGCCGCACAACCATGCTAACATTCGAGGAAGAATGTTCCAAGGGGGGAAGGATGTAACGGCCTGCATTTTTGTATGTGGTAGTTCTATTCATGTTATACTTGACTTATACTTATAGTGTAGGTGAGGGATCATGTTTCTTACATGATTAGTGTTGGTTTAAGCTAGCTTGGAAGGTGATGTAATGCCTTGCACGTTTTAGCATATGTATTGCAAGTTAACTCCGATGGAAAGTATTTAAGTAATTATAGTAAGGTGGTAATTGAGCTAGCAGCTGCATCACCTATTTGAGCTATATTATAGTTAAAGGGCCCAAGTTTGATTGACCAGATTTAGGCTTATATTTAGGGGCTCATTTGAAGCCCAAACCTATTAAAGAAAATGTGAATGAAAGAAGGCCCAACAGCCAAATCTGCCAATTGGCCCATTATGGATAAAGCCCAAGTGAAACTAAGTAAGTACATGACCTCCTAAGATTTGTTTTACCATGTTATTGGGCCAAGTGTGTACCACCTACTTGCACTAATCTGTTCCAAGCTGATTAAAAGAACAAAGGAAAAATGGACAGCCCAAGGTCCAATAATATTAAGTCCAAAAGGGCCCAAGTTAAAAGGACAAGCAGGTGGGGCACCTACTTGACATTATATGGCCCAAAATTGGTCAAGAGTGTTGGCCATAACACCTCCTTTTTCAAAGGATAAGGATCAAAGTCTTATTCTCCATTTTGAACTTGCAAAAATTTCAGATTTCCTAAGTTCTTTGTTGGTCTCTCTTGGCTTCAATTAGCAGCCCTAAAACACCTAAGAGTTCTTGAGTGTTGTCTAATTTTTCAAGTGAGAGTTTGAAGGAGAGTTTGAATTCTTGAAGTACAAGTTTAGAGGATAAATTTTCAGAATTAAGGTAAGACTTCAACCCATTTTTTCCCTCTCTTTGATAATGTTTGGAGTGGAGAATTTTGTATATGTTTATCAAGAATTCATGGATTGTGATAAATCTTTGAGTCAATATTCTCCTATTATGCTGAAAGATTTGAGATTGTTAGTGGCTGCCTTATGAATATTGTTGTTGAGGGCTTTTTGGGTATCTCTGGAAATGATGTTTGAAGTTGTATTAATGTGTAGAGGAAGGGTGTGGTGGTTCACCATTTATGTAAGGGTTGTATGGGCCTGATTTCCATCAAATATTTTTTAGCTACTGTTTTGGAGAACATTATTGTGATTAGCTGCTGATGTTAGCTTAATCATGACTTATGTTGTAGATTAGCACCCAATAAGGAAGGCTGAATCGTGATAGTGGTTTTGGTCAGAAAAATAAGGTATGTAAGGCTATTCGATTCTATATCCTTTTGGCATGAAATCTGCCACCTGCAATTAATATCAATGAAGTGATTCCCATAAGTTCTATTTCTAGATAAGGAAGCATAGTGGCAGCGTACTATCTCCAAATAGCTAACAATATTTCTTTCCCCATTCTAAGCACGTGGAACTACTTCATTATATGTTCACTACTCTATACTTGTGTAATTTCCCCTTGTGCTGTTATAGAAATGGTATTTGCAAAAGAAAGTTTGATGAATCCTTCTCCTAAGCCAATTGAAGTCAATTGTGCCATTAAGGTCTTAAAGTAAGGTGTTGATGTTTCATAGCTCCTTATGTCATTGTTACTGCCTCAAAGTATTGTTTTCATGTATTCCACTACTGTTCCGAAATTTCATGTCTCCAAGATGATTATGACCACCAAATCAACATCTCAAAATGTTACGATTATCCAAAATAACATCTCAAAAGAGTTATGAACTGATTAACAATAATCTCAAAGATTAAAGAATCTAAGTGAAGAAATCTATTTAATTAAGGGTGGCAGCTCAGGGGCGAAAGCCTAGCATGGGTCGATCCCAAGTTGTGTAATTATGAGGACCGCATCCCAGGGGTTAATACGCCTAGCATGGGTCATCCTCTTCTACCACTGATCAGCTGGTCACTTGTATCACATGCCCAACAAAGATTATAACATACAAAGAAGGCAAAGAAAAGAATGTAGCTTACTTGATCCCATAAGAGTAAGCAAAGGTGGTCTTCTCTCCTAATCTAAGCACTCATATGTTGCTACTTGAATTCATTTGAGCCTTGTATTACATATACTTTTTGCCTTACATATTCAGTACATTTTTTGTACTGACGTCCCGTATTGGGGACGCTGCATTTCATGTTGCAGGCTCAGGTACTCCAGCTAGTAGACCTCCTCAGTAGGAGCACTCGAAATTCTGCTAGTTTTGGTGAGCTCCAAGTTGATTCGGAGCTTTATTAAGTCCTTGGTAAATTCGTTTGGTATTGTATCGTAGTTAAGGGTAAGGCGGGGTCTGTCCCGACCTACTCTAGTCTTCTATCTTTTAGAGGCTTTGTAGACGTATGTACATGGTTCAGTTGTGTATTAAGGAGTTGTGGCCTAAACAACCAAGTCTTGTATATAACTTTTGAATCTACTTACAACGTTTGTATCGCTGCATCCAAAGTTAACTTGTCTCAATTGTTATAGTATATGCTCAGTAAGAACAGGTTGTAGGTTGGTTCTCTTGGGCCTTTAGGGCATCGGGTGCCTGTCCGTCTTAATGGGTTTTGAGGCGTGACACCAACATTTTAGGTTCCGGTCGTTGAAGGGCTTTTGAGATGACTTTTAAGGAAAATTTTTGTATGGCAATTCTTGTTGATGATATGGATAAGAATGTCCGAACTAGTAGAAGAAGAGTGTACGAAGTAGTAGAAGAAGATTTCACTCTTTTGTCTAAGTATGCTCCCGACTAATTGTGTTTTCTCAACAAATAGAAGAGTCCAAACATAAGAAGGAGAAAAACAAAAGTAGGATGGACAATGATTGGTCCGACGGACATGGTGGTTCTCAGAATTAACAAAAGGTTTTCCAGACAAGGTTATTCTAATGCTCCTAGGTATGAGTATGAGAGGGTGTCTAACCCTAGACCTCACACAAAAAGCAATGAGTATTCACGGGTACTTGGTCTAGGTGTGGTAAGAGACATGAGGGTAGGTGTTTGGCCTGTTGTGATAATTGTTTTGGGTGTGGTGAGAGTGGACACATGAGTAAGTGTTACATCCGAGAAGTACCCCCTACACGTAACCGACATCGTCGTCCTCGAAGAAGACTAAGACTAGCCTTTTGGCATTCATCATTACATTCATAGGTTAAAAATACGGAAAATTTAAAACTTTTCATCTACACTACTTCATGAGGTTTACTTAGACCTCTCATTTATACATAATATATTCATATCGAGTATACATAGACCTTTCTTATAAGAAGGATACATAGTCTTCTACTTTTATGCCACATATAGGCAACATACACATTGTAGTCCTAAAAGGGATGTCTCATATTAAACCATCTAAACGGAGTCAACCATAATGTAGAAATGTCACTTATGTCTTACAACAATATCTTGAAACAACATGAATGAAATGATCGTCATTACACTATAACAAAGAGCCATAGCTAGAGTAATAACAAGGAATCATCCTCGGACTTGAGGACATACCCACACTTGGAGAATGATTCCAAATCTCCTTCAAAGTCGTCACACTACAAGAAAAAGCTTTATTTAAGACCGACATTTAGGGACGGATGAAAAATCTTGTCCTTAAATGTATATCTACAGGGACGAGATATTGTTTTGGTCCTTAATTCCTGATACTATAACAAAGGGGTTAAATATGGTCCCTAAAATGATGAGAAACTGGTCCCTATACTCCAAACTAGACAGAACAGAGCATCACTTTATAAGTTTGACTGTAATAAAAGAGGGAGATAAATAAAGAAAAAATATAAAGGTAAACTTGAAGCGTGAAAAACCTACCTCGATGTCTCAAAACCCCTAAAATCAACACCACCTCTCAGATGAGCAATTTCAACAATGCTCCTATGAGGTTCTCCACAAACACAACGCTCCGCTGAAGTTCTCCAAAAACCTCTGTTCCTCATCCATTCTACTTTAGGTGTTTCTCACAGAATTTCATGGTCGAGATTGGAGCTATGTACAAACACCATTGATCTCTTCGAATATCTCTGTTTGGTCAGATTGTTTGTTTATATCTACTTCAAATTTTGCTTTCTATTTTTGTGTTTTTGCCTCATCGTTTTGTTGGTAGTTGATATTTCAAGAGGAGTAAAGTGATATTCCATATTAAACTTATTTTAGATGATGTTTCTTTTTTTTCAAATGGTACTGATTCCTGAATTAGGGTTATCTTAGCAAAAGATCTTTATTCTTCAAGACAGAATTATTTTATGATTTGGGTTAATTTTGAGATTCTGATATTGATATTAAAGTGGGTGCACATGTGTCATGTTTCAGAGAGATTAAAGAATTGAAATTTCCTCAACTAAATTTTTGATTTATGTTGTTATTGAATGTTCGGCACTCTAGCAGTTATAGTGTTATTATATGTTTTCCACATGTTATATCATTGTTGTCTATACATATTGGTAAATGATTTATTTGAGCTCTATGAATTTAGTGAGGTGGGGTTAAATATTATCAAGAATATTGAGGGAGTTTGCTAAAAAAGTTGCACTTCTCCACAAAAGAACTATTAAATGAGAAAAAAACCAAAAATTAACAGAGGTAATTAGGATTGTTTATTCAATTCTTATTGTGCTTTAACAGAGGTAATTAGGATGTGACTTTTGAAATAAAATTAGTCCACAAACTGTTATTTAATCAATAGAAGTTAAAAAAAGTTATATATGAGATTATATACGGTAATAGATTCGAAATTCACAATATCAGGAGGTCAAAGAAATATTTAGAAATTTAAGGATCTAACCTACTGTTTTAACTACATTAATGAACTCTTATTTTCTAGCCTTTCTTATTGCTATAGACTTTTTCTTGTCTCTATATTTTTATTGCTTGCAAGCTTAGCACTTCCATTTAGCAGTAACAATATCATGTTGTCTTCCTTTATAATGTATATTGATAATTAATGTTCCTTGTTGAAGAATCATGTTTCTTCCAGGTTAAAATTACATGTTCATGTGTGCTATGAAAGAGTATAAGATTACAAGTTTTTTCATGGTTAAAATATACACATTTGTAAGAAAAAATAACTAGTTTCATAGTTGGTTTATTGATAGTTTATGCATTTTTTGTTGAAATCTAAAAATAATTAGTGGATATTTGCAAAACTTTTAAAGTAGAGATCACATCTTGTTTGATAAATTTTAACTAAATAAAATCTCTTATAATGGTTGTTTGCTGTTCAAGAATTCTTGTTTAGGCAGTTCATACCATCCATACATAGTGTTTTGATCTAAGATTTCAATTCTTCCGTGTTTCAGCAGTAACATATTCTTCCATGGAGCTAAGGTCCAAAATATGGAAGAAACAAGCGTTTCCACGACTCTACCACCCAGTCAATTCTGTTCCACTTAATCCCTCTTTCATGGCCACATATCTTTCCAGCTAAGGAATGGGAAATCTTTCTCCTGTTACATGAATCCAATTTTCATTTCATCCTGGAAAAGCCATCTTTTTCTCAACAATGTCTTTGGCATTTGATCCAATAGCGTTCCGTTAGATAGGAACAGATTTGATAAATACTGATAACTCTCGGATAGAAACTACTTATCGGTTTTTGGAAAATCTTGTGAGGTTTGGTCTTATTCATTTCCTTGGTTTTACTTCTATTAAATGAAGATACGGATCTAGCGTCAATTTATAGAGTGGTATAATAATCTTTTCATGTATTAAAGAATTAATGGTAGGACTAAAGCTTACTAGTTCTCTGCACCACTTTAGCAATTGAAGATTATTATTGAGAATTTATTTTGCTACTCCAGAACAACTATGGGCGAATATGAAGGAGATGTAATTTATGATCTCCACAATTTTTTCAGATGATTCATCTTTTATTTTGCTATGAAATTTCGTTGTTCTTATTCAGGAGTATAAATATTTGGATGAATATGCGGAGGAAGGTGAAGATCAAGAAGAGGATGAGTGTGGTAAAGAGGAATATGAGGAGGAAGAAACTGAAAAACTTCCAAAAGAGTTATTGGAATACTAGGAACAAAGATAAATGACTGAAAAAGGTATCAGGAAACAGAGGAAGACAGGATATTTAGAAGGCATTGCCAAGGAACAAGTGAGTGCCACTAGTGTGCTTCTATTTTTAAAAATTCCTGTCTGCTTTTTTGGAATCTAAGTAATTCATTATGACAATAAAACCAATCTACTATATTATCTATCAATAAACTAATGTTGTTGTCTTGAGTTTCAAAAAAGAGGTTGTCAAACCAGTTGTTCATATGATGATTGCTTCAAGAACAAGGCCATTATAAAACTAATGAAACTAACTTACACACATTTGAGTCAACCAGACAACTAACTAATTCAAGGTTCTGAAATTTTTTAAACAACTGGAACATTGAGAATATAGCAAGAATGTGTAAGGATTTCCATAGAATTACTCAAAGAGAACGAGTCTTTCGATATAACCATAAGTGCCTTTGATGTTGCTTTACTTAAGAAGGCCCTTCATCTTTAATTCTCTCCAACTCTTTCTTGTGATATCATAAAACAGACAACATAAAACACCTTACTTTAAGTTTAAGATAAAATGTAAGAGCTTTCAAGTGTTAGACCTTTTATCCTGGGAAATAGAAATTGAAGATAACGCAGAGAATGAATGGACTTATTTTCCGAACTGCAGATATGAAATGTTATATGTAGTCAGGCAGACTAAAGTATTGATAGCAAAGGATAGCCTTATATAGATATTAAAAAGGACAAAAGGACAACATTCGGCCATTGAATTGTGTCCGTCTGTTTTTATTATCTAGCTTATCATAATTGCAGCTACATGTGTATGTCTTAGCTCTCCCCCAAACTGAAAACAATACAGACGGACGAAGCAGAAACGTTTTTGGTTGTATGTTGGAGTTGGGAGAGGGGGACAATATATGCATGTGCTATCATTATTTGGGTTACAGATATATGTTTTGAGAATATAGACTAAAAAGATTTCCAGAAATGCATTGGTGAGAACATATATAGATGTGATACCACCACGACTACTGTAAATCTTGAAGTTGTCAGTTATATGAACTGGGTCCAAGTTTAAGAATCCAAAGAAACGATTCCCTTATATTGTCAATTACTATTATGAAAATGCATCGAGTTTGGATTCTCTTTTTGACCACAAACTGCATTTGATTTCAGTTGGTGGACGTGAATATCGAGGTTCTGCATGGACTCATTTTGATTTATAAGGTATTCTCATTAATTTTTTTATGATCCTAGTTCTGTATTCACGTAAGTAGGATCAGCTTAATGGATATGTAAGAAAGAGTACTTAAAAACCTACTTTATGAGTTCTCTTGTGAGTTTTTACTTGTAAGTTTTTAGGTTTCGTAGCCAAGCGTAGCAAGGGATTATCCAAAGAGAAGATAGACCTCTATCAATATTTTGAATGACTTTGAATCGTTTGAGTTAATTTTGTTGTTCAATGCTCTAGGAATCTAAAATATTGAATGCAATATATTTTATTTCTTATCAACACTAAAATATATTGTGTGATTTGGCTGTGCACATAATTTTGTTTTTTTTCTAATAGAATTTATTTTGTATGTTTTACAGAATTTGGAGACATTCGTTTTCTAGTCAAGAAGCAAGTTGGAATACTTTTAAAAAATTGACAAATTTATTATCTTTTTTTAAGGATTGTATGGAATACTTTAATAGGAATTTTAGTTTGTTTAGCCAATGAGTTGCGCAATAGTCTTCTGATCATATTTTTGTAAATAGTGTTTGTGAAATGTTAATCAAAACTTCTGATTAATATATTATCCAGATTCATTCTGTTATCTATATTATCCATAAAAAAAAGCCTGACAAGAAAAATTATGCCTTATTTATGTGCCACATTTTCTAGCAATAAATCATCATTAGGGACCAACAGTGTATGAGTCCTCAAAACTATTTAAGGACCGGATTATTGGTCACAATAACCTTTTAGTGTCTAGATAAGCTCATCAGTGAAATTTTAATGTACCAATCAATTGTTGTCTAAGGACCAGAATCATGGTCCTAAAATAGTTTTAGGGACTAGAACTTCACATGGTCGCAAATATGTTTTAAGGACCGACACCTAAATCTCGTCCCTATGGACCTTTCGCGATGGAGCAAATAGGGACAGCTGGCGACCATATTATTCTCGTCGCTAGTGACCTTTAGAGACTAGAATTAGACCTTTTGGGACCATATTTCTCGTCCCTAGTGGCCTTTTTTCTTGTAGTGTCACAAACCCTTCAACGACTGGAACCTAAAATGTTGGGAAAAAGGGAGAAATGGGGTTAGCACATTACTTGTACTAATTATGGAATCATATGCACAAAAAACATATAAATCATGCTAAAAAGGGACATTTATTAAAAAGCATGCATAGTCACTTTGAAAAGCCTTATGCAAAATCAAGAATCAATACAAGTCAATAAGCACATATTCATTAAATCAAAGACCATGTACATTACAAGACCAAAAATATCATGTCTAGTCAAGTCATCATACATATCAACATCATTGAGAACATAATAAAGACAACTCTATAATCAAGTTATAATATCAACAAGCATGTATAAGAGTTCATAACATCAAAACCTAAGCAAGACTATTACTCATGAACTCCCATTAAGTCCACTAGTGGAATGACTATGTAAGGCCCCATAACCTCACTCAACCAAGTAAACCAAACAAGAACCATAAGCAATGCCCAACTTAACATACTATATCATTAAGAGTAGACATCATCATACTTTAGCAATAGAGACCAACCACATGCTCATAAATGAAATCATTATCACATAGTTTCATTAACATGTAAGATAAACATATGCATATCATTTACATTTATAAGCATATAAGCACATAAGAACATCCTTCTAAGACATCCCTCAATGTTAAGTAGTGCAATGTATAGGTAGAGTCCCATACCCCTACATAGACTAAGACAAACCCTTTAGGTCATCCTAGTTAGAGTTCACATTATTACTTCATTTTACCTCTTGGTAACATATTGCCTTAACCCACATAGACCACATTAGCTAATGTGGAATTTGGTGTCGTTGAATCCGGTGTCACCGAAAGAAGGCGGACTACTTGCAAAGGTTGTACCAAAACATGAACATAACATATATGTGGATCTACTAGCTAGTACTCCTATGAGGGAAATGCAGTTGGGACCCTCTTTACGCTACATGCATTATAGTCTCCAATCTCATTAGTAGAATAGTGATCCTACCTTCCCTATGTGGGAAGGGACACTCCTCACTCTAGTTCACTTGGTTCTAAGACCCTTTTTAAATGTGTTTTATTAATAATCATAACTTAGTTTAAGTCATAAGGTCTATGCGTTATATAGTAATAGTCATAGCTCAAAGACAATTGCATGAGTTATTATCCTTTCAATACAATTCAGACATTTGAGGTTAGCACATTTACATAACCATATCATGACAAGGCACTTAGGCAAATTCATCACCAAACTTATGTCATTACATCCTAACCAACAACTCAAAACCCATAATTGAAGACATTTCAATTCAACATCATAACAACCCTAACCAATCTCATCATAATGTATACTTAAATATAACTTCATCACTAAACAATAGTAATAATAATTTGAAGTACAGGATTAAGATCACAAGGCTTACCCCAATCTCCTTCACAAGCCATCATCCAAGGTTTTACCATCAACCATCCAATTCAAAACAACAATGGGTGTAATGTCATCACACAATAGTAATTAGCACAATAATAAAGTCAATTGAATCACTACACCTCAATTCATCACTAGTTCATAACGTAGGGTTAGGGATTTTGGTCAAATTCATGATGTACTTCACTAACAAGGTTACTTCATCAAGAACTAGACTAATTGTACCATAATACATCATAATATAATCATAATCACCCAAAGAAATTATAAACATAACAATTTAGAATATCAATTTCGTAATAGAAGAATACCCACTTGAACTAATTTTTGAAATAAATTTATGAAGAACCCTTTGGGGAAAGGAATCCCAAAGGTGAAAGGACCCCATACCTTGTTAATTGATGAATAATGATGGAGAAAAAGTCCCCTTATTTCTGCCCTTAGACCTTGACCTAGCCCTTCAGTGGAGTTCTTCTATTTGGGAGAGAGAAAGAAGAGAGAAGGAAGAGCTATTGGGTTTTGGGATTGTGATAAGTAAGGTTTTAGACTGAGGGTAGGTTATATAGTTAACTAACTAACCTAATTAACCAACCCCTAAAAACTAATTAACTCATCTAACTAAATATCATAATTAACTAACTAATTTAAAACTTGGCAGCAAAATAGTGACCCTGACCTACGAGACCCCGACTCACGGGCCATAGGTCAGTCAACGGACCATGGAACCAACCTTCCTGCAGGTCCATCATTTTGGTCAGAGACTTGCCAAAGGACCGCTTCACGAAAATTACTAAGTGACGATCGATGGTGGCTATCGATGCCTCATCGATCAAGCCACGCGTCATATCCTGCAATCGTCAATGGCAAGTGTTTCAAGAATTTTTTAGCTATAATGCAAGGGTCCTCCTCAAGGACCCTTTGGTTTGTCCTTGGGGAGTCCTACCTAGACGTTTTGACTATAAATCAACTTTAATACGTATTAGACAAGTTATTACAAAATTCCATCGAATTCTGACTCCTAAAACCTAGTCAAATAAGCTAAGGCACACTAGCACCTGTTGAACTAATTTTTGGATGTCATGTACGTTTATTGACGCTTTGATTCTAAAACTTCCTAAATGGATTATATACATTATATTTGACCTTAAAACAGCGTTACAACTATTAGACTCTCATGTTAGGCTTTATATGAGGATTTAGACTTTCCGGTGTATTACAATATTCCACCCTTAGGAACATTCGTCTCACAATGACTCTACAATCCTTTGGAAGGAGGAATAGACTCAAGACTAGTAGCCAACCAACAACAACATATCAAAACATGAGTTACAATTCAAATCAACATAACCACATGACGTTTTACAGAATGTGACTCAAAACATCATTTTCAACTCATACGAGTTCAACATTCACTACATGTGTATTCAATTATGCCAAATCTTTCTTTAACACACATCAGGATGTGAAAACAACTCATGAAGGAACAACATACAAAAATACATCACATAAGTTTCAAATCAAGTAAAAGAGCATTTTTTTGGAAAATTTTCACTTCTATAGGCATAGTTCACTGTAAATCACTGTAAGAAAACATATTCTTCAATATTTTACCAAAAACAATCAAGGAAACTTCAAATAAACTTATTATTTTCACTTTAAATAGGAAAAACTAACCTTAGTTACCAAATAGATGAGGGTAACAAGACTTTATGTTGGCCTCGACCTCCATGTTGTACCCTCAACTAGGTGGTTCTTCCATAACAACTTTACGGAAGCCACCTCCTTAATCCTTAACTTCATTACTTGTCTATCAAGGATCTCAATCAGAACCTCCTCATAGGAGAGGTTCTCTTGCACACCTAGGCCTTCAAAAGGAAGAATGGACTCGGGATCACAGATACATTTCTTAAGCATGGAGACATGGAACACCGGATGAACCGAAGCCAATTCACTATGTAACCTAAACTAATATGCAATCTTGCCAATCCTTTGCAAAATTTCATAAGGACCCATATAACGAGGACTCCACTTCGATTTCATTCCAAATCTCACCACCCCTTTCATAAGTGAAATTTTTAGATACACCTTATCACCTTCTTCAAACTCTAAGTCTCTTCTCCTATGGTCGACATAAGACTTTTGCCGGCTCTAGTCTGTTTTCAAGCAATTCCTTATTATATGAACTTTTTCCAAAGTCTTATAAATCAATTCAGGACCCAAAAGTGAAGACTCGCCCACTTCAAACCATCCAATTCGAGACCTACATCTCCTACCATACAAGGCCTCACAAGGAGCCATAGATATAGATGAATGGTAACTATTATGGTAAGAAAACTCAACCAAAGGCAAGTGTTTATCCCAAATCCGCTTGAAGTCAATTATACAAGCTCTAAGCATATCCTCAAGGGTTTGAATAGTACGCTCCGCTTGACAATCCTTTTGGAGATGAAATGCAGTGCTTAGCTTCACCTTGGTACTTACCCCTTTTTGGAATGACCTCAAAATCTAGATGTGAATTGTGCACCCCTATCCAATATGATGGATAACGAGCCTTTGGAAATTCAGAGGGAACTAGATTAGAAAACCTCTTCTTGAACCTAGGCATCTCTTGAATGTCAAGACTACCCTTAGAAGAACCACCTTCATAAGACCTTGCCTTCTTGGCCTCCCTTTTCTTTATAACCTAGTTTCCTCCACTTGTTGAGCATGAACCATGAGACGATAAATATTTATATTATCATGTAGCATTGCTGAACGACATTCCTCAAGCAAGTATTCGGACACCCCTGTAAATCCCTTGGGTTTGACAAAAAGGATGGAGCATACTTGGACAATTTAGTAAACTTCAAGGAATAGTCAAGTACACTCATACCTCCTTGACGAAGGTTGATGAATTCTTTAACCTTAGCTTTCCTCAACTCTCTAAACAAGAAATAATCAAGGAAACCTCTCTTGAAAATCTCCTATGTCATCGGACCACCTCTTAGTGCCCTATTATCCCTCAATTGCACGTACCAAGTTTGGGCCACATCTTTGAGTTGATAGGCTTATGAATCAGCCTTCTCAATTGAGATCACACCCATAGCTTAGAGAATCTTATAGACCTCATCGAGGAAATATTTAAGGTCTTCATCCTCCCTCGACACAAAGAAAATAGGTGGACTAATTCTAGTAAATTCTCTCAAATGAGAGGCCATATTTTTAGCATGTGGAGGAACTCGAGGTCCAACCTCCCTATTCACTTGGGCCGTCATGGCTTGAACTTGAGAAGTGACGGCATTGTATTGATAGGTCATGGCTTGGTCCAAATTGGGAAAAGCCTCCCTTATCTCTCCATCGGTCATCGGTGGTGGAACAACCGAAACTTGATCACCCATATCAACCTCTTCAAGTGGAATCACTTGGTTGTCTTGTGAAGGCACTTGGTTGTCATTAACCCCCACATTAGCCATCTGTTCCTTGGTCTTTCTAGCAGCTTATCTTTGAATATTCATACATATAACCATGATACAAGGTTTAATTGAAAGCACAGGATAAGACTCAAGAGGCACGATATAGGAATACAAGAAGATGAGAGTTTCTAAGCATCATATAGTATCTTATTCATAAGTGTGGCGCGCTTCACAATTATGAATAAGAATCTACATAGACGTGGTTTAATGAGACATCTTTTCTAAGGATATTCAACCTCATGATCTGATACCAAGTTTATTACATCACGGAAGTACCCCCTAGACGTAACCGGCATCGTCGTTCTCGAGGAGGACTAAAACAAACCTCTTAGCATTCATCGTTACATTCATAGGTTAAAAATGCAGAAAATTTAAAACTTTTCATCTACATTACTTGATGAGGTTTATATATACCTCTCGCTTACACATAACATATTCATATCGAGTATACATAGACCCTTCGGTGTAAGAAGATTAAATAGTCTTCTACTTTTATTCCACATATAGGCAACATACACATTATTGTCTTAAAACGGATATCTCATATTAAATCACCTAAACGGAGTCAACCATATGGGCACAAGCCCTTACACAAATGTAGAAATGACACTCAGGTCTCACAATAATATCTTGAAACAACATGAATGAAATGATCGTCTTTAGACTATAAAAAAGAACCATATCTAGAGGAATAACAAGGCATCATCCTCGGATTGAGGATATATTCATTAAGTTAAGACCATGTACATTACAGGACAAACAATACCAAGTCTAGTCAACTAATCATACATATAAAAATAATTGAGCACATAATCAAAACAACTCTATCATCTAGTTATAATATCAACAAGCATGTATAATTGTTAATAACATCATAACCTAAGCAAGACTATTACTCATGAACCCCTATTTAGTCTTGTTACACCCTCAAAATAAACTAGGATAAACTAGATCCTATCATGGGTGTAATGATGTTTTAAAGTCATACACTAGTTAATAATAGTGTTTTTAGGCAGTATATAAATTTTGGTAATGTTTGGAGGTCAAACGTCCAAGACTTTCGGAAACTAGTCGAAATTGAACTAGTGTGTTGTAGTATTTTGTAGTTATGTTGTATGGAATTTTTTGAGGGTGAAAGAGAGTATAGATTGTTCCTAAGCATAGAAGGACATTAAAAAGGTCGAAATGTCAGAGAACAATGCCTCGGGGACCAGCAAAAGTGTTCCCAAGGAGGACCCAAAGTTGGCCCATCAAGCTGCCGCACAAGCCAGAATCTGGCAGTGACTGCGCATCGCGCGGCTGGCCCAAAAATGGGAAAATTATTTTCCCTGCTACGCAGGTCCGTCACTACCATTCTGTATTGAAATTTTCCATAAAGAAGATTTGAAAATGCCTCCGTGACGCGGAGTAAACTACCAAATTTGGCCGCGTCGTTTTGAAGTCAGATTTTAGTTAGTTAAATTGTCCAATAAGTGCAGGGTTTTTTGGGTAATTTGGGGATGAATTATTGACGGCTATTGAGTCTTTTTATACCCCTTAACTCACCAATCAAAGCTAAACCCAACTCAAAAGAAAACCCAACTCAAAACAAAACCTCTCCATTCTTCTCTCCGAAACCTCCATTGTTGAAGCTTTTGGAGCTCCAAGGAAGAAGATAAATTTCTCAAGTTTTTCTCATCAATATTGTGGGGTTTTCATCACAATGAGGTATGGTTCTTCATCCTTGAAATTTCTTTCTTCAAGGATTCAATTCCAATGATCTTTCAAAGATGAGCAAAACATGAATTCTCCAATTTAGAGATCTATCCATGGGTTCATGCATAAAACGTTTTGAATCATTATATTACGATTGAATTGATGTTAATTTGATGATTTAAACCAAAAATATCTATGAACCCATGCAAACCATGAAATCCTAGTTTTGACTATTTTATGGGTGAAGTGATCATGTCTCTATGCTTATGAATTCTAGTGTAGTTTTCTATGGGTTATTGAATGATATAAGAATTGAATTTAATTGGTGTATAGGCTGTCTTATATTGATAAATCTATATTAAATTGATATAAATTCATTGAGTATTGTGATTGTTGTATTGAATTGATGATCATGGCCATGGGTAAGGGCCTATTGGTATTGTAAATAACTATGGATTGAAGTGGTGAGAATGGATTGGTGGTACGCCGCCCTAATTCTCTTGATTCTTATGTAAGTTAGGTCTTCAATTCTGTTGTGATTTGTATGGTCCACTTATGGTTGCGGTGTTATGTGTTTTACTTGTAAATTTTGTGGCCTCGTTGGCGTTACTTTATGTATAATTATGAACATGGCCTTGTCGGCAACAACTTTATATATTATGATGATTTGTTTAGTTGACTTATGTGAAGTATGATCTTATCTATCTACTTGTGATCAAGGTGATAGCATGAATTCTTCTATTGATGTTTTTAGGTGATCATGTTAGACTATGACTATGTCCTTATGTGTGTAGTCTTAGAGTTGATGCATGATTCTTCCTTCTTGGTTTTAGAGTCTTATGAATACTATATTGATGATTCTATAGTAGTATATAGGATGAACTATAGTTGACTTTGTGTTGCCTAAGTGTTTCTTTGATGATATGCAATAAGTGATGAAGTGAAGTACTGATATGGCTTGTTTGGTAGACTTGTGTCCCTTACATTATACGTGTACTTTGTGAATATGAGATGTCTTGACTTAGGATGTAAAGCCTCTTAGTCTTGTATGTATGAATGAAATGTGGACTTGAAAATAGTGGGAAGGTCAAATTATGTGGAGCCCTCAATCTAGTTGAGAGGTTATGATATCCTTGAAGTCAAAAGTTGTAATGGTATCCTTCTTATGTGAATGGCGGACTTAAGGTTGGTTGGCCGGAACGGCATGAAATCATCCTTTGGAAATTCATTAAGTTATCCTCTTAACCATTGAAAGGCAACCCTAGAGGACCTCTTAGGTAAGGTGAATGTGATTGGGTTATGAACTATATATGGAAACTCATCATGTGATCCTTTATGTGAATTACTCTATGACAAAAAGGATAGCACCGAGTGAGTATGGTTAGGGAAGTAGCTCTAGTTAAGAATGAGGCTAGAGTGCAAAGAAACCCTTCATATTCCTTAACCATATGCCTACATGGGATGTGTCCATGTTCTACCATTGGCAATTAGAACACCCTTATCAGAGTAGGTTACCACTTAGGATTCCATTCTTTGCTACCATGGTCTATGTCGTTTATTGCCTAATATTATCACATGGGATACCTAATAGTGTTTGAGAAGTTCTAGGAAATGTAGGTGGTGGTATGGGACGCTACCTAGACATTGCACAATTGGGCTTTGAAGATGTTAGTGAGTGAGTCCTTTGGTCTTCTCCATCACCATTACTTTAATGTCCTTATGTAATAAATGTCTCTTAAATGAACTAATGAAGTAATGACTTAAGTTAGAAAGTATGTTATTGAATGAGTACCTAATCTAGAGTGACTCTAAGGATTTCCTAGTTAAAGTGTGAAGGGGGTATAAAAGTTGATCTCTTCAAGTCTTATCTTGGGAAGTATTAAGAATGACCCTAGATAGAAAAATTTGTTGATACGTTAGACATGATCTAAACTTAGGAAGTCTTAAGGATTATTTAGGTAATCTTTAAGAGGGTGTATGGGCGTTCTCTTCTAAAATTACTTAAGTAAGATTTTTGATAACATTGGTGGGGTGAATATCATATTATATGTTATGTGTTTTGGTATATTTTAATTTTTTATCTCATTATAGGTAGTTCTAAGGATCATTTAGGTGTGCTTAGATAGGGTGTATGAGTGGTCTCTCTTTGTCTTACTTAAGTGAGTCTTAGGATAACTTTTAGTGAGAGAGTTTCATGCTAAAAGAGTTCACTGTGAACCTTATGTGATATCTTATATGTTTCTAAGGTGTTAAATGTTGTTCTTTTGCTTTTACTACGATGTTTTAATCAAAAGGAGCATATTTCCATTAAATGTCCATTATCATGATTTTTTTGCATTATGCCATTCTTAGTACATGTGTTTGTACTAATTCCTTACTTTTATCTATCTATAAAGTGATTCGTAGGTGAAGGTACTTTTGGGAGCAAAGTTTGGATTATAGGATCTTTCAAGCTAATTTGAAGTATGTCCTCATTTGACTCGAGGGCATAGATGTCTTTAGAGTTCTTTTATTACAGCATTGTAATAGACTTACTAGTACGATATTTCAATTGTATGAGCCATGACCCAAGTATATTTCGAGTATAAGATTTGATTACATGAGACTTAGTATTTTTTTTTGGTTAATATCAAAGAGATTTTGAAAGACTATTCGAATACTGTGAAAAGTTTTAATTCCGCACTACTTATATATATGTATATGCGATGAATGAGGTGAAAGGCTTGTACAAGACCTCCGAGAGGTCAAGTACGTTGTGTTCCGCTTTGAGAATGCCCTAACTTATAGGGGGTACTCTCGGGTCGTAACAAGCTTGGTATCAGCGCATAGGTTATGAAATTGGTCTTAGAAATCCAAAAGTCTCATCAAGTCATGTCTAGTAGAGTCCCATTCATCAGTGTGAGTCACGACACATCTATGGGCGAGAGGCTATAGGACGATAGAATTTCACTTCGTTTCTACTCCTATGTCGTGTTGTAGAGATTAAAAGTTATGAGTGTTCTTTTCTTATGGTTTTCCTTGTGTATAAGAGATGAGTACGAGGATACCGGCTAGAAGAGTTGAGGAGAATGATATTAATGAGGGACTTCCTCCCCGAGGTGGACAAGTGCCATAAGTTGAGCAAGTTTCTCAAGGTGTTCAAGGTGCATAAGGTGATCATGTCCCTATTGTGGAAGGAGGTAATGATGTTCCGGTGGTTCCCCCGGAAATGACTAATGGGAGATTAGAGAGGCTCTACTTGCTTTAGCCCGAGCCATGACTACTCAAGTGAATAGGGGTGTTGAGCCTAAATGAATGCTATGGAGAGCACTATGACCTCTTGATTGAGAGACTTTGTGAAGATCATTCCTCCTATATTTCATGGCTCTATGGTGGGAGAAGATCCCCAAAAGTTCTTAGATGGTGTGTACAAGATGTTGAGTGCCATGGGAGTGACTTCTAGGGATAAGGCGGAGTTGGCTTCGTACCAGTTGACGGAGGTTTCTCAAGTGTGGTACACTCAATGCAAGGATTATAGGCCTGTTGAGTCGGGTCCTATTGAGTGGTAAGTGTTTAAGAAGACTTTCATAGGAAAGTACTTTCCCCGTGAGAGGAGGGAGGTGAAGGTAGAAGAGTTTATCAATCTTAAGCAAGACAATATGAGTGTTGAGGAGTAATCTTTGAAGTTCACTATGTTTTCTAGATATGCACCATCCTTAGTGCCTAGCCCTAGGGATGATATGAGTAGATTTGTGACCGGGATTTCCGACCTAGTTAAAGAAGAAATGCGTACGATCATGCTCCATAATGATATGACTTTGGCTAGACTCATGGTGTATGATCAATCCATTGAGGAGTCTAAACTTGGTAGGATTGCTAGAAACTTGAAGTGAAGTCAAGGTGATCAAAGTCAACCTAGATCAAAGAAGAAGTTCACAAGTCAAGATGAACCTAGGAGTGCTAAAGTTAACTTGAGAAGGGTAGTGGTTCTCAAAGTGACAAGCATACATGTGCTACTTGTGGGAAGTGACACTATGGGAAGTGTCTATTGGGTACCGGGAGTTGTTTTGGCTGTGGTAAGGTGGAAACAAAGTGAGAGATTGTCCTAGTATTGTGTCTAGAGGAAAAGAAGGTAAGCAAGTTCCTAAAAGAGTTTCGGGTAGTGATCCTCCAAAGAAGAACCACTTTTATGCACTCCGGTCTAGAGAATCAAAGCCGAATGAGGATGATGATGATGGTAAGTTCTAGTATTCTCTCTTTTGTTTTATGATTTACTTGTAATTGGGGGAGTATGGTTAGTAGAGGAGCTAGATGATCATATTAGTATGTTGCATGTTGCATTGTGTTTAGGAGTCTCGTTGGAATTGAATTTCATTGATTCCTTGAATTCTGCATTTCATGAAGTTATGATTATGTTGTAAAATGTGTTTATGTGGTTTAATCTATCATATTTTCATGTATCCATCATCAATTTCCTAAATGTTGCATTTATTGAAATTTTAAAGCATATTCACTGTAATGCCTGGCAGCTTATTGTAACATTTTTGGAAAATTGACTAATTTGTTCTTTGGTTGAAAATTCTTATAATAATTATTGAACTGATGTATATGAGCATGACAATGAATTTAAAAGGATTTCATGATATTTGAAATGAAGAATGTGAGTCTTATGGCATGATGAGTCACAGATTTATTTCTAGCTTCTTTTTGTGTTGTGAGTCGCTTGATTTTATGAAATGAGATTTCTCCTATATTTATTTATTGTGTATTGTGTGGTATGGTTATGTGCTTCTAGTCTTGATTTTATTATCTCTTCATAGTATCTAAAGTGTAGCAAGTGTCATTCGAGGACGAACGTTTCCAAGTGGTGGAGTATTGTTACACCCTCAAAATGAACTAGGTGAAACTACAGCCTAACATGGGTGTCTTGATAGTATCTAAATTCTAGAAAGTGTCATTCGAGGAAGATTTATAGTGTTCTTCGGCATTATATAAAGTTTGGCAATGTTTGGAGGTCAAACGTCCAAGACGTTAGGAAACTAGTCGAAATTGAACTAGTGTGTTGTATTATTTTGTAGTGATGTTTTGGGGGATTGTTTGAGGGTGAAAGTGAGTATCGATAGTTCCTATGCATATAATGAAATGTAAAGGGTCACAATATCTGAGAACGATGCCACGGGGACCAGCTAAAGGGTCCACAAGGAGGACCCAAAATTGGCCACACAAGCTGCGCTAGCCAGCATCTGACAGTGGTTGCGCGTCGCGCATCTGCCCAAAAATTGGCACATTGTTTGCCCTTCAACGCGTGAAATTTCCAGAAACAAGATTTAAAAGTGCCTCCGCAATGCGCATTAAACTCCCAGATTTGGACGCGCCGTTTTTAAGTCAAATTTGAGTTTGTTAATTCATCCAATAAATGCAGGGGTATTTTGGGTAATTTGGGGATGAATTTGACAGTTATTGAGTTTTTTATACCCCTAAACTCACCAATCAAAGCTAAACCCTCAACTCAAAACAAAACCTCTCCATTCTTCGCTCCAAAACCTCCATTGTTGAAGCTTTGGGAGCTCCAAGGAAGAAAATAGATTTCTCAAGTATTTCTCCATCATTCTTGTGGGCTTTTAATCACAATTAAGGTATTGTCACATCCGGGTAGACCCCCCTAGAAGTAACATGGCGTACTTGACCTCTCGGAGGTCTTGTGCAAGCCCATAATCTATCATTGCATTTTCATAGGTAAATTAACAGAAAATTTAAAACTTTTCGTAGCACATCATATGCTAGAAACTTTACTTCATATATATAAAATATCATAGACACATATTTAAACGCTAGTCTATTTTTTCCATCCTAGACTCAACATCATAAGAGTACCTTAGGGACACGGCCCTTACAAAATAATACATAAGTACAATATTTAAGAACTTTACAGTAAACTAAACATTATGACATCCTTGGACTTAAGGATTCCTTTCCTTGAGCTTGGGAATCACATATCAAGCTTTTCAATTATAGAGACATTCTTTAAGCATCCATAACCTACACTCTGTGTAAAAAGGTAGAGAAGAATGGTGTTAGTACAAGAATATGACAACCATGCAAAAACATTCATTTAAAAGGGACATTTTACTTGAAATCATGCATTATGCCTTTTTGTGAAAACTTCATAAAACCTTGATACAATAGCATTTATATAATTCACTTACTTCATATAGACATATTCAAAGTACAAACATCATATAAAATTACATATAGAATTTAAGCCACATTTGAGGTCACTTTACAGTGAACTACTTTCACTTTACAATTACTTTCCATTTACGCTGAACTCCTTTATTTCTAACTTCTTGACTTTCCCAAGTAATCCTTTTAGTGATACATGGTGTAATACATGAGTAATGTCCCATAAAACCATCCATGCTCAAGCATCACCTTAAGACCACAAGGAAACCATACATACAACCTTTTAACTCAACACATAGAGTCATAGGACCACTTCATAGACAAGGCACACACTTCACATGAGAATTCCATATTATGCATATTATCACATCATGTAGGAACTAACATATTGTCATGTAAGATAACTATAAACATATGCACATACATTTGAACACCTTCCTAGGACTCCCTTAAATAACTACTTGTGCAATATCTAGGTGGGTTCATTACTTCAACCTATCCTGAGTATCTTCTCTTAGGTTATCCTAGTTAGTGTCCTTAGTAATTTACTTTAACACCATTGTCCATTTTACATTAGGGAAGTTAAGCCTTAACCGACACTAACACCATGGGTGCTAAACATGGAGTTTGGTCATAGAGCCTTAAACCAATGGAAGGTGTTCTTACCTAGCCATGGTAGAACGTTAACACATGCTAGCATACTAAGTGAATTCACTTGCTACCTATGTGACAAGCATAATTAATGGAAATTGGAGGCCATCGTGGAGACATCCCTCTATGCCCTTGGGCTATGAGTCTATCCACCTCATGAGATTTATGGTAGACCTTCCTTCTCACATTGGGAAGGCACACCACTCATATTCAAGTTCACTTGGTGCTAAGCTAAGTTCCCTATATTAAAAGCCTTTATTATTATTACTTTATAAAATTATGCTTTAGGAGATTGAATCTCTATATTCTTAGCTCATAGGTCATAGATGAGAGTTCATCAACGTAAATCATGTGAGAAACCCTTTTACATGGACATGTATACATATATGTGAGCAATCCTTTAACATAACATCTTTAAAGCCACACATGTTCATACTTCATTTCACTCATGTATAAGTGTACAAGTGTAACTATATAAGCCATGCTTTCATATAAACACAATTAGACACCAGGTATAATCATACTTCATCATACCACATACTTCACATTATAACATACATGACATGTTCAGAATATACTCATACATTCATATCCATATACATAAAAGACCAAACCTAGGAACTATCCTATCAAGGTACACATGTGCAATGCATAGATAATGTTCATACCCTTGCCCATACTAGTACACCTATCAATTCATCCTAGTTAAGGAAACACATATCATACTTTCATAGACATAAGTTTAACATGCATAGTAGTAGACACTAGTGAATATGAGAACAACCTTTAATTAGACACTATGATCCTGTACTACTTGTAAGCATGCAGTAGAGTGAGGGTGTGTGTGCATTGGTCAACAAGATCACATAATGGCTATCAATAACACATTGAGGGATCCACCCTCTTAGGACCACAATACACAACCAAACATTGACCACACAGCACATAATAGCATAGGAGACAAGCAAACTTCATATTACACTTAAGACTTCTAACTTTTGCTATCCATGCATTCACATAGGCGTACAAAGGTAGGGTCATCATTTTTTAATACTTTATTAATGGCAGCAGCTACACATAACCCTAACATGATCATTCACATGCTCATAACAATAGCACATAACCTATATTAACAACTAGAGTAGAAGACTAGGCACAAGTTACACATAAGGTCATCATCATAACCACACACTCATATATTCATCAATTTTCCTTCAAAGCAATAGTCAAAACATATAATATTGATAATAAAGTAGACACCGCCACCATAACTGGACCATACCACACAATGCCATACACGGCTTCATCAATTACAATAATATAGAAAAGTAGAGAGGCAGATCCATTCTTACCAATTCATCAAACTTTGATCATCATTGATCAATGCACCATTTTCATCATCAATACATTATAGGTAAGTAGCTAAATATACATTTAATCACGAAAGAAATCATGTACAAGTCGGTACAAGATCATACTACAACCTAATACAATACATCACATATATACATATATACTAGAAAGTATAGAGTTATAGATCATCAATTAATTTCCGCAGTCTTGTTCATCAATCATCATGTATCAATAATATACATTTAGGGCAGTAGCTAAAGATATAGAACATCATAGCTAAATCATACTTCATCCACCGTAGAATATAGATCGCAACATATACATTACTCTATCAAGTCTATAAGCTAGAAGAACCTAAATCAATATTTACCAATTCAATTGTTATCTATTCATACTGGACCAATTATACATAATTATCATCTCATTACACATATAGACAGTAGCTAAGACAATTCACCATAATCGAGTCACATAAAAACCATCCTAACATCAAGATCACAAGTTACTACATGACAGACTAGAAGAACCTAGATCAATTAATACCAAGCCTTCTTTACTTTGATAATAGAATATTTATACCCACAATTCAATCATGATATTAACCTAAGGCAGTAGCTACAAGCATCTTAACATAATCGAATTCCACTTTTATACATTTAAAAATCAATGTTACAGTGAACACATAGAGGAATAGACTAGTCATGTTCAATTCTTCATACATTGATCCAATTGGATTATTCATCAACAAATCACCATCAATATACTTAAATAATAGTAGATATGATCAATTCAATGTAATAGAATCACAATTCAATCAATAACAAGCCACGATAACAATGCACATGCAAGGGCTAAATCGAGTTTGGGAAGGGACATGGGTTCACAATTCAATTTGATTGAAATTCACGTTAAAACAAACAAATTATCATCAATTCATCATTATTTAGCCTTTTAAAACATCTTTAGAAAGAACCCATGGCTAGATTGAAGAAGGAGAAGTTTGATCATTAAATCTCTTTTGAAAATTTTGAGATTAACTCTGTAGATTGAAGAATAAATAGAGATGAAGGATCACCATAACGTTATTTAGAAGAAAACCTCAAAAAATTGATGAGTAATCCATGGGAATCGAAGCTCCAAGCTGTTCTTGAGCTTTACCTTCAATGGAGGTTTCTAAGGAGAATTGCTTTTGGATGCAAAGTCTATCTTATGTGAATTGGATTGGGAATGGATTGATCACGTTTTTGATCACTTAAATACACCCAAAAAATCACCAAATAAACCATGAAGGGTCATGTTAGGACGTGGGGTGAATTTCCCATTCACCCCTTTATGAAACAGTGCGTATGCAGCTTGACACAGCCTGCACCAACGGCCACAATCGACGCCCAAAGGTCCTTTTGGCTGAGACTTATCCAGGCTAAGTGTCCATCCACGACACCACCATGACGGGCCTTTTGTCAACAAACAGGGCTTCGTTTGGTTCAGTCGATTGTCAGTGTCTCGACAACCTTTGGGTCCTTCTTGTGGGCTCTTTCGCGGGGCCTTTGGAAGTTGTACCCGGACATTTTTAACGTGAAATTACACCTTAGCATGATGAAGATATTCCATGCAAGTTTCACCAAAAATGAACACGTAAAACACATCCAAACATGTAAGGCACTCTCAAGACACACATGTTCGTCTCAAGGGCTAACTTTCGAACGTCTTGGACGTTCATGGACGTTTGACCACCAAACTTCATGAAACTCAATAAATTGCCTATAAACATCATAAATAATCATATAACGACCTCATAATTTTATGACATACAAATATAGACACGTATAGACACATGAGGGACATAGGTGACTAGTCGTCGAACATCTTGGTCGTCCCTTGACGTTTGACTTCCAAATCACCTCAAGCTTTACACACTTCATCCTTACAACCTTAAAATCCATTTTAGAACCTTATAACCTTATAACAAACATTTTAGGATCTAGACACCCTAACTCATTTTGGGGGTCTTTCATGTATGGTTCTTCATCCTTGAAATCTCTTTCTTCAAGGAGTCAATTCTAATGATTTTTCAAATATGATCAAAACATGAATTCTCCAATTTTGTGATCTATCCATGGGTTCTTGCATAAAACATTTTAAATCGTTGTATTATTATTAAATTGATGTTAATTTAAATATTTTAACCTAAAAACTTTATGAACCCATGCAAACCATGCAATCCTAGTTTTGACTATTTTATGGGTGAAGTGATCATGTCTCTATGTTTATGAATTCTAGTTTAATTTTCTATGGGTTATTGAATGATGTAAGAATTGATTTGAAGTGATGTATAGGCTGTTTTATATTGATAAATCTATATTGAATTGACTTAGATTCATTGAGTATTGTTATTTTTGTATTGAATTGATGATCAGGGCCATGGGTAAGGGCCTATTGGTATTATATTGGATGAGTTAGGTATGGATTGAAGTGGTGAGAATGGATTGGCGGTACGGTACCCTAATTCTCTTGATTCTTATGTGACTAAGGTCATGAATTATGTTGTGATTAATATAGTCCACTTATGGTGGCGGTGTTATGTGTTTTACTTGTAAATTGTGTGGCCTCGTCGGCGTTACTTTATGTATTATGATGAACATGGCCTTGTCCACAACTACTTTATATATTATGATGATTTTTGTAGTTGACTTATGTTAATTATGATCATATCTCTCTACTTGTGATTAAGGTGATAGCATGTGTTCTTCTATTGATGTTGTTAGGAGATCATGTTAGATTATGACTATGTCCTTACGTGTGTAGTCTTAGAGTTGATGTAAGATTCTTCCTACTTGTCTATGGAGTCTTATGATGGCAATATTGATGATTATATAGTAGTATATAGGATGACCTATAGTTGACTTGGTTGTGCCTATGTGTTTCTTTGATGATATGCTATATGTGATAAAGTGAAGTATTGATATGTCTTGTTTGGTAGACTTGTGTCCCTTACTTGATACATGTACATTGTGAATATCAGATGTCTTGACGTAGGATGCTAAAGCCTCTTAGTCTTTTGTGTATGAATTAAATGTGGGCTTGAACATACAGATAAGGTCAAATAATGTGTAGCCCTCAACCTAGTTTAGAGGTTATGATATCCTTCAAGTCGAAAGCTTTAATGGTATCCTTCTTGTGTGAATGGAGGACTTAAGGTTGGTTGTCTGGAACGGCATGAAATTATCCTTAGGAAATTCATTCAGCTATCCTCTTAACTATTGCAAGTGTAACAACCCTGAAAATGGATAAGATAAGAAATGCTTAGTGTGTCAAGAATGCCTATGATTAGACCAGGGTTCACACGGATTGATGCGCGTAGAACCAGACCTCAAAACCCTTGATACAACCAAGCCAACTAACGTGGGGAGTTAATTGAGCTTAGAAAAGTTGGAACCAACCATGTGAGGCTCACGAAATCGAAGATTTAATCGAAAGAGTTTTTACCGGACTTAAAAGAAGAAATTTTAAGTTTTGAGGGTCCAAGGGTAAAATGGTCTTTTCCAAGTCAAGGGTAATATTGTAATTACCCTGAGGAATTGATTATTTAATAAATTAATTTAATTAATTAAAAGAAATTCGGTTGGGGCGACCCAAGTGACCCATTTTCGCAAATTGGGAGCCACTCGGGTTCGAGCCCCACTAGAAGCAAGGATTTAACTTGCTTTTATTTAATTTAATGAATTAACTTAATTAAATAATGAATATTATCTGATTAAGAAAAGGAAAAATCAGATTTTTAAATATTAATTTAGCAAGGAGTCCTAGTTTGACTAATTCTCAAACCAAAACTCCTATCTTAAAGCTACTCTCTCTCTCTCTCACGATATCTCTCTCACTTTTTCAATTACTCTCACGTTTTTCTCTGCAAAATAAAGGTGAAGAACTGAAAAATATTCAAGAGCTCTTCACACTTGAAAAACTCAAGCAAAATTTTTAAGTAAACAAAGTAACCAAACGATAAAGCAAAGAGAGGTGGTTGTCGAGTAGTGTGGACGATTGAGAAAGCTTGGACTGATTTGTGGAGAGGATTTTTGGGCAGTAAATTCGTGTTTGAACAAGAAAATTAAGGTATGGGTCTTCTTACTCTTGGTCCCTTTCCCAAGAGACCCCTAGGACTCAGAATATTCGGCTCAAAACTAATGTTGTTTTCCCCGTTGCATGTCCCTGTCATTAGCTCCCAACGAATTCGTAGGTTGGTATGTTTGCTGGTAGCAATTAGGTATTGCAATGTGTTTTCATGAACATGTATTTGGAATCATATGAATGACAAGCTTTGTTGCCAAAAATATGTGTGAGTATGTGAAAAAGTTTATTGTAAACTTACTGTAAATGAGTGTTGATTTATGGCTTCAAGTTTGATATGATTTTGGGTGTCATTTAAGTGTATAAACTTATGCAAATGATGATGTTCAATTAAGTGTAAAGTGTCTGAACTTAAATGAAGAATTCTTGGCCAAATATGTCCATGAAAATGCACCTAAAGGACTCACTAAACACTACTCCAAATGCATGAATTTTTAACGTTAAAAAGTGGAGAAAAATAGGCTGCAAAATGGTAATCAAAATTTCCAGATTTTGAAGTTAAATTCGGGCAGTTTCTGGAGACTTTGAAAGGGTTTTAAAAGGGATTAAAATAGGTGAGGTCAAGGGGAATCGAACCTAAGACCTCACAATGACCTCAAGGCTGAAATTTTAAAAAAAAAATGTGTTGGGGCTAAGGGGATTTGAACCCCTTAGCTGCTGCCCAGGAAATGAATAAAAGAAAAAATGGGGAGGGGGGGAGTCGAACACATGACTTGTGGGAAGCAAGGAAGAGGGAGAATAAAGAAAATAAAAGATGTGAGGCGTGGGAATCGAACCCATGACCTCAAGGCTGGAACTAGAGGAGGCGAAAATAATTTAATAAAGCAAGTGAGGCTGTGGGGGTTCGATCCCACGACCTCACTGCCAATACCCTCACCCTAGCAAAAATTTATTTAAAAGTAAGGAGGCTGTGGGGGTTCGAACCCACAACCTCCCTACTTGGGCGAAATTAAGAGTAAAATAAAAGAGGCTGTGGGGGTTTGATCCCACAACCTCTTGGTTTAAGAAAGATGGGAGAATATCATGTTAATGAAAAATGAAAATGGAGTTGTGGGGGCTCGAACCCACAACCCATCGGCCAATTCAAGAACAAGGTTAAATAGAAAAGTAATCCTTCAATGTTAATATTGTGATTTGACTTAGAGTTAAAATGTTATGAATATTAGAATAAAATTAATTAAAAATATAAATGATATCCAATTGATTCAAGACTTGGGATTCCTTACCCAAACTTCTGTTTGATACATAAGTCATACGTGAACAAATCATCTAAGAATAATGTCATCTACTTAGATCGAAATCAAGATCTTGGTATATATACAAGATACATAAGTCTTGTACTATAAAATCTTAGGAATGTATGAGTCACATAATGAACTACGAATGAAGCCTCATGGCTTGTATGTATAGACACATAAGTCTAACATACGTTAAAAAGTAAGTGAACTTAAGATGTATGAAATGAAATGATGAACCCTGGAAGGGTTAAGTATGAGTGTAAAATACACTAAATGGCCAAGTGCATTGGCATATGATGGGATGAACAATGAAATGATGAAATGAACAATGAAATAATGAAACCCTAGAAGGGTTAAGTAAGGGTGTAAAGCACACCAAAAGGCCAAGTGCATTGGCATAAGACGAAAGAACATTCACGTAATAAGAGGTGAATAACTATGAAAAGCAAAGGTGCTAATAATGATGAATGTGGTGACAACATGATATGAGGCTAACGTAAATGATGAGAGCAATCTCAAATGAGCCTAAGTAAATGTTACCAATACGTACTCACCTATGAGAGTGTAAGATAATGAAGAGACCAGTCTCTATGAACACTCTAATGAGAGTATTGAGCTTAACACACTCAATACGAATGATGAGATGAGAAATCATCTAATGAGCTATGATGTCCTCATACTAGAAGCCAGCTTCCATGACGTATGAGATGAATGTAATGGAACTTTATACTGAGCACCAATAGACTAGCTATGAGCGGTGATGCCTTCTTTCGGGAAGGGCGGAGGTTCACGTAACTCTCATGATATGAGACTGTACGGCTTGCCGGGTATGGGTCTCCTGAAATCTCCTAGTCTTCGAACCTATACTGCCAATATAGGGATCTGGCGGGGTTAAATTCCCATGTACGCTAGCATGTTATTGGATCACTTTGGCAGGTGATTCCACCTCTTTTCGGTATGGGGGAGACACTGGATTTCATGATGCTCACATGATCTATGTCGGTTAAAGTTAAAGTTCCCAATGAATGAATGAGGTCAGCCTCAAATGATGCTCATAATGAAATGAATGAATACCAAAGATGTTAGGATAGGATAATCAAAAGGTGAGTTAGATTCAAGTAATGACACTAGGTCATTCTTGGTCATTGCACAACGAACCTAATGAAAGTCTTAAACTACATCCTAGGTATAACCTGTGGTTACACTGGACTATGAACGAAATGAAAAGAAGTACGTATGAATGAATGAAGCAGACTCTGTGTTTGCTAATGAAGACTCCCTAGTTGAGGTCCCATATGTTGAGCCCTCATTTCTGGGATGTCTTAATGTCAAGTCCATGATTCCAAGGTCTCATGGCATATGAATGAATGATATGAACGAAGTTATGTGCTACATGCAAAATGTACTGTTTGCTATATGATATGTGATATGTGTAAATGTTATGTGCTGTGTGCAAATGTGAAAAGTATGATGATGTATGTTATTCTCATGGCATAACTTTCCTATTCCAAATCTGGAAAGCTCACTGACTTTCCTAATCCAAATTTTGAAAGATCATTTACTTTCCTAATCCAAATTTGGAAACTTTCCTAATCTCAATTTGGGAAGTCCACTGACTTGACTTCCAAAAATCATGTTAGGAAAGAGCTATTCTTTCTCATGCATGTCCTTGGTGTGTGCTTGCATGTACCCATACTTAGTACAAGTGTGTACTAACCCCATACAAACTCTACTATTTTAGGTGCAGGCACAGGTGGACGGTAGAGCTACAGGATCATCGTTGCAGTTGTCCGGACGTCCAGCATTCATCCGGCTTTGGTAGGTCCTCATGCTTTCGAGGATGCTACTATTTTATGTTCTAGCTTAGTTTAGGAGTTGAGCTAGTGGAGTATGTTCCACTAGCGTTTCTTTCTTATTTTATTCAGACTATGTATTGGGCCATTTTGGCAATTATACAATTATGTTTATTGAACTATTCCTTTCAGTTGCTTATCTCTTAATGTTAGATGGTTGATGGTGAACAACGTATTAATGAGAATGTTTTTATAAGTATGTTAGGAAACAAAAAGTTTCAAATTTTCCGCTGAAATTAACCTATGTAAAGTAAGAATAACGTAAGTAGGCTTGTCTGCGACCTCTGAGAGGTCAACGACGCCGGTCTCGTCTGGGGTCTAGATTCCAGTCATGACAGCAAGGCAACCCTAGGGGGTTTCTTTAGTAAGGTGAATGTGATTGGGTTGTGAACTAGACATGGAACCTCTTTATGTGATCCTTTATGTGAATTACTCTATGATAAAAAGGATAGCACCGAGTGAGTATGGTTAGGGAAGTAGCCTAGTTAAGAATGAGGCTAGAGTGCAAGAAACCCTTCATATTCCTTAACCATATGCCTACATGGGATGTGTCCATGTTCTACCATTGGCAATTAGAACACCCTTATCAGAGTAGGTTACCACTTAGGATTCCATTCTTTGCTACCATGGTCTATGTCGTTTATTGCCTAATATTATCACATGGGATACCTAATAGTGTTTGAGAAGTTCTAGGAAATGTAGGTGGTGGTATGGGACGCTACCTAGACATTGCACAATTGGGCTTTGAAGATGTTAGTGAGTGAGTCCTTTGGTCTTCTCCATCACCATTAGTTGAATGTCCTTAGTAAGTTAGAAAGTATTTTATTGGATGAGTACCTAATCTAGAGTGACTCTAAGGATTTCCTAGTTAAAGTGTGAAGGGGGTATGATCTCTTCAAGTCTTATCTTGGGAAGTATTAAGAATGACCCTAGATAGAAAGGTTGGTTGATACCTTAGACATGATCTAAACTCAGGAAGTCTTAGGATTATTTCGGTAATCTTTAAGAGGGTATATGGGCGTTTTCTTCTAGAATTACTTAAGTAAGTCTTTTGATAACCTAGGTGGGGTGAATGTCAGATTATATGTTATGTGTTTTGGTATATTGTAAGTGTGTGTATCTCATTATAGGTAGTTCTAAGGATCATTTAGGTGTGATTAGAGAGGGTGTATGGTCGGTCTCTCTTTGTCTTACTTAATTGAGTCTTGGGATAACTTTTAGTGAGAGAGTTGCATGCTAAAAGAGTTCACTTTTTTGTCCGTTATCATGATTTTTATGCAATAAGACATACTTAGTACATGTGTTTGTACTAATTCCATACTTTTATCTATCTCTAAAGTGATTCGTAGGTGAAAGTACTTTTGGGAGCAAAGCTTGGATTATAGGATGTTTCAAGCAAATTTGAAGTATGTCCTCATTTGACTCGAGGGCATAGATGTCTTTAGAGTTCTTTTATTACAGCATTGTAATAGACTTACTAGTACGATATTTCAATTGTATGAGCCATGACCCAAGTATATTTCGAGTATAATATTTGATTACATGAGACTTAACAAAGAGATTTTGAAAGACTATTCGAATACTGTGAAAAGTTTTAATTTCACACTACTTATATATATGTTTATGCGATGAATGAGGTGAAAGGCTTGTACAAGACCTCTGAGAGGTCAAGTACGCTGGTTGCACTCCTAAAGTGCCATATCTTCTATGGGGTACTCTCGGGATGTGACAAATCCACTAGTGCAATGACTAAGTAAGACCACATAACCTCACTCAACCAACTAAACCCAACAAGAACAATAAGCAATGCCAAACATAACATACTATATCATTAAGAGTAGACATCATTATAGATTAGCAATAGAGACCAACCACATGTTGAGAAATGAAACCAATATCACATAGTCATTAACATGTAAGATCAACTTATGAAGATTTCCCTTTAGGTTAACTAGTGCAATGTAAAGATAGAGTCCCATACCCCTACCTAGACTAAGCCAAACCCCTTAGGTAATCCTAGTTAGAGTTTACTTTATTACTTCATTTTTAACTTTTGGGAACATCTTACCTTAACCGACATAGACCACATGAGCTAATGTGAAATCCAGTGTCATGGAAACATACACCGAAAGAATGCGGGCTACTTGTACAAGGTAGTACCAAAACATGAACATAGCATTTATGTGTATCCACTAGCTAGTATTCCTATGGGGGCAATACAGTTCAAGAACTAGGAGATTTAGTTGGGACCCTCTTTATGCTACATGAATTATAGTATCCAATCTCATGAGTACAATAGTGATTCTACCTTCCCTATGTGGGAAGGGACACTCCTCACTCTACTTCACTCGTTGCTAAGCTAGAGTCCCTTTTGAAATGTCTTTCATTAATAATCATAACTTATTTTAGGTCACATGTTCTACCCCTTATATAGTCATAGTCATAGCTCAAAGAGAATTGCATGAGTATTGTACTTTCAATATAATTCACACATGTGAGGTTAGCACATTTACATAATCATATTATGATACATAGGCAAATTCATCATCACCCTTATGTCATTACATCCTAGACAACAACTTACAAACCATAATTCAAGACATTTCAATTAAACATCATACCAACCCTAATCAATCTCATCATAATATACAATTCAATATAACTTCATCACTAAACACAAGTAATTATAATTTGAAGTAAAGGATTGAGATCATAAGACTTACCTCAATCTCCTTCACAAGCCATAATCCAAGGTTTTACCATCAACCATATAATTCAACCCAAAAATGGGTATAATATCATTACACAATAGTAATCAAAATAATAATTATGTCAATTGAATCACTAAACATCAATTCATCGCTAGTTCATAACTTAGGGTTAGAGATTTGGGTAAAATTCATGATCTACTTCACAAAATAGGTTACTTCATCAAGAACTAGCATAATTGAATCATAATACATCATATCTAATCATAATAACTTAAAGAAATCATAAACAAAACAATTTATAAGATCAAATTCGTAATAGAAGAAAACCCACTTGAAACTCATCTTTTTAAATAAATTTTGGAAGAACTCTTTGGGGAAAGGAATCCAAAATGTAAAACAACCCCATACCTTGTTAATTGAAGAATAATAATGGAGAGAAATCACCCTTATTTCTTACCTTAGACCTTGACCTAGCCCTTCAATGGAGTTCTTCTATTGGGGAGAGAGAAAGAAGAGAGAAGGAAGAGAAATTGTGATGTGTTAAGTAAACTTTTAGTCTTAGGGTAGGTTATATCGTTAACTAACTAACCTAATTAACCAACCCCTAAACACTAATTAACCCCCTAACTAACTAACTAACATGATTAACTAACACATTTAAAATATCATAACAAAATAGTGACCTTGACCTACGAGACCCCGATCTACGGGTCGTAGGTCAGTCGACGGACCATGGGACCAACTATCCTCTAGGTCCGTCGTTTTGGGTAGAGACTTGCAAAAAGACCCCTTCACAAAAATTACTAATTGAACATCGATCCCTCGTCGATCACGCCACGCCTGGTAGCCTGCAACCATCGATGGCTACTGTCTCAAGATAGTTTTTAGCCACAATGCAAGGGTCCTCCTCAATGACCCATTGGTTGGTCCTTGGGGAGTTGTACCCAGACGTTTCAATTATAGACAATATTTAATACGTATTAGAAACCTTACTACGAAATTCAATCAAAATTCGACTCCTAAAACCTAGTCAAATCGGCTAAGACACACTAGCACCTCTTGAACTAGTTTTCGGACGTCATGTACGTTTCTTGACGCTTTGATTCTAGAACATCCTGAATGGATTATATACATTATATTTGACCTAAAATAGTGTTATAATTCTTAGAAACTCATGTTAGGCTCTAGATTAGCCTTTATACTTTTCGGAGTATTACAGGAAGGATTGCCCTAAGGCAAAGGATAATGTGAGGGAAGGCAAGCAAGTTGGTCCTATTGATATGGAAGATGGTCATCCAATGAAGAATAGTAGGTTCTATGCTCTCATACCTCGGGAAGATCAAAAGTGATATCCTCATGTCCGTTTCCCGTATGTTTTTCTTTTATTATTTATGAAAATTTCAAGAATTTCTTATGATTGTTATTTGACTTGTGAATTATAATGTTTTCCTAATAATGATGAATTGTTGTTAGAAAGACATGTGTGGCTTACTACCAAGTGCGAAATAATGAGCCCTTTTAATAAGGTTTTTATATGATTGCAAGGAGTTGAGTTTTTCCTTGATTTGGGTGTGCAAATTTAGAAACAATGCATACACAATGGGATGCTAGTCTAGAGTTGGTCCTTTAAAGAAGTTTTTAGGAAGGTGACATTTAAGGACGAACGTTTTCCAAGTGGGGGATATTGTAAGGACCATAAAAAAGAACTAGGTGAATCTAGAGCCTAAGATGTATGTCATGAACTAATAAGGTGTAAAAATAGTGAATTATGGAATAATAAGTTAGTTTGAGGAATTTGGAAGAGTTTTGAAGTGAAACGTCCAAGAACGACCAAGACGTTAAAAAATTAGCCTTTAAGAGTACTAGTGTGTTCTTGTGTGCCTTTGCATGTTTTACGTGTTGTTTCGGGTTCAAATTTATAGAGGTGTTCCTAATGTCTAGATGATTCTTTTTAGGGTTCAAACATCCAGTCATAACTCCACAATGACCACCCTAAGGGTCCTTGAGGAGGACCCAAACATTGGCATGAACTAGTCCTAAACCACGCCTAGCGAAATGACGCCGTGTACACTAGTCTATGCCAAGTCATTTGGGGGCATCGGTATACACATAGACGTGGGAGATCAGCCCCAAAAATATGACCCTTAGTCACAAATGATGGATGTACAGGACACTTTCGTTGTTCCATGAATGGTCTGTCGCTACCATCCGTAGTTTGGACCTGCAATTCTGCCTACACGCTGCCAAGTTAAAGGGTGAATTGGGAAATTCACCCCCCGTTCCAAATAATTATTGGCGGTTATTTTTAGTGTTTTCAAGTATTTAAAGAGTATTTATGTAATAAAATATACATTCAAACTATAGACTGCAAATCAAAACTTCTCCCTCCCAAGAACTCTCTCAAAAAAACCATAAAAGAAGAAGAGAAATTGGAGGAAGTTTCTAGGAAGAAATTCACCATTGAATCCATCTGCGTTTAAAGATCTAATCAAAGGTATTTGAAGATTATTAATCCATGGATTCTTCCATTCATGGAGCCTCCATATATGTCTCTTAATTGTGAATCCGAAAGACTACAATCTAGGGAGGGTTGTGATTGCATTGTGGGTAATGCTTGAATCTGATCACAATCTAGTGGGTAGCATTCACTTATGTTTATATGATAATTATGTGATATTTTCATGTGGTTTCCTTGATGAATTCTAATTTGTGATGATGAAGGTGATCATGGTAGGTTTAGGCCATTAGAGGTAAGGTTGAAGGTTCTATGTAAATCCTATTAATTCAATTGTATTGTATGCTAAATGATCAAAATAGGATCACCTACATATGAATTGAACAAGGTTTAATTGATTAGGGAGGATCTTGACTTGTAAAGTTTGAATTGAACCTATGTGATCAAGCATTACTAGAATTACCTTCTAATGATCAGATTGTATGAAATAACTTGTAATTGGATATGGATCATGATAGAATGAAGTTATCTTTGGTTATATGCCTTGTATATCATTGTTACAAGGGATTTTGGGGTCCAGTCATTATGAGAGGATTGTGATGAGTTTTTCTCCTTCTCCCTTATGCTTAGACATGAACAAGCTAGGGGAAGCAAGTTCTCTCATATAGATGGATTCTAGGTTGAGTTGAGAACTTAAGATGAATCAAGGCATGATAGACTAGAATATGTTGAATTTGTATTGAGTAGTCACTTCTTTTGTGCTTGACTTGGTAAGATAACACAAAGATGTGATAGGTTTAGATGGTAGATCTTGTAATACCCTAAAACGAACTAAGATGAACTAGAGCTTTGTGAATGTTTATCATTACATTCATAGGTTAAAAATACTGAACATTTAAAACTTAAGTTATTTAACTCCTATATTCATGAAGGTTTTACTTATTTGGCATGAAACTGTATTTATACTAAAATGTCCCTTTTTGCATGTTTTTGCATATGTCTTAGAAAGTGTTCATGTGTCTTCATGTGTTTTAGTTAGTTTTATGTGTTCGTTTTAATTAAAATTGATGTGGGATATTTCTATGACCTAGAATACTAGGTTTAGGGGTTTAACGTCCAGGTACGACCCCATGAGGGGGCCTAGAGAAGGGCCAAAGACTAGGACCCAAAACTGTCGAGGAAGTGTCCATCAAGGGAACTAATTGACGGCCAGTTGACCAATCGCCGGCTCGTCTACTTGGTCCATCGATTGGACCTACAGCCACACAAAGTTTTTAATGTTTCTGACCCGACAAACGAACCACCACCAACAGGGCGTCGATGGACAAACGGTCTGTTGGTTATAGTCGTTGGTGCTGCTGCAAAAAAGCTGTCAAAATTCTTTTCTGGCTTGGGGGTGTTTCATAAATTCAGCCCAAGTCTTTTAGGAATCTTAGAATATATTTATAGGGTCTTTTAGGTATAATAAGGTGTTTCAAACCCTATGACCTTATTTTATACTTCATTTCCTAAAACCCAAAACCCTTCTCTCAAGAAATCTCTATCAAGAATGTTCACTGTTTCACTATAAGTTTGGCTTGTGATGATCAGACTTTCATAGTATTTATGAAAGAATTCCTTTTTATATTAAATGTCGTGAAAAGTTTTAATTCCACACTACTTTTCATGTCTTGTGCAATGAATGATAGTTAAAGGGCTTGTACACAACCCTAAAGGTTCAAGTACGCCTTGTACCGACCTAAGGGTGCTCCCTTCTTCTAGGGGGTACTCTCGGGTCGTTAAATATCTGATGGAAGCTTGAGGTTAATTAATCATGGTATATTTAGGTGATGAATCTCATCGTAGCTTGCGATGGAAGAATCAATCTTTCCCATGTTTAGCTTGGTCTTTTGTTGTAAGTATAATTTATCATGATAGACTGACTTGGTTCGGCCAAAACCATTTCATGGTTGCTTTAGGGGAATGGCCTGTACTCTCCTAATGGTATATTGATTTGCATTCAAGGTGTATTTCATGGAATAGCTTGAGTTAGGTTTCTCATCGTAGCTTGGGGTTGAGGATTCATGCTCCCCTATGGTTAGTTTGCATCTACATGATTGGCTGCATGGTGATTATGGTGGTACATATGTATCCTTCCTTTGATATCTTGGTTTAGGATATCCTGGAGAAATAATTAGTATGGATGGTAAATGGGATTACATTGATACATAGCACAAGTATTACTTGAAGATACCTATGACATGACCCCTCTGTGATGGATGTTTAGCTTAGGTAGTGGCTATGTTTGTTTTCCATGATATGATTGACTTAAGATGATAGTTCCTTGTCAATATGAAGTAGGTCTAATAGTGACACCTAAGATGGATAAAAGTAATTTAGGGTGGTCTCAAGATATGCTTAGTGTGTAAGGTAGAATGGGATACCTCCCTTGCATTGCACAACTGTGCCTTGAGGTGATCTAGGGTCATAGTTCTCATATGTCATGAAGAACTTAGGTATTAATTATGAGAGTGTAGTATGATCAAGAATTAGCGAAGAAAGGTCCTTAGCTTAGGTAGTAGTGTGGGATTGTAATGACCCGAAAGTACCACCTAGAAGGAGGGAGCACCCATGGGTTGGAACAATTGCGTACTTTACCTTTCAGAGGTCTTGTACAAGCATTAGCTATCATCATTACATAAGACATGAAAAGTAGTGCGGAATTTAAAACGTTTCACGAATAAAATAATAAAAGGATCAAATTTCATAAAAGCTTAGGAATGATCTAGTGCTCACAAGCCAACTTAAAGATGTGACATAAATAATCTTAGGGACACGACCCTTTACACTTGAAAGAAATACATATTAAGTCTTAAAGATAGAAACTAAGAAAATAGAACTATGCCCTTGGATATATGAGGACATACTTTGTCTTGAGAGAGTAGATTTCCAAGCTTTACCTTCTAGTCTTCAAACGTGTCTCCAACGTATACTGATTAAGTATAGAAAAGTATGGGGTTAGTACGAAACAATATATTAAGTATGGCATTGCAAAAACATGTAAAAAGGGACATTTTAGTAAAATAAACTTTCATGACAAATAAGTAAAACCTTCATGAATTTAGAGTTAAAATAGTCAGAGAATCATCATTTATCACATACAATAGAACTCTCATAATTTTTGAACGAAAAGACACTTTACAGTAACATCATGAAACTTACAGTGAAACAGTGAACAATTCATCCCAAGCAATGTGAACTCTTTTCCTTTGAGGTTTCCCTAAATAAGTTATCCGAAGACTCCCTAAGGTAAGACAACAAGGGACCTCCCATACACCCCCTTCAAGACACACCAAACTGATCCTTAAGAATACCAACCATAAGCTTACCTCGCACGGGAATCAAGTCCACACTCTTAGCTAGACATTAGAAGAACATTCATACTTTACGGACTTCACATAGTGCCCACCTCCAAAGAGACTTTGTAAGTTAAACCAAGTGCAATGTGAGAGTAGCATCCCCATACTACCACTCTCACTTAGTGACCCTTGAGAATTCTCTTGGACCAAGTAGACTACATGCATCCCTCTTAGCTTCATTATATGAAACATAGCTTTAAGTTGCTTCCTTAACATTATACTTAAGTCATCTAACTTAATTTGCAACACATGATAACCCATTCATACAATTCATACAAGACACACAAAGAATCCCCTTTCGGAATGCATACCTAGTGCAATGGATAGATAGCGTCCCATTCCACCACCTACCCTAGGTAGTACACTATTTTAGGAGACTTAGTTATTTCATTATTTTGTGGGGGAATATCTTTAACCGATATAGACCATGAGAGTTAGACATGGAATCCCGAATTCTACCCTTATCGGGAAGGGTTCCCCACTTGACTAGGGTACGGTCATTCTTTTAGCTTTTACATGATTTTCACAATAGCTACACCTATGAGGGTGTTGATTTGAGGGATAAGGAGATTTCTACTAAGTAAATCATTCTCTACTAATGACGAGTACTCATTTGAAGAGGTACATTAGAATACAACATCTCAACTCACGAAGTGTAACCACCCCTTCTTCATATACTCTCGGTGCTAATCATAGTTCCCTAGGGATTCTCAACATTTTATACTATAGTTTAAGGATAACTAGTGAACACCACATCTCAACTCACTAAGGGAATTCATCATCCGACCTATCTTAGAAAGATCTTAGGATGTAGTGAGGTTGCTACTAAACACTTCATCTAAACTCACGAAGAGTGTTCACCCAAAAACTACACTTTTTGATTAACTTAGCTTCATTCATTCATCAACAGTGAGCGTGTGTATACATGTCAATACACCTTACACATAAGCACATTTCATTTATATTTGATTCTATACATGGTACAAAACACTTCATCTCAAATCACGAAGAGTGTTCACCCCAAATCTCCATTTATCATTATCATTCTTTAACTTCATTCATTCATTCATTCAAATTGCGAGAGTGTGTGTACATGTGAGCACACATTGCACATAATCACCATTTTCTTTAACATTGGATACTAGACATGCCTACACCTTCATTCATCATTTCTCATATACTAACATGCTCATCATATACATATACTTCATTTAGGCATAATCTAAGCAAGACAAACAATTCAAGCTTCATAAAGCATATCAACATAAACCATCATCATTATCACTTCATCTCACATATTAGGCCTTCAAAGCCATACTCACAAACTATACAAATGTATCCAAATACATCAAGTAAACACCGCCACCAAGAAGGTGGACCATACCACTCAAGAACATATCATAATAAGAGTTATACAATTAAACAAACTCACTATTAACCAAGATTTCACCACCTATAACCAATTCTTTGATGTTTCATTATATATGTCTCTTATGGCAGTAGCTAAACCAAATATAAATTAAGGAAACCAAATCTCAAACACTACTCAATTATGTTCATTTTACCCATTTCTTAAGCTAAATATTGGAAATATGCATAAACATTAGTTCATTAGGGTTTTGACATTAAAATCATCAATTAATACTATAAGCAACATATTTGAATCATTAAAACATTTTTACATGAAGACCCATGTTTTGAATCAAAACTAGGAGAAGATAGATTTTTAAAACCTTTTTGAAATCTTTTAGATATGACTCCTTGAATGGAAGAGGGTTCAAGGATGACTATCATACCTCATTGAGAAGGAAACCCACTAACTTTTGATGAATAAACACGTCCAACCAGCCCTCCTATCTCTTCCTTGAGTCTTAGCCCCAATGGTGACTTGAGAGAGTTTGTCTTTAGAGAGAGAGAGTTTGAATATAAATGAATGAGGGGTCTTGTATAGGCTTAGGACTTAAAACCCCTAAAAATATCATCCTAGGGTCATAAAAGACTTGGGGTGAATTTACAAAACACCCCAAGCAAGGGCAGCCGCGTCCAACACCTTTTGCAGGACCACCATCGACGACCATCAACGATGGACCATCAATGCATCTACGTCCTGTTGATGAGGGCTCGTGGTTTGGTACTGCATCTCCCAAAATGTGCAGGCTTCAGGTTCAATAAACGGACCAAGTCGATGAGCCGTCAAATAGTTCGTTGGTTGACACTTTTTTGGCAGTTTTGGGTCCATGTCTTGGGTCTTTCTCTAGGTACCTTCGTGGGTCCTAGGTGGGGTCGTACCCAGACGTTAAAGCTTTAAAAAAAAGTCTTCTAGGTCTTAGGAACATACCACATCAATTTTGATTAAAATGAATATGTAAAACTCACTAAAACACATCAAGACACATGAGCAGTTTCTAAGACACACCTTCCGAATGTCATGGATGTTCTTGGACGTTTGACCTCCAAACGTTACCAAACTTCATGCACTGCCTAAGAACATAAATGTTACTCATTTTAACACAAACTAACTCGAAAAATATTCACGAAGCTCTAGAGCACCTTATTTCGTTTTAAGGTGTTACGGGGAAGCTACCTTAGCATTGCACAAGTATACTTGCAGGTGGCTTGTGAAGTAGTTCACTTGAGTACGAAGGACAAATGATTTAAGTATAAACTTAAGTATGCTTTATGATGATTTATTATACTTATGATATTCATGTTATGTTATGCTGCTATCTCTTATTAATTTGTCTATTGTTGACTAACCCTTTGAGATTTCTTATGCTTGGTATGATAGTTTAAATTGTTGGTACATTTAGTATTAACGCATATTTTGCCTACATTTTAAAGCAATGTAGGGTTTTGAGGATATTGAGTTGCTTGAAGAGTAGAGTTTTCAAGGCTTTCAAGAAGTGAAGATTGGTGAGTCCTCATAGAATCCGAGGACACCACCCCTATGTTCTTTTATGTTCTTTACTATGTTTAGAGTACTTTTGTGGTTTGTGTCCCAAGACATGCTATTAATTTTGTCATAGATGGTTTTTGAGACACATGTTAGAAAGACTTCAATTTTTGAAATAACTTCCGCATTATATTTTTGAGAAAATGTTTTGATTCAGTGCTATTTTTACTAAAAATGCCACTTCTAAAGGCCAAGTACGCCATGCCACTTAGGGGTGCTCCCTGGTCGTGAAGGCATCTATAAGGTGTTGAGTTCTATTGTATGACTTCTAGATAAAAGGCGGAGTTATATTCATACGAATTGAGGGAAGTTTCTCAAGTGTGGTACACTTAATGGAAAGACAATAGGCCGGTTGTGTAAGACCCCAAAAATGACTTAGGTTAACTAGAGCCTAACATGTTGGTATGGTTGTTTAATGTACTAATGTGGTCTATAATATTGTATAGAGGCAGTAGCTAAAGTATTAGGTGCATTGGAAGTCAAACGTCAAGGGATGACTAAAACGTTCGACGACTAAGTCACCTAAATGCCTCATATGTGGTTTTATGTGTTTTTGTGTGATTAATGAGGTTGTAAGGTCCTTAAATGAGTTATTATAGCATTCATAGGCAGTGTGTCAAGTTCCGTGCAGTTTGGAGGTCAAACGTCAAAGAACGTTCATGTCGTTCGAAAGATATGCCTTGGATCGATCTTGTGTGTCTAAGCATGTTTTGTTTAGTTTTACGTGTTCGTTTTGGATGAAATTTGTGTGAGAGGTTTTAAACTCATGGTTGATCGTTTTTGGGTTGGAAACGTTTGGGCAAACATCCCCAAGGACCAACCAAGGGTCCTTGAGGAAGGACACAAGACTTGGTGTCAAGGCTGCCCAAGACAGCCCAAACCACGGAGGCAGTCGATGCCTAGTTGGTCAATCGACGCCCCGTTGGTTGGATTTCGTCAACTGAGACTTATACTGGGGAGGGAAGGAACCAAGGACCAGCATCATTACCATACCACGGACCAACAGGACGGTCCGTTGGTCAAGGGACGGTCCGTAGGTCCCCTCCGTCTGTGAAGCTGTTTTCCTGCGCAGCTTTGCTGCCAAGCTAGGGGTGAATTTTTAAATTCACCCCACTTACAAATAAATGTATAGGCGGTTTATTAAGGGTCTTTTGGGTATTTTAAACAAGTATATAAGTGTTTAACACTTAGAATATTTCATTCTTCTAAATCAAAACCCCAAAATCCCAAAGACTCCATTGAAGTCCAAAATTAGGGAAGAGATTGGTGTGACGTTTTGAGTGGAGATTCTTCATTAATGTGAAGAAATAGCTTCATTGAGGTATGGATTTTGATCCTTGAAACTCATTTCATCAATGAGACCAACTTTCAAAATTGTTTTCAAAGTTTTCAAAGAGGAATTGTCCAATTTCATGATTCTACCATGGGTTCTTGCATTAAAGGTTTTCAAACGTCTATTATGGATTATATTAATGTTGTATTGATATTTTAACCTAAATTACCTATGAACCCATGAAATTGATGAACCTAAGATTTTGACTGAATTATGGGTTACTTGATATTGGCTTAATGTTGATGAATTCATGTGTAGTTTCTTATGGGCTTTCTAATGATGTAAGAATTGTGCTCAATTGTTATCAAATTGGTATTGGATTGTTGAATCTATGTTGAATTGGTTTAGATTTCATTGATTTCTATAATTGTGCATTGAATTGGTGTTCATGGCCTTGGGTAAGGGTTTTGTGTTATCAAATTGAGTAAGACTTGAATTGAAGTGTTGATGATGGAGTGGAGGTATGCTGCCCCATTTCCTTTATTTTGATGTTATTTATACTTCGATTCTATTCTGTTGGTTTGGTCCACCTTTGGTGGAGGTGTTATGTGAATTGATGTGGCCTTGTCGGCGTTACTTTCTAGTACATTGATGATCATGGCCTTGTCGGCACTACTTGAACTTATATGGATATTTGTGTAGTTGATTTGATGATGTGTGATCATATCTACCTATATGTGAAAGTATGTGCTAGACTATTGATACTATCTAGCTAATAATGTTATGCTTTGACTATGTGTTAATTGTATAGTCTTAGAGTCGATACATGATTATTCCTAAATTGGTCGTATGAGTCTAAAATGGCTAAGTTGATAGTGTTAAGGTAATGAATAGGTTGACTTAATAATGTTAAGGGGCATTCCTAAGAGTCTAAAGGAAGATAGGTTATGTGTGTTAAATGGGAGTATGTTGTGTCTTGTTTAGGTAGACTTGTGTCCCTTACTTGATGCTTATGTGAATATGTGATGTCTTTACTTAGGAGCCTAAAGGGTCTTAGTCTTGAATAAATGAATATAGTTGAGACCTTGCATGATGATACCAAGGTCATTTTTGTGAAACCTTGAACCAAGTGGTAAGGTTATAAATCGTGAAGTAGTTAGCCGTAATGGTATCCATCATGTAATGAGTGATGGAATTAAGGTTTATTGGATGGAACATCATCATATCATATCTTAACTATGTCACGATGAGCTTCTTGTCGCCATAGTGAGATATGCCCTAGTTGACCTTGCTTTGGTAGGGTGAATGTAATTGGGTCATGAACTAGATATGGGACCCATTTATATGAACCTTAATGTCAATTGATCTATGAGAACTAAGGCTAGCACCGAGTGAGTATGAGGAAGGGGGAAGTAGTTCTAGTTAATAAAGAGACTAGAATGCTTAGTATGCCTTTCATAGTCCTTAACCATGTGCCTAGATGAGATTCTTTATGTTCTACCATTGGCAATACAACACCTCATCAAAGTAGGATAGAACTTCGGATTCCATGCTTTGCTACCATGGTCTATGTCGTTTATTTCCTATTCTCATCATATGGAATACCTATTAGCATTAGAGAAGTTTTTGAGGTTTAGGTGGTGGTATGGGGCGCTACTTAGACATTGCACAATAAACATTGATGGTGTTATTCGGAGTTCCTAGGTCTTGTAAGACCATTATTTCAATGTCCTTTATGTGATGTATGTCTTCTAAATGAACTAATGAACTAATGACTTACGTTATGAGGTATGTAAGTGAATAAGTACCTAATCTTGAGCGCCTTAGGGATTCTTTAGTTAAATTGTGAAGAGGGCATAAAGGATGATCTCTTCGTGTCTTATCTATGGAAGTCTTGATAATGACTCTAGTTAAGGATAATGTTTGGTGTTGCTGACATGATCTAAGCCTTAGGTAGTCTTTAGGATTATTTAGGTAATCTTGAAGAGGTCAATCATGGACGTTATCTTCTTGATTTACTTAAGTAGGTCTTTTAGATAGCCTTTGGAATGAGAGTGTCCTATCATCTATGTGTTGGTGTGTTTAGTGAGAATGATTCTATCCTAGGGAGTCTATTGGATCTCTTGAGTGTGTGTGTAAGGGATTGTATGGGCGGTTGCTTCACAACCACTCAAGTGAGACTTAGAGTCACCTTTGGTAGAAGAATCTTACCTTGATGATTATGATACTTTGTAAGTACATATGTGACTCATTATAAGTAATCTCAAGGGTCGTTTAGGCACATCTAGAGAGGGTGTATGGGTGGTCTCTCTTTGCGTGACTTAAGTGAATCTTAGGATGGCTTTGGTGAGAAGACTACATGCTAGAAGATGTTCAAATGGGAAGGCTAGGACTTCACTCTAACAGTGAAGGGACTTCACTGTACAGTGAAGTGAACTCACTGTAAAGTGAGCTCCAAATATATGATTTCGGTTTTAATGTTTTCTTATGTGATTCTAAGTTGCTAAATGTTAATCTTATGATGATATTATGATTTTTTTTAAAAAGATGCATATTTCCGATAAAGTCCGTTTTCATGATTTTTAAGCATAATGCCATACTTAGTACATGTGGTTGTACTAATTCCATGCTTTATTTTCTATTTTTAGTTCTTAATGGGTGCAGAGCTTTGGGAAGAATACTTGGACAAGGAGATCGTTCAAGAAGAGTTGCAGTATGTCCTTATTTGACTCAAGGGCATATATGTCATTTTATGTTTCCTCTATGAAGTTCTGTAATAGGCTATATAGTAGTATGTTTTGAATTTGTATGGGCCGTCTCCCAAGTATTATCGTGTCTTAAGATGATTATCGAGACTTAGTGTTTTCCTATTTATACATATATGAAAGAGTTTAAAGACTTCTATATTTTTTTATGAAAAGTTTTAATTCCGCACTACTTTTCATTATGTATATGCGATGAATGATATGAGAGGCTTGTATGAGACCTCCGAGAGGTCGAATACGCCGGTTGCAATCCAAGATTGCACCCTATCTTCTAGGGTGTTGTTTCAGGATGTGACAGGTTGAATCGGGTCCTATAGAATTGGAAGAATTTAAGGAAGACTTCTTAGGAAAGTACTTTCCCCGTGAGAAGAGGGAGGTAAAGGTTGAGGATTTTATAAACCATAGTCAAGGTACCATGAGTGTTTAGAAGTATTCCTTGAAATTTACCCTATTGTGTAAGTATGCTACATCCTTAGTGTCGAACCCTATGGATGAGATAAGTAGGTTTGTGGCCGGTGTTGCCGACCTTGTGAAAGAAGAGTGTCGTACGGCCATGCTCCATAATGACATTGACTTATCTAGACTTATTGTGCATGCTTAATCCATTTAAAAGTCCAAAATTTGTAGGATTATAAGAAATTTTAAAAGGGGTGATGAGAAAAACCAACCTAGGTTTAATGTAACACTCCGGAAGTTAGATGTCTTAGCTAGAGACTCACTATATGAACCAAGCCTTAAAACTATGTTTCTAAGCCTAAAAAAGTAACAAAATCAATTAGTAAGTGTTAGAGTCAAAAGGTCAAGAAACAACCATGACGTTCTGAGATTTGTGAAAGATGAGCTAGTGTGCCTTGGTATGTTTCAAGGGGTTTTAAGAGTCGAAATTTAGTCAAGTTTGGTAAATGATTGTCAAAAACATAGTAGACTGTGTTTAGGTTCAAAACTTTTGGATACGAATACTCAAGGACCACCCTAAGATTCCTTTAGGATGACTCTTCCATTTGACCCTAAAGCTGTTTTTGGATAGTAGCAGTCGACGAACCAGACGAACGAGCCATCGATTAGTCAATGACCCGTTAATGGTGGTAATTGGTGAAGACTTAGTAATTTTCCAAAAATGGACTCTCTGACCAGAACAACGGACTGTGAGTACGGCGCCGTGGTTTGTTGTATGAACCGTATGACGGAACCCCACTTTACTGTCCAAAAGTCAGTGAAGTGAGGGTAGTTAAGGAATTGATTAATTAATTAATTAGGGGTTAGGTCGGTTATAGGAAGTTAAGTAAGGACTATCTATGTACCCTAGGTCAAATAACAAACTTAACACCCCATTTTCTCCCCAAACCCACTTAGCTCCAACATATCTCTAGTTTTTCTCTCCCCAAATTCAAACATCTATTGAAGAAACACTAGAGCTCATATAGAAGGACGAATTCACCAAGGAATCAATCTAAAATTAATGGCAAAATCATCCTTAAGGTATGGTCTCTTTCACTCTTGGTATTCTTTCCCCAAGAGTCATTCCAAAAGATGATTTCTAAATAACCCAAGACTGGGGTTTCAATCTATGCATGGGTTCTCTTTTCAAAATGAAATTGTTATCCAATGGTGATGAATTATGATCTTTTATTTTTGATTAACTATGTAATTATGTCCAACTGTTTATAATCACATGAGATCATCCCATGAACCCTTGTTCTTACCTAAACTCATAATACCTTGCAAGTTCTGTGTAAATTGTGGAAGATGTTGAGTATATAGATTATGTATAATGATACTTACTATTAAATACAACTTGAATTTACCTTGTATATGTATTGGTTATGTATTCTTGGTAAATTGAAGTAAAAAGGCCATGAAAGGGCAAGGAGGTATGTTTGTTGATTCTTCTTAAATTCAATTGTGCTTTGTGAGTTACTTAGATAGTAATGCTCCTGTGTCCAATGTTGGTCCTGATGTTGATAATAAGTATTCCTCATCTTTAACCCTAGACACATGAATTCTTTCATATTATTATATGATTATTATATGATTGAAAGACGTTTCTCATGAGTATAATAAAGTGTAAAGTGAAAGGATTACTCACTTGTTATTGGTTTCGAAATTGAAAGGATTGTTCTCACTTATGATGACCTATGTGCTATGATGATAAGATGTTTATATAGAGGTCTTGTAGAGACTAATGTGAACTTGTATGGTGAAATAAGCTGATTACAAAAGGGAATAAATGCTTATCTCCGAAAGGGCATGTAAATGAGATGGAGGTCTAAAGTTTAGTAAGTCCGGCCTTCCACATGCGTTTCTTCACGCTTATCAAGTCCATATTCCCAAGATATTTGTTGTCTCATGATATGGAAACCTCCACGTCTAGCAAGTCAAGGTTTCTAGTAGCAATTTTTTGACCCTCAACTATGTGCCCACATAGGACTTTAGCTTAGTGGATCGACCTAGATAGCTATGTATAAATGGTTACACCTTAGTCAAGTGTTAACCCTCTCTTTTCGTTGTGGGAGTAGAACACCGGATTTCATGTAGCTCACATGGTATAAAGTCGGTTATTGTACTTACTTCCTTAATTGTAAAAGTAAATGAATAAGTTAAGTATGTGAACTGATTAGGGCTTTATTAAAGGTTTCTAAGTAGTGTGAGCGAGGGTATGAGACTTATCTTACACATTGCACATGTGGGGACCCTATGGGATGGTCATAGTTGTGTCCTTGTTTGTTTAAGTTTATTATATATTATGCATGTCAAGTATATATGTTCTTATGAATAAAGCATGTTATAGTTAAATATGAAGTTATGTTGTATGTATGAAGTACGTGACTTTATCTAATACTTAGCTTTGAATAGGGTTTTCATGACCCGAAAGTACCCCCTAGAAGTTAGGGAGAATCCTTGGATCGTGAAAGGGCGTACATAACCATTTCGGGGTCTTGTATAAGCCCTTTAACTATCGTTCATTACAAAAGACATGAAAAGTAGTGCAAAATTTAAAACTTTTCACGACATTTAATATAAAAAGGAACTCTTTTATAAATAATAATAAAATCTCATCGACACAAGACAAATGTCACGATCGAAGTCTAGACCCCAGACGAGACCGGAGACGTTGACCTCTCAGAGGTCGCAGACAAGCCTACATACATCATCGTTACTTCATCTAGGTTAATTTTAGCGGAAAATTTGAACTTCTTGTTACTTAACATTCATGTAAGACATTCTACTTGAACTCATAAACGTTCTCAATCAACCATCTAATATTATGATCATCAAATGAAAGAAATAGTTCCATACTGCATTAAGTGTATACTTGCCAAAATGGCACCAATACAATGTCTGAAATAAGATGAGAAAGAAACGCTAGTGGAACATACTCCACCAACTCAAACCTATATCTAATCTGGAATATAATGGGCAAGCGTCCTCAAAAGCATAAGTCACATATGTCAGCAACCAACATGATGACTCCAACATATTAACTTCATACTACTGCATAAAACCATATACATGAAAAACTAATTTAGGCTACGCACCCGAGACATCACCAGAGGTGTCTTCCCCTACACCCCTAGACTTGAGTGCGAAGAATCGTTGCCTCCTTGGAGCCTCTTTACTTGGACCATTCGGCTGAACTTTCTCCTTCTCTTTTTCTCGACCTCTCATATACGGACAATCCTTCATCATGTGACCCGGTTTTCCACAACTGTAACAAGCATTAGAGCCCCTCCTACATTCTCCTCCATGAAGTTTGCCACAGTTCCTACAAGGTGGCCTCTCCGGAGGTGTATCTCCTTCACTGTTTCTCTTAACTCTGGGCTCGGAATCCCTATTATAGCGACCCTTGGATCAACTTGACTCCCCTTGGTGGGAGAGTCCCTTCTTAAACCTGGGCTTATCCCTGATTTCAGTACTACTCTTCCTTGAAAAATTCTTCTCAGCTTGCCTTGACCTGTTCCCTGCCCTAGTATGCTTCCTCCTCCTGTTTTCCTTCACTTGTTGAACACGGACCATAAACCTGGAAAAGTCCATGCTCGTATGCAATATAGCTGCCCTACACTCCTCCTCGATAATCTCAGCAATCTTAGATGCAGTGTAAACGGGAGGATTCATCCTCGTTAAGTCTCTTAACCTGCTAGCTATGGTGCTGGCAGGTGTGTTCTTCCTAGGAACACCTTGTTGCTCTGCCTGGGCTGTCATAGTCTAAGCTTGTAAGGTGATGGCTTGGGCCATCTGTACTAGAGCTGTCCTCACTTCTCCATCAGTCAACTCAGCTGGGTTAACATGCATCTCCATTCCAGCAGCTGGGGCTTGGGGAGGAACTTGGTTACCCCCAGCAGCTGCTTCTCCTATTCTTCGACCAGCGTTCCTCCTTCTGTTCATTTTCTGAAAAAGTAGAATTGATGTTAGATACGCTCATAACACCAAGGAATCAGACATTAGAGAGGGCATGATAAGATCAGAAGAAGGGAAATTTTCCTACATATCATGCAGTCTCTAATTCAGGATAGTGGTGCACTTCACTACCATGGCTTAGAAACTAATCGATGTGGTTGATGTGAACTTATTATCCTCGGAATTTAACCTAACGCTCTGATACCAACTTTGTTATGACCGAAGTCTAGACCCCAGACGATACCGGCATCGTTGACCTCTCAGAGGTCGCAGACAAGCCTACATACGTCATTGTTACTTCATCTAGGTTAATTTTAGCAGAAAATTTGAAATTTTTGTTACTTAACATTCATGTAAGACATTCTACTTAAACTCATAAACGTTCACAATCAACCATCTAATATTAAGATCATCAAATGAAAGAAATATTTCCATACTGCATTAAGTGTATACTTGCCAAAATGGCACCAATACAATGTCTGAAATAAGAAGAGAAAGAAACACTAGTGAAACATACTCCACTAACTCAAACCTATATCTAAGCTAGAATATAATGGGCAAGCGTCCTCGAAAACATGACGGCCTACAAAATCCGGATGAATGCTCCACGTCCGGATAGCTGCAACGTCGTACTGTAAGCTCTAACGTCCACCTGTGCCTGCACCTAAAAGTAGATATTGTATGGGATTAGTACACACTTGTACTAAGTATGGGTATATGCAAGCACACAACAAGGACATGCATGAGTAAGAATAGCTCTTACCTAACAACATGATTTATGGAAAGTCAAGTCAGTGGACTTGCCAAATTTGGATTAGGAAAGTTAGTGGACTTGCCAAATTTGGATTAGGAAAGTCATGCCATGAGAGTAACATGCATCATCATACTTATCATTTTGCAAGTAGCACATAACATATTGCACATATCATATCACGTAGTTCATATCATTCTTTCATATGCCATGAGACCTTGGAATCATGGACTTTACATTAGGACTTCCCAAAATGAGGGCTCAATGTATGGGACCTCAACTAGGGAGCCTTCTTCAGCAAACACAGAGTCTCCTTCGTTCGTTCATACGTACTTCATTTTCATTCATTCATATACTAGTGCAATCACCAGTCATACCTAGGATGAAATTTAATACTCTCATCGGGTTTGCTGTGCAATGACCAAGAATAACCTAGTGTCATTACTTAAGTCTAGCTTACCTCTTGGTTATCCTATCCTAACACCTTTGGTATCATTCATTTCATTATGTGCATTCGTTGAGGCTGGCCTCATTCTTTCTTTGGGAACTTTAACCTTAACCGACATAGATCATGTGAGCATCATGAAATCCAGTGTGTAATCCCCACACCAAAAAAAGGTGGAATCACCGGCCAAAATGAACCAAAATATGCTAGCGTATATAGGGAGTCGAACCCTGCTAGATCCCTATATTGGCAGTATAGGTTCAAAGACTAGGAGATATAAGGAAACCCATACCCGGCATGCCGGACAGTATCATCTTTTGAGAGTTACGTGAACCTTCACCCTTCCCGAAGGAAGGCATCACCGCTCATAGCTAGCCTATCGGTGCTCAGTATAAAGTTCCATTACATTAAACTCATACATCATGGAAGCTGGCTTATAGCATGAGGACATCATAGCTCATTAGATGATTTTTCATCTCATCATTAGTAGTAAGTATGCATTAACTTTAATACTTTCATTAGAGTGTTCATAGAGACTGGTCTCTTTATTAGCTTTACAATCTCATAGGTGAGTATGTTTTGGTAACATTTACTTAGGCTCATTTGAGATTGCTCTCATCTTTCACATTAGCCTCTTATCATTTTGTTACCTCATTCATTAACTTTAATACATTTGCTTTTCATAATTACTCACCCCTTCACGTGAATGCTCATTTCATCATATGCCAATGCACTTGGCCATTTAGTGTGTTTCATACTCTTACTTAACCCTTCTAGGGTTACATCATTTTATCACATACATCTTAGGCTCACTTATTTTTAAACGTATGCTAGACTTATGAGTCCACACATACAAGCCATGAGGCTTCATTCATTGTTTGTCTAAGTGATTCATGTTTACCCAAGATTATGTGGTACAAGACTTATGCATCTTGTAGATATGCCAAGATATTGATTTCGATCTTTAGAGGCAGCATTCATTAAATATTTACTTACGTATGACTTATGTGTCAATACGGAATTGGGCAAGGGAACCCGATTTCGAATCCCTTGGACAACACTTAATCTTATTTAAACTTGATAATTGCATTTTTAAGATTTGGGGGACCCTAGTTCGATCCCCATCAACCCCATAATATTTCCTTTCTTTTTCTCCTCTCCTTTTTAAGTTAAGTCAAGGAGGTTGTGGGTTCAATCCCCCACAAGCTCATTATTTTTCTTTTAATTTATCTCTTAACTTTCTCACCTATCCAAGAGGTTGTGGGTTCAATCCCCACTCTCCACATTTATTTTCTCCTTTATTTTTTTCTCCTAACTCTCTCATCCATTCAAGAGGTTGTGGGTTCAATCCCCACTCTCCACATTTATTTTTCTCCTTTATTTTTCTACTAACTCTCTCATCCATTCAAGAGGTTGGGGGTTCAATCCCCACTCTCCACATTTATTTTTCTCCTAACTCTTTCATCCATTCAAGAGGTTGGGGGTTCAATCCCCACTCTCCACATTTATTTTTCTCCATTGTTTTTCTCCTAACTCTCTCATCTATTCAAGAGGTTGGGGGTTCAATCCCCACTCTCCACATTTATTTTTCCTTTCATTTCTTATGAAATTTTTATGTAATTTACATTTGGTGAGGTCTTGTGTTCGATTCCCAATGACCTCATAAATTTTAAATTTTTTAAAAAATTAGTCATTTTGGCAGAGACTACAAATTTCCAGCAAGCTGGAAATTTGGTCTCTTCCAATCCATTTTTCTCTCATTCTTTTGTTGATTTTTTTGTAGCATTTTGAGTGATATTCAGTCAGCCACCTTAACCTTTTATGAACATCATGTTTTTAGCATTTTTACACACGCAAAACACAACATTTAACATACAAATTTCAGGCAGCAAACATAGTCAAATTTTTAGCACACACATGCTCAAAACAGTCAACTTAATACATTTTTCCGGAATATATTTTTCATCCTTTACATGATTTGCTACCACACATTCAACACATAATCACAACCAGACCTAATATTTATCTACCAGAAGACCTACCAACGCATGCTTTGAATCTTTCAGAGGATCTAATGACAGGGGCATGCAACGGGGACAACCTTAGTCTTTCAATCGTGATTTAAACTGAACCTTAAGGGTCTCTTGGGAAAGGTACGAAGAGAGAAGAAAACCCATACCTTAATGTCGTTCAAAACTTGTTTAAATGCTGCCAATTTACCATGAAACCAAGCCTCACCACCGAAACTTCAAGCACAATCCCGTCAAGAACTTCTTGTTGATTTTCATTTTTAGCTTAGTTTTTCCTTTGAGTTTTTGTGTGTAAGTTCTTCAAGAGTGAAGAACTATTATTTTCAGTTATTTTAATGATAAAAAACATGAGAATGAGAGTGAGAGACGTGAGAATGAGAGGATTAGGATTAGGATTAGGAGAGTTAGGTGGAGACTAAGTCAAAGTAGGACTTCTCATTATTTATTAATTTTATTATTATTATTTTTTTAATTAAAAATCTTATTTTTCCCTTACTTAAATCACCTTTTTAAATATTAATTAATTAAACTAATTCACTTAATAAAATTAAATCAATTTAATCCATGCTTCCACCAAGGCTCGAACCCGAGTGAAGCTAGATTTTGCTTAAAGGGTCAAATTCGGCAACCTCTACCCGAATTGCCCCTCCACCATATTAATTAATTAATTAATTAAATATTTAGGGTAATTACAATACTACCCTTAACCTGGAAAATACCATTTTACCCCTATACCCTCCAAACTTAAGATTACCCCTTTTTAAGTCTGGTTAAGACTCATCCGGGTAAATCTTCATATTCGGGTGCCCTACATGGCTGGACCCAACCTTTCCTAGCTCAACTAACTCACCAAGTTAGTTGGCTTGGTTGTTGCAGAGGTTCAGAGGTCTGGTTTTACGCGCATCAATTCGTGTGAACCCGATCTAATACAGGCATTCTAGATACGTTAGACATTACTTAGCATAGTCATATTTAGGGTTGTTATAACAAACTTAAATACACGACATAATATCTTAGGGACATGGCCCTTTACATTTAAAAGAAATACATAATAAGTCTTAACTTAAAGAAACTAAGATGATAGGAACTATGCCCTCGGATATATAAGGACATACTTTGTCTTGAGAGAAACTTTCCCAAGCTTTGCCTTCTAGACTTCAACCTTTATTCCAAAACCTATACTTATAGAGAATAGAAAAGTATTGGGTTAGTACAAAACAATGTACTAAGTATGACATATGCAAAAACATGTTAAAAGGGATATTTTAGTAAGATAAGCTTTCATTCCAAATAAATAAAACATTCATGAATTTAGAATCTAAACAACATAAGAAACAACATTTAACACTTAGATAAGGATTTCCATAGTTTTAGCAAAAAGAAGCATTTTATAGTGAAGTACCCAAATTTTACAGTAAGTTCCTTCAACATTTCAGTGAAAATTTCCAAAACAATGAACTCCCAAGGTATTGCCAAGAGGAAGTAAACTCATTTCCTTAGGAGTTTCCCTAACTGAGGTTATCCTAAGCCTTTCCAAGGTAAGACAAGAAGGAAATGCCCATACACCTCCTTCAATGGACACCAAGGAGATCCTTAAGACTACCCATCATAGGCTTACTCAACTCTAGAGAACAAGTCACCACTCAATAACAAGACATTAGAAGAACACTAAAAAACACACCAAGACTTCCCTTTCGGAATGCCTACTTAGTGCAATGAGTAGATGGCGTCCCATTCCACCACCTACCCTAAGTAGTACACTCTTTTAGAAGGCTTGGCACCAAGATTCCCTTTTCGGAAGGACTACTTAGTGCAATGGATAGATAGTGTATTATACCACCACCTACCCTATGTAGTATGTTCTTTAAGAAGACTTAGTTCATTCAATTCATATAAAACTCACCAATACTTCCCTTTAGGAATGCCTACCTAGTGTAATGAATAAATAGCGTCCCATTCCTCTACCTACCCTAAGTAGAAAACTGTTTTAGAAGATTTTGTACTTTCATTACTTTTGTGGGGGTTAGCTTAACCGACATAGAGCATAAGAGCTAGACATGGAATCCTGATATTAATCCCTATCGGATGCGGGATACTCACTTGCCTAGAGTAAGGTCATTCTCTTAGCTTTTACATGGTTTTCCCAATAGCTACACCCATGCTGGCGCATAGTTAAGGGATAAGGAGATTGCTACTAAGTAACTCGTTGTCTACTAATCTCAAGAGGTACATTGGAATACAACATCTCAACTCACAAAGTGTAACTACCCCTTCTTCATATCCTCTCGGTTCTAAGAATAATTCCCCACGGATTCTCAACATTTTATAATATAGGTTAAGGATAACTAGTGAACACCACATCTCAACTCACGAAGGGTATTCATCCTCCAGCCTATCTTTGAAACCTCTTAGGATGTAGTGAGGTTGCTACTAAACACTTCATCTAAACTCACGAAGAGTGTCACCCCAAAACTCCACTTTTTGGTGAAGTTATCTTCATTCATTCATTCAAGTGTTAGTGTGTGTGTACATGTGAACACACCTTGCACATAAGAACCATTTCATTTACATTTCATTCTATACATGCTTAGACCTTCATTCATCACATTACACACATTACATGCTTCATATATACATTACTTCATTTAGGCATAATCTAAGCAAAACATGCAATTCAAGCTTCATAATACACAATACAAGAACCATCTTCATTATCACTTCATTTCACATATTAGGCCTTCAAATATACACTTACAATACATACTAAGTATAACCAAATTCATCAAGTAAACACCGCCACCAAGAAGGTGGACCATACCACTCAAGAGCATTTCAAAATTAACGCTAAACAACATAACCAACTTACCCTTTCATCCAAGATTCCATAACCTATAACATTTTACTCAACATTTAATAATAATATAGCCCTTAGGGCAGTAGGTAAAAAAGAATATCAACCATAAGAAACCAACAAGACTACCAACTCATGCTCATTTAACCCATTCCTTAACCCAAAATTAGATTAAAAAAACATTAACATGTTTTCATTGAAGTTTTAGCATTAAAATCATCAACTAACATTAGAAGCATCATTTTTAAATCATTTGATGTTTTCATGTAAGACCCATATTTAGAGTTGAAAGACCCATATTTAGAGTTGAAAATAGAGAAAACTAGTGTTGAAAACCCTTTTTGAAAATCCATTAGAAGTGACTCCATGAATGGAAGTGAGTTCAAGATGGATACCATGCCTAAAGTAGAAGAAAAACCCACTAATTCTGATGAAGAACTTGACCACCAACAGCCCTCCTAGCTCCTTCTTGAGTTCTAGCTTCTATGGAGTATGAGAGAGTTCTAAGAGAGAGGGGTTTTGAGTTTTAGGAAATGAGGTATAAAATTAGGTATTAGGGTTTGAAACACTTTAATATACCTAATAAATCCTAAAATAAATGTACAAGGTCCTTAAAAGACATGGGGTGAATTTACCAAACACCCCAAGCCAAGGCAGCCTGCTAGAAGCATTTTGGCAGCTCAAAAACTGGACAAACCAACGGACCATTTGTCCATCGACGGTCCCTTATTGGTGGTTCGTTGGTTGAGCCTGCAACTTCCAAACATGCAGACCTTGCAGGTCCAATAGACGGACCAAGTCAACAGGCTGTTGGTTGAACAACTGGTCGTTGTTTGGTCTCGTTGGTGGATACTGCCTAGGCAGTTTTGGGTCTAAGTCTTGGGCCCTTCTTTAGGGCCCCTTGTGGTTTCTATGTGGGGTCATTCCAAGACGTTATACCACTAAACATAGTCTTCTAGGTATTAGGAACATCCCGCACCAATTTCAAACAAAACGAACACGTAAAACTCACTCAAACACATGAGAACACATAAGAACTATCTAAGGCATATCTTCCTAACGTCATGGACGTTTCTTAAACGTTTGACCTCCAAACTTAACCGAACTTCACAAACTCCCTAAGGAAACTAATATAAGTTATTCTATAATAAATTAACTCAAGAAACAATCACGAATCTCTAGTTCACCTTAGTTCGTTTTAGGGTGTTACAAGGGTTATGGGGTTCTATTCTTTGAATTGCACAAGTATTGATTAGGTTACTTATATGTTGGGTTAATTTAATATTGGGTTGACTTATTATGTTCCATATATGTGCATGTTAAGATTTTTGATACTTAGCATGGTTTTTGACTAAATTGTGTCTTTTCTCTTTTTTGATTTTATGCATAGAAGACAAACTTAGTACATGTGGTTTGTACTAACCCATATTTCTTACCCTTTTCCCAAACAATGTAGGTTCAGGCCATTGAAGTTTGGGATATTTTTAAGGAAGACTTGGAACTTTTCCCAAGTTATTAGTGAGTCCTCAAGTTCGGGGATGTTGCTATTCTTCTACTTTAGCTATGATGTTGCTTATGTCTAAAGATACTTATTCTTTCCTTTATCATTTGAGACTATTGTTCATATCCTATATGTGGCATATTGTACTAGTTTAATGTCTATGTCCAACTTTGTAATTCTCTATTTGATGGTTTAATGTGAGACTATTATTAGATTATGTTATGGATTGGCTATATTGCATAAAGAAGAAGTCTATGTATACTTCATAAACGATGAGTCTATGTAAACTCCATATATGATAAGTGAGAAGTCTAAGTATACTTCACCAACGTAAAAGTTTTAAATTTTCCGCATCTTTTGTCATATGATATGTAATGATGAATGCTAAGGGCTAGTCTAAGCCCCATTCGAGGAAAAAGATGCCGGTTACGTCTAAGGGGTGATCCCCGGTCGTTACATTTAAGAAGAGGGATTCAAATCAATATTGGTATAGTGCTCCTAAGGTCAAGTATGAGAGAGGTGGTGGTTCTCAAAGTATTAAGCCTCCTTGTTCCACTTGTGCAAAGAAACATTTTGGAAAGTGTCTAGCAGGAACTAATGGGTGCTTTGGTTGTGGAATAGATGAACACCAGGTTAGAGATTTGTCCTACTATTGAGACTAGAGGAAGAGAGGCCAAGAAAGTTCATCCTAATGCTCCGGATGTTGGAGCACCAAAGAGGAATCGTTTCTATTCCCTCCAAGCTAACAAGGGAGCAAATCCGGATGAGAATACCGGTAAATTATAGTTTTCTCTCTTTAGTTGTGTTGGGTTCCTTCTAAGTGGGGGATAATGGTGAATAGTTAGGTTGTGGCTCGTTGTCTCTTCTCTTCTATTCTATTTAAGCTTGAGAGTTAGAATTTTATAGTAGCATGTTGCATTTGTTTAGGAGTATAAGTGAAAATGATTTTCATTGATCTCCATACATTGTGCATATCTTTAAATCAGTTTATGTTTACATGGTAAAATGAGTTTATATGATTTGTCTCTCATATTGCCATGCCTTTATAATGAATTGCTTAAATACTGCATAAGTGAACTTGTAAGCATGCTTTACAGTGAAGTACTTGAAAATGTTGCATAATTGTGCTTTCATGAGAAGTTGGTATTTTGTGCAAAGAAATGATGTAGATGAACATGATGATATGTGGAGAAGGAATTTCCTCCTATATTAAATGAAAAAGTTGGAGTCTTATTGCATGATAATTCGTAGATGTAGTTCCTACTTTCTTGTTGTGTTTTGAGTCGCTTAATTATGTGGAGTTGATGTTCCTCCTATTTATGTGTATTGTATATGGTGTTGTATGGCCATGAGTTTCTAGCAATGATTTTTTCTCTCTTGAAAGTGTTGAAAGTGTATTTGTGTCATTCGTAGACGAATGATGTCCAAGTGTGGGAGAGTGTAACACCCCTAAAAATGAAATAGGTAAACTAGAGCCTAACATGTGTATCATGACTTTATAAGGTGTAAAAACTTGAATAATATCTATGGAAATCATTTTGAACAGTTTTGAAGTCATGATGTTTAAGAATGACCAAGACGTTCGGAAACTAGTCTTGCGTTTGTGCTAGTGTGTCCTTCTATGTTGTGCATGTTTTAAGGTATTTTTTTAGTCTAAAATTAGTGATGATGACACTAGTACCTAGAGGGACATATTTATGGTAAAAACGTCCGACAATAACGCCCAAGGACTAGATAAAGGGTGCTTGAAGAGGACCAAAACATGGGCAAAGTAAGCTGCTGAGGCAGCCAAGATTTGGGGTCAATAGGAAAAATTTTTCCCTAAGATGTGGGGCCAACACGAACCATTCTGTCTCAAAATTTATTCCAGAACCAAGATGTGGAGGTGTCCCCGCGACGCGCACTCATGTCCCAGATTTGGTCGCGTTGTTTTAAAGTCAAATAAGACTTGTTTAAAAGGTCCAATAAGTGCACGGGTATTCTTGGTACTTTGGTGATTATTACTTGACGGTTATTGAGTCTTTTCAAACCCCAAATTCACCAATTAAACCAAAACTGTCAACCCAAAAACAAAAGCGCTCCACTCCTTCTCTCCAAACCCTCCATTGTTGAAGCTTTGAAGCTCAATGAAAGAAGACCAAATTGTTCATGTTTTCCAAACCAATTTCATGGTGTTTCTTCAATAAAGGTATGGTTATTTCATCCTTGATTCTTCTTCCATTCAAGGATCTAATTGCATAGGCTTTTCAAAGATGATAAAAAACCATTGAAATCCTATTTTGAATTCCATGCATGGATTCTTGCATAAAAAGGCTTAAATCAATGTTTAATCATAAATTGATATTCATTAAATGTTTTAAGATCAAAAACTCTGAAATCACCCATTACGTGAATTCCTAGATTTTTCTCTAATAGGGGTGAATTGATCATGACTTAATTATAGTGAATTCATGTGTAGATTGTATTGAGCTATCAAGTTATGTATAGATCATGATAGAATTGTTTCTAGGCTTTCTTATATAGATGATATCTATATTGTATATTGTTGGACCATTGATATGGATTGCTTGTCGGCTTAGTATTGTATACATAGCTATTGGTAAGGGCCTTTGTAAAGTGAATTGGTTGAAAAGGATAAGGAATGGTGATGATGATGATTGGAAGGTGGTGCGTTGACCTATTACTCAAGTGAGTCTTAGATTAACTATGGGTAGAGATTCTAAGTGATGGAAAGGGAATAATATTTCTTTGGGTAGTTTTGAGGATCACCTAGGTATGTGTGAAGTGGTTGTATGGGCGGTTGCTTCTTCTATTACTCTAGTGGGTCTTAGGTTAAACTTTTCTATGAGGTATAAATGATTATATGGATTCTAAGTGATGGTTTGAATATGTATTATATGTGTATGTTGTCTTGAAAATGGTTCTTTGTAACACTCCGAAAGTCTAAGACGTATTCTAGAGACTAACATAGGTGTCAAAAAGTTTAGACATTGTTTTAAGGTCATCAATAATGAATATAAGTCGTTTAGGAAGTTTGGAAGTCAAAACGTCAAAGAACGTCCATGACATCTGAAAACTATTTCAATGACGTACTAGTGTGCCTTCGCCTATTTTAGTAAGTTTTAAGAGTCAGAAATTGATGAATTTTGGTGGAAGGGTGTCTAACATGTATTAGAGTTAATTAACAGTCAAAACATCTAAGTACAACTCTCCAATGACCAAAAAAGGACCCTTGAGGAGGACCCTTGCAAAGGTGGCTAAAAGATGCCAAGAGGTAGTGTCCACCTACATGTGCAGGCGACGAGGCGTCTATGGATCGATGGGTCGTTGATGCCTCCGTCGAGCAACACTTATACATTTTGGCTGAGGGTATTTTTCGACCACTCTCTGACCAAAACGATGATTGTGCAACACGGATATGAACAGTGCCCGTCGTTTGATAAACGGGCCATTGGACGTGGTATCGTCTATCAAGCGACTGTTTTACTGCATGTTTTTAAATTGTTTAAGTTAATTAATTAGGTGGTTAGTTAATTCGCTAGGGGTTTAGGGAGATTAAATTATGTTGTTTAATGACCTATATAAGCACCTTAACCTAATTAAGCTAACCTAACCCTCATAAATACTAAAACACAAATTCTCTTCCTTCTCTCTTCTTTCTCCCTCCCAAGTGGAAGAACACCATAGAAGGTCAAATTAAAGGGGTTCTTGGGCTGAAAAGATAAAAGTTTCTCCATCAAACTTCATCAATCAACAAGGTATGTGATTCCTTTCACCTTTGGATCTCTGACCCCAAAGGGTTCCTTCAAATTGATTTCAAAAGATGAGTTTTCATGTGGGTTTCTTCCAATCTCAAAATTGATCTTTCAATTGGATTTTTTTATAGTTTCTTTTGATTGTATTGATTAGATTATGATGAATTATGACTATATTACACTACTCATTGATGGATTGTTCTAGTTTGTGGAAGATGACCTTTTCCCCTTAACCCTAGGTTGTGATCTTGAATTGAACTATCTAGTATTGATGTATTTGGCTTGGTTAATGTGTGAGTTACTATACTATTATGTTGTTATGCCAATTTATGAATAGATTGAGATTAATTGTAGTCCTACCATGCTAGTTCTTGAGTAATTTATCTATGCAGTAAAGTAGATTATGAATTTTACCTAAGTCTCTAATCTTAAGCTATGAACTAGTGATGGATTGTTGTATAGTGCTTCAATTGACTTCTTTATCATATTGGTTACTATTGTGTTATGATATTACACCGATTGTTGGGTCGGGTTTGAGTGTTGATGGTAAGACCTTGATGTTGTCTTATGAAGGAGACTTGGTAAGTCTTGTGATCTCAACTCCTTACTTCAATTATAGTTACTTGTGATTAAGTGAAGATGTTGTATTAAAGTATACCTTATATTAAGATTGATAGGGTTTGTATGATGTTGAATGGAAATATCTTGACTCTGGGTTGTGGGGTGTTTGCTAAGATGTAAATGTTATAAGAATGGTGATAACTCACCAATGTGCCTTATAATTAATGATTACATGCTAACCTCACATGTATGAATTGTAATGAAAGGAAAATACTCATGTCATTCTTACTTAACTATGATGCTGATGATTATATAAGGGATAAACCCTATGATCGAAACTATGTTATGATAATAATGGATGACTTAAGGACATTTCAAAAGGGACGTTATCTTTACACCGAGAGAACATCACAATGGGAGGTGTTGAATTTATGTAAAGGAAAATTCACCCTATAGTACCACATGAGGTGTTGTCTCCCCTATGAGGAATACTCACCTTATGGATTCCAATTATATGAGGCTCCAATTTCCAAGTGGCATTTATAGATTTCATACTTATCTCCTAGTTCCTTAACTATGTTTCCCCCATAGGAAGACTAGCTAGTGGATCCACCTAGAAAGCTATGTTTATGTTTTATTCTACTTTGGCCAGTAGACCACCTTCCATTAGTGAAAGGTTTTACAACACCGAATTCCCCACTTATCTCTTGTGTTATAGATCTGTTATGACAATTGTTCCCTTAACTAAAATGAAGTAATTAATTACAAATTAACTAGGGTGACTTACGAGGTTTGACTTCGCTTAAGTAGGGGTATGGGACTCTACCAATGGATTGTGTAAGATCCTGAAAATGACTTAGGTGAAATAGAGCCTAAAATGGTTGTAATGATGGTCTAAGGTCCTAAAATGGTTTATAATGTGGTATTAAGGCAGTGTCTAAAGTATTAGCTTAATCGGAAGTCAAACGTCAAGGGATGACAAAGACGTTCGACGACTAAGTCGCCTATGTCCCTCATATGTGTTTATATGTGTTTATTTTGATTCATGAGGTTATAAGGTCCTTAAATGATTAATTATGGTGTATATAGGAAGTGTGTTAAGTTTCATGAAGTTTGGAGGTCAAACGTCCAAGAACGTCCATGACGTTCGAAAGATTTGCCTTGAAACGACCTTGTGTGTCTAAGCATGTTTAGTCGAGTTTTACGTGTTTGTTGTGGATGAAATTCATGTAAGAGGTACTAAAATTGTATACAAGTATATTTGAGTTGGAAACGTCTGGGCAAAAGTCCCCAAGGACAACAAGGACCCTTTCCTTGAGCCAAGACTGCCCAAGACAACCCCAAACTGCAGAGGCAGTACACGGTTCATGGGCCAGTCGATGCCCCGTCGATGGGTGTTGTGGGTTAGTAATTAGGCGTGGGAGAAGGATAAGCCAGGGAAAAGCCTCAGTCCCAAACCACGGACCAACAAGATGTCACGTTGGTTGGGAAATGGGCCGTCGTTGGCAACCGTCTCTGAGGACTGGTTCCTGCGTAACTTACTATAAGTTGCATGGGTGAAGTTATAAATTCACTCCACGTCCAAATAAGAGAAAATAAGGTTACTTAAGGGTATTTTGGGTACTTTAAACATGTTATAAGCCTTTAATACTTAGAAGAATTCATTCTTCAAAATCAAAACCCAAAATATCTTAGATATTCTCTAGAACTCCATTGAAGCCAAAACTCAAGGAAGAGCTTGGATTGGAGATTTCAGTGGTGATTCTTCATCAAATGGGTGGAATAATATCAATAAGGTATGGTTTTTTATCCTTGAAACTCTATTCATCAAAGATCCCAAAATTCAAAGAGTTTTCTAAAGTTTTCATGATTAACTTGTCCAATTCGCAGCGGATCACTCTCTCAGAGAGAGAGAGAGGTGATAAAGTAATAGCCTTATGTTATAGCCGCAGCCCGACTTACGGCCTTTACGCTACTACTATTGTGATGTGAGCGGTTCAAATTGGTTGAATCTTTCTCAATCATCCTGGCCGGAACTTGTATGCAGTACTTGTACGGAGCATAAAGGCTTTGAACTCTTTTTTATCTGAATCTTAAGGATAGAACCCTACCCTATTCTCGAACCCTCTGCCGAGCTCTACCCTGCCCGCATTTCCTTGTGTTTTGAAGAGGAAAAAAAATCTCTCTTTATGATCTATACATGGGTTCTTTCATTAAAGGTTTTGAATCTTTATATGTTGATTATATGGATGTTAACTAGATGATTTTAACATAATTAACGTATGAACACATGTAACTTTATGTGTTACTTGATATTGACTTAATGCTTATGAATTCTAGTGTACTTTTCTATGGGCTATTGAATGATGTAAGAATTGTATTCAATTGATGTATAGGTTGTATTAGATTAATAAATCTATATTGAATTGATCTATTTTCATTGAGTAAGGGCCTATTGGTATTGAATTTGATGATTTATCTAAGGATTGAAGTGGAGAGAATAGATTGGTGGTACGTTGCCCTATTTCTTTTAATTCTATATAATATAGCTCTTAAATTATGTTGTGATTTGTATGGTCCACTTATGATGACGGTGTTATTTGAATAATATGGCCTTGTTGGCGTTACTTTATGTAAAATGATGATCATGGCCTTGTCGGCACTACTTGAAGTATTATGATGATTTGTGTAGTGATTTATGTTAAGTATGCTCATATTTATCTACATGTTATGTAATGTGAACGTGTGTTGTTTCTCATATTGATGTTATTTAGGTGATCATGTTAGACTATGACAATGTCTTTATGTGTGTAGTCTTCGAGTTGGTGCATGATTCTTCCTATTTGTTTATTGAGTCTTATGATGACTATATAGATGATGTTATAATAGTGTATAGGATGACTTAAAGATGATAATAGTTATTCCTATGTGCTTCTAGTATGATATGTTATATGTGCTAAAGGGAAGTCTTGTGTGGTAGACTTGTGTCCCTTACTTGATGCATGTATGAATGTGAATATGAGATTTCTTGACTTAGGATGCTAAAGTTTATTAGTATTGTATGTATGAATGAAATTACCTTGAATGATTCTAAGAAGGTCCTTTATATGAAACCTTTAACCTAGTGGTAAGGTTATGAACTATGAAGTCGAAAGTCGTAATGGTATCCTTCTTGTAATAAATGGTGGACTTAAGGTTGATTGGCTGGAACGACATCATATCACCCTTAGGAAAGTCATTATGAGTAATCTTGTCGCCATTGTAAGGCAGCCCTAGGGGACCTCTTTGGTAGGGTGAATGTGATTGGGTTATAAACTAGATATGGAACCCCTTTGTATGATCCTTTAATGTAAATTACTCTATGAGAACAAAAGCTAGAACCTAGTAAGTATGGTAACGGAAGTAGATCTAGATAAGAATGAGACTAGAGTACAAAGCACACCCTTCATATTCCCGAACCATGTGCCTACATGAGATGTGTCCAAGTTCTACCATTGGCAAGTAGAACACCCTTCATCGGAATAGGTTACCACTCTGGATTCCATGTTTTGCTACCACGGTCTATATTGGTTATTGCCTATTCTCATCATATGGGATACCTAATAGTATTGGCGAAGTTCTATGAAGTTTAGGTGGTGGTATGTGAGGCTATCTAGACATTGCACAATAGGCTTTGAAGATGTTGTTGAGAGTCCCTAGGTCTTCTCCAAGATCATTACTTGAATGTCTTTATGTGATGAATGTCTCTTAAATGAACTAAAGAATGTAATGAATTTAGTTAAGAAAGCATGTAAATGAATGAGTTTCTAATCTATGGTGACTTAAGGATTCCATAGTTAATATGTGCAGGGGGCAAAAGGGATGATCTCTTCATGTCTTGTCTAGGGAAGTATTGACAATGACTCTAGTTAGGGAAGTTGGTTGATAAGTTGGGCATGACCTAAACTAAGGAAGTCTTAAGGATTATTTAGGTAACCTTGAAGAGAGTGTATGGACTTTCTCTTCTAGGAGTACTTAAGTAAGTCTTTTGATAGCCTCAGGAAGGAGAATGTCATATTATATATGTTATGTGTTTTGATGTCTTGTAAATGTATATGTCTTATTACAAGTTGTCTTGAAGGTCATTTAGGCATTCTTAGAGAGGGTGTATGGGTGGTCTCTCATTGTATTGCTTAAGTGAGTCTTAGGATAACTTTTAATGGGGGAATTACATGCTATAAATTGTCTAAGGTGAAATTAAGAAACTTCACTGTAACAGTGAAGGAGTTCACTGTACTGTGAATTAGTTTACTGTAAAATTGTTCCTAAAAATGTGATAAATGGTTTATGTGACTTCTTATATTGTGATACTTAAATCAAAAGATGCATATTTACAATAAATGTCCGTTTTCATGAATTTTATGCATTATGCTATACTTAGTACATGTGTTTGTACTAATTCCATATATATTTCTATTTCTATAGTGGTTGGTAGGTGAAAGCATAGGGAAGCAAGGCTTGGAGTATCGCATCATTTCAAGTGAAGTCAAAGTATGTCCTCTCTTGATTCGAGGACATAGTTATCCTAGATTTCTTTTGTATTGAAGTATTGTTATAGACTAAGTAATTCTATATTTTGATGTATGGGCCGTGTCCCTAGTATTCTCATGTCTAAGCATTGATGAGATTGAGACTTAGTATTTCCTATGATTTCTAATGAAAGATGTTATTAAGGATATTATAATGTTTTGTGAAAAAAATTAATTCCACACTACTTTTCATTTTGTATATGTGATGAACGATACGAAAGGGCTTGTGCAAGACCTCCAAGAGGTCAAGTTTACCGGTTGCACTCTGAGAGTGCCATATCTTCTAGGGTATGCTCTCGGGATGTGACAGATTGCACTAGTTTGCCTTAAGGAAGCCTTAGGTGGTTGTTCTTATGTATGTATATGCTTATAAAATGTAAATGACATGTATATGATGATCTTACATGTTAATGACACTATGTGATATTGGTTACACTTATGAACATGTATGTGGTCTCTATTGTTAAAGTATGATATAATGAACCCTTAATGATATACTATGTGGAGTGGGACACATTGCTTGTGGTCCTTGTTATATTTATTTGATTAAGTAAGGTTATGGGGCTTTGCTTAGCATTTTACAAGTATACTTAATGAGAGTCATGAGTGGTGGTCTTGTTTTATCATAATGTGATGAACTCTTACTCATGCTTGTGCTATTATGACTTGATGATAGAGTTGTATTTGATTATGGGTTCAAGTATGTTGATATGCATGTCACTTGATTTGACTTAAGGTGGTTTGGTCTTGTATAGTACATGGTGTTGACTTGATGAATATCCATTAATGACTTGTATTGGTTCTTAAATGTGCATAAGACTTTCCAAATGTACAATAGAATATTTTAAATGAAATGTCCCTTTTTAGCAAGATTTGATATTGTGTGTGCATATGATCTCATACTTAGTACATCTGATGTGCTAACCCCATTTTCTCCCTTTTCCCCAACATTTTAGGTTCTGGTCATTGAAGGGATTTTGAGACGACTTTGAAGAAGACTTGGAATTCTCACTCGTCCAAGTTGGGTAGGTCCTCACTTTCCGAGGGCAATGCCACTATCAAGCTTTTGAATGTTGTTCTAGTTTTAAGACTTCTATGTTCTTTCCTTTACATTTGAGTACTAAAAGATTGTATAGCCTATATGTGTCTTTATTACATTGATGTATGGGATATGCCCGATTGATATACTCTTGTTTTAGATGGTTATGAGATGAAACACTCTTTTTAGACTATGTTAAGTATCTTATATATCTATGTGCAATAAAAGTAGAAGACTATGTAATCTTCTTATACGACGGGTCTATGTATACTCGATATGAATATATATTATCTGTATGAGAGGGGTATATATGTAAACCTCAAGATAGATATAGTAAAGTTCTAAATTTCCGCATTCTAACCTATGAATATAATGATGTAAACTGAGAGGCTAGTCTTAGTCCTCTCCGAGGATGAAGACACCGATTACGTCTAGGGGGTGCTCCGAGGATGTGACATTCTTATACTTGATTTATGATGTTTCTATTAAAAGAGCATGAAAATTATGTTATAAAGTTAATGTCAGCTTTAGCATGGTTTTATTGCATGTTAACCATACTTAGTGCATTCAATGTGCTAATTCAATATGTTGTTGTATTTCTAAAGGTGTTGGTTGCAACTGAGGATTCTCTAAGGAAGTTAAAGATTGGGAGTAGCATTCTCTCAAGATCGGTATGTCCTCGTATGCTTCGAGGACATAATTATGTTTTATTTTCCTTTTTCAAAAGATATTGTAATAGACTATTGTTACTTTTCAAATTGATGTATGGGCAATGACCCTATGATTTTCATGTTTCTATGATTGCTATAACGAGACTATCTTTCTTATGTTTCTATAAAAGTGTTTGAACTATTGTTGTGAAAAGTTTTAATTCCACAATACTCTTCATATATATATGCAATGAATGATGTCTTAGGGCTTGTATAAGACCTCCGAGATGCCGAATACGCCGTTTAGTGACTTAAGATTGCTCTAACTTCTATACTTTGGGTCATTACAGAACTACATCACAAGCCACCTCCAAGTATAACTATGCAAGGCCAAGTTAGCATCCCATACAAATACCTAAGCTAAGTACCTCTCTTTGGTCATTCGTGATCATAATCCACATTCAAAATGAATACCTAATTTCTATATGACATAAGAGCACTATACCCCTAGGTAACCTCAAGGCACACTTGTGCAATGCATATGAGGCATCCCATTCTACCACACACACTAAGCATATCTTGAAGTCACCCTATTCATAGTAACCCTCTTTAGGTGTCATCTTAGACCTACTTCATATTGACAAGGAACTACAAACCTAAGTCAATCATATCATGGAAGGCAACTAAATAAACTATCCAAGCTATTCATACATCACATAAAGGTCATTACATAGTTAGCTTCAAGCCATACTTGTGCCATGTATGAATGGCATGTCATACTACCGATCATACTAAGTACTCCTTTAGGATATCTTACATGCTAACATATATTACATCCTAGTCTACTAACCTTAGCATACTAACATAATAGACCTACTACCATGGAGACAAATCATAACATACAATCCAAGCTAACAATGGAACGGTATAAGAATACCAAACTAGCCATTGTGCAACCATTCATGTAGATGCAAGATATGCATAGGGGAGCATAAGTCCCAAACCCTAATCTATTCTTAGGAGAGTGTAACATATCAATCCTAAGCTACCATGAAGTGGTCTTGGCCTAACCAAATCAAGCTCACATGAAGGCATTATAGTCATGCTACTCCAAGCTACCCCTAAGAGAGTATCGATCCTCTATCCTAGGATACCTTTCCTACTACTAATGCAAGCTACCATGAAAAGCATTCTACTAATGCAAGATCAATATAACCTTAGGAGAGCTTACCTCCTCAACCCCAAGATACCATAAGAGACACCATCCAAGGCTACCATGAGATATATCATCCCAAGTTACATAATTCTACTATCCATGAGGCAATCCATAGGATCAACCTCAAGATATTCTATTCTTACAAGCATGATTCTTTTTAGGTGATTCACCTTTCACATTCTACATACATGCAAGCTACTCATCATATTAGACTCATTCTAAAGGCCCTAGTGAATAACAATATGAATTCAAGCCTTTAAATTCAAATTTTTCTTCATGATCCTCATACTAGTCTAGATTTCAAGACACATTAGTTGTAAGCCTTAGTCATAAGCCAATTCTAAGCATACTGCATCATTGTAACACTTCGAAAGTCTAAGATCTAATCTAGAGCCTAAAATGAGTGTCTAAGGTTGAGGAACATGTTTTAAATCATACATAATGTATATAAGTCATTTAGGAAGTTTAAGAATCAAAACAACAAGAAACGTCCAAAACATCCGTAAGCTAGTCTAATTGAACTAGTGAAACGTCCTTAGGTTTTGTAAAGGTTTAGGAGTGGTGTATGAGGTGTAAAACTTGTAAAGTGACTTTAAATAGCTAAAACCATGTATATATAGAGTAAAAATGTCCAGGTCCAACCACCCAAGGGCCTCCTTAGGGGTGCACAAAAGGACCCCAAACTTGGCGCCGCATCCAAATTACACGTAGCAGAAACAAGTCCGCGTTGCGGACATGGGTGGCTTTTGTTCAAATCTCAAGTCTGCATCACGGGAAGGTCGCGGACTCTACTGTCTCAAAAATTACTTTAGAAAATCACGCGGGAATAGCTTCGCGTCACGGACTTGTTCACCGATGAAAATCTAAAATTTTGAATTGAAGTTTGACTTCATTAATGGGTAAACTTAAGTGAGGGGTGTTTTGGGTATTTCATGAGGAGTCTATATATTGATTTCTAATCAGTTTTCCCTCACATTTACTCATTCAAATCAATTCACCAAATCAAAAACCCAAAAGCTCTTACCTCTCTCTAGTTTCTCTCTCTATTCATCCTCCATTGAAGGAAGAAGAAAGCTCGAAGAAGAAGACCAATTTCTCTAGGATTTCACTTTAATTTCGTGGATTAATCTTCATTAAGGTATGTTTCTTTACTTTTGGGTTTCTATCCCCAAGAGTTCCTCTCAAAGTTGATTTCAAAAACACCCAATTTCAAGGGGTTTTCTATTCCAATGGGTTTTCTTCAAAACTTCAAATTGGTGATGGATTATGATTTATTGTGATTGACTATGACTAATTAAGTGTAGAATTTGAGTAATATATGTTATTGGATGTAATTTCATGTAGATAATGTCCCTTTTCCCCAATTCCCCAAATCTTGGATCTTGCTTATGAATTGATGGAAAGTGAAGAGTGTATTGATTGTTAGTTTTTTTTTTTTTATCTATTCTAGTTAATTTATGGACTGCCTAGGGTAATGTTTTTCTGGGATTGGATCTATTTCCTGAAGAATTTACGATGAACCCTATTCTCCTAACCCTAGGTTATGAATTTAAGTTAATTGGGATAGTGATGATTCAATTGATCTTGCTACTGTGTTAATTACGATTGTGTGATGAATTACACCCATGGTTGGGTTGAGTTTGAGGGTCAATGGTAAGACCTTGATGTTGGTTTGTTAGGAGACATAGTAAGTCTTGTGATCTCTATTTTTTACATCAATTGAGATTACTTGTGATTAAGTGATGATGTTGTATTGAAGTATACCTTATATTAAGATTGATAGGGTTGGTATGATGTTGAATTGAAATGTCTTGACTATGGTTTGTAAGGTGTTGGCTAAGATTTAATTGTTATAAGGATGTAGATAACTTACTAATGTGCCTTGTAATGAATGATTATGTAAATGTGCTAACCTCACATGTATGAATTGTAATGAAAGAAAAATACTCATGCAATTCTTATTGAACTATGATGATGATTATTATATAAAGGATAAACTCTATAACCTAAGTTAAGCCATCATCATTAATAAAGGCATTAAAGACATTTCAAAATGGATGTTAGCTTAGCACCGAGAGAACTTGACTAAAGGAGGTGTTGACTTTCCGTAGAGGAAGATTCACCCTATAGTTCCACATGAGGTGTTGACTCCCCTATGAAGGATACTCACCCTATGGATTCCCATGAGATGAGGCTCCAACTGCCAAGTGGCATGTAGAGAGTTCATAACTATCTCTTAGTTCCTTAAACTATGTTGCCCCCATAGGAATACTAGCTAGTGGATCCACCTAGAAAGCTACATTTTTGTTTGGTCCTACTTTGTCCGGTAGACCACCTTCCATCGGTGTAAGGTTTTACAACACCGGATTCCACACTTAGATGTTTTGGTCTATGTTGGTTAAAGTAAGTGTTCCCTAAACTAAAATGAAGTACTGAAGTACAAACAAACTAGGGTGACTAAAGAAGTTTGACTTTGCCTAGGTAGGTGTACGAGACTCTACCTATGCCTTGTACTAGTTTGCCTTGGAGAATCCTTAGGAGTTTGTTCTTATGTATGTATATCTTAAAAATGTAAATGATGATATTGATGATCTTACATGTAAATTACACTATGTGATGTTGGTAACTCTTATGAACATGTATTTGGTCTCTATTGCTAAAGTATGATATTATGTATTCTTAATGATATGTTATGTGGAGTTGGACATTGGTTATGGTTCTTGCTAAGTTTAATTGATTAGGTAAGGTTATGGTATTTTCTTAGTTTTTGTACGAGTGGACTTAATGAGGGTCATGAGTAATGGTCTCGCTTTGTTATATGTGATGAACTCTTATCTATGCTTGTTGATGTTATTACTTGATGAGATAGTGTCTTTATTATGTGCTCAGTTGTGTTGTATAAAGTCTTGACTTAAGAGTTATGTGTATTGGCTTATGTGGATTTTCTTGAATGTGAATAAGGCTTTCTAAATGTAAAATAGCATGCTTTATTGAAATGTCCTCTTTAGCATGATTTCACTTGCTTTATGTGCATATACTCATACTTAGTACAATTGTGTACTAACCCTTCTTTTATGTTTACTACAAATGTAGGATCTGGCCTTTGAGCTTATACAAGGCCTTTGAAGACTACTTGGATATTCCCCAAGAGTTCGGTAGGTCCTCACTTTTCGAGGACAATGACATTTTTAAGCGATTTATGTTTTTCTAGTATAAGACTCTTTGTTCTTTCCTTTTCATTTCAATATGATTGTTATATAGCCTATATGAGGCTCTTTGTTGTATTGAAGTATGGCTTAGGCCCAATTGTGGAATTCATTATAGGTCGTTTAATATGAGACATGTTACAGAGTTCTTATGATATTATGTTCCTATACTATGTATGTGAAATAAAAGTAGAAGACTATGTAATCTTTTTATACGAAGGGTCTATGTATACTCGCTATATATATATTATGTGTAAAGGAGTGGTCTCAGTAAACCTCAATGTAGAAGTTTACGAAAAGTTTTTAAAGTATCTGCATTTTAACCTATGAATGTAATGAAGTAAACTAAGAGGCTACTCTTACTCGTCTCTGAGGAAGACGACGCCGGTTACGTTTAGGGGGTGCTCCCAAGATGTGACTGACTTGGTATCAGAACATGAGGTTGAATATCTTTATGAACGATGTCTCATTAAACCAAGTCTGTATAGATTTTTATTCATAATTGTGAAGCGCGCCACACTTATGAATGAGGAGCTATGTAATACTTAGGAAACTCTCATCTTCTTGTAATACTTTGTCGTGTTTCTAGAGTCTACTTTATGTGTGATTTCACCTAAACCTTGTATGGTGGTTATAAGTATCAATACTGAAAGAACAGCCGCTCAAAGACTTGATGAAGAGATTGCCAATGCGGGAGCTCCTCCCCATGTTAATCAAGTCCCTCCTCTTGAAGAAGTTGCTAATAATGACCAAGCTCCGATAAATACTCCACCTATGACGGATGGTGTCACGCCTCAAAACCCATTAAGACGGACAGGCACCCGATGCCCTAAAGGCCCGAGAGAACCAACCTACAACCTGTTCTTACTGAGCATATACTATAACAATTGAGACAAGTTAACTTTGGATGCAGCGATACAAACCAACGTAAGTAGATCCAAAAGTTATATACAAGACTTGGCCGTTTAGGCCACAACTCCTTAAGACACAACTGAACCATGTACATACGTCTACAAAGCCTCTAAAAGATAGAAGACTAGAGTAGGTCGGGACAGACCCCGCCTTACCCTTAACTATGATACAATACCAAACGAATTTACCAAGGACTTAATAAAGCTCCGAATCAACTTGGAGCTCACCAAAAGTAGCAGAATTTCGAGTGCTCCTACTGAGGAGGTCTACTAGCTGGAGTACCTGAGCCTGCAGCATGAAATGCAGCATCCCCAATACGGGACGTCAGTACGAAAAATGTACTGAATATGTAAGGCAAGAAGTATATGTAATACAAGGCACAAATGAAATCAAGTAGCAACATATGAGTGCATAGATTAGGAGAGAAGACCACCTTTGCTTACTCTTGTGGAATCAAGTAAGCTACATTCTTTTCTTTACCTTCTTTGTATGTTATAATCTTTGTTGGGCATGTGATACAAGTGACCAGCTGATCAGTGTGTCACGCCTCAAAACCCATTAAGACGGACAGGCACCCGATGCCCTAAAGGCCCGAGAGAACCAACCTACAACCTGTTCTTACTGAGCATATACAATAACAATTGAGACAAGTTAACTTTGGATGCAGCGATACAAACCAACGTAAGTAGATCCAAAAGTTATATACAAGACTTGGCCGTTTAGGCCACAACTCCTTAAGACACAACTGAACCATGTACATACGTCTATAAAGCCTCTAAAAGATAGAAGACTAGAGTAGGTCGGGACAGACCCCGCCTTACCCTTAACTACGATACAATACCAAAAGAATTTACCAAGGACTTAATAAAGCTCTGAATCAACTTGGAGCTCACCAAAAGTAGTAGAATTTCGAGTGCTCCTACTGAGGAGGTCTACTAGCTGGAGTACCTGAGCCTGCAGCATGAAATACGGGACGTCAGTACGAAAAATGTACTGAATATGTAAGGCAAAAAAGTATATGTAATACAAGGCACAAATGAAATCAAGTAGCAACATATGAGTGCATAGATTAGGAGAGAAGACCACCTTTGCTTACTCTTGTAGAATCAAGTAAGCTACATTCTTTTCTTTACCTTCTTTGTATGATATAATCTTTGTTGGGCATGTGATACAAGTGACCAGCTGATCAGTGGTAGAAGAGGATGACCCATGATAGGCGTATTAACCCCTGGGATGCGGTCCTCATAATTACACTACTTGGGATCGGCCCATGCTAGGCTTTTGCCCCTGAGCTGCCACCCTTCTATACCAATAGGGATCGGCCCATGCTAGGCTTTCGCCCCTAAGCTACCACCCTTAATTAAATAGATTTCTTCACTTAGATTCTTTAATCTTTGAGATTATTGTTAATCAGTTCATAACTCTTTTGAGATGTTATTTTGGATAATCGTAACATTTTAAGATGTTGATTTGGTGGTCATAATCATCTTGGAGACATGAAATTACGGAACAGTAGTGGAATACATGAAAACAATACTTTGAGGCAGTAACAATGACATAAGGAGCTATGAAACATCAACACCTTACTTTAAGACCTTAATGGCACAATTGACTTCAATTGGCTTAGGAGAAGGATTCATCAAACTTTCTTTTGCAAATACCATTTCTATAACAGCACAAGGGAAAATTACACAAGTATAGAGTAGTGAACATATAATGAAGTAGTTCCATGTACTTAGAATGGGGAAAGAAATATTGTTAGCTATTTGGAGATAGTACGCTGCCACCATGCTTTCTTTTCTAGAAATAGAACTTATGAGAATCACTTCATTGATATTAATTGCAGGTGGCAGATTTCATGCCAAAAGGATATAGAATCGAATAGCCTTACATACCTTATATTTATGACCAATACCACTATCACGATTCAGCCTTCCTTATTGGGTGCTAATCTACAACATAAGTCATGATTAAGCTAACATCAGCAGCTAATCACAATAAGGTTCTCCAAAACAGTAGCTAAAAATATTTGATGGAAATCAGGCCCATACAACCCTTACATAAATGGTGAACCACCACACCCTTCCTCTACACATTAAAACAACTTCAAACATCATTTACAGAGATACCCAAACAGCCCTCAACAACAATATTCATAAGGCAGCCACTAACAATCTCAAATCTTTCAGCATAATAGGAGAATATTGACTCAAAGATTTATCACAATCCATGAATTCTTGATAATCATATACAAAATTCTCCACTCCAAACATTATCAAAGAGAGGAAAACAAATGGGTTGCAGTCTTACCTTAATTCTAAAAATTTATCCTCTAAACTTGTACTTCAAGAATTCAAACTCTCCTTCAAACTCTTACTTGAAATATTAGACAGCACTCAAGAACTCCAAGGTGTTTTAAGGCTGCTAATTGAAGCCAAGAGAGACCAAGAAAGAACTTAGGAAATCTGAAACTTTTGCAAGTTCAAAATGGAGAATAAGACTTGATCCTTATCCTTTGAAAAAAGAGGTGTTATGGCCGACACTCTTGACCAATTTTGGGCCATATAATGTCAAGTAGGTGCCCCACCTGCTTGTCCTTTTAACTTAGGCCCTTTTGGACTTAATATTATTGGACCTTGGCTGTCCATTTTTCCTTTGTTCTTTTAATCAGCTTGGGACAGATTAGTGCAAGTAGGTGGTACACACTTGGGCCAATAACATGGTAAAACAAATCTTAGGAGGTCATGTACTTACTTAGTTCAACTTGGGCTTTATCCATATGGCCAATTGGCAGATTTGGATTGTTGGGGGCCTTCTTTCTCCTTCACATTTTCCTTAATAGGTTTGGGGCTTCAAATGAAGCCCCTAAATATAAGCCTAAATCTGGTCAATCAAAAACTTGGGCCCTTTACACTATAATATAGATCAAGTCGGTGATTTGCAGCTGCTAGCTCAATTACCCCACCTTCTATAATTACT
>JABWTJ010000192.1:1261666-1495416 GCA_016801875.1 Solanum sitiens
AAGCATGGTGGCAGTCTTTACTTATCTCCAAAATAGCTAACAATCTTTCTTTCCCCATTCTCAGTACATGGGAACTACTTCCTTATATGTTCACTACTCTATACTTGTGTAATTTCCCCTTGTGCTTTTATAGAATGGTATTTGCAAAAGCACGTTTGATGCCTCCTTCTCCCAAGCCAATTGAAGGTCAATTGTGCCATTAAGGTCTTAAAGTAAGGTGTTGATGTTTCATAGCTCCTTATGTCATTGTTACTGCCTCAAAGTATTGTTTTCATGTATTCCACTACTGTTCCGTAATTTCATGTCTCCAAGATGATTATGACCACCAAATCAACATCTCAAAATGTTACGATTATCCAAAATAACATCTCAAAAGAGTTATGAAATGATTAACAATAATCTCAAAGATTAAAGAATCTAAGTGAAGAAATCTATTTAATTAAGGGTGGCAGCTCAGGGGCGAAAGCCTAGCATGGGCCGATCCCTATTGGTATAGAAGGGTGGCAGCTTCAGGGGCGAAAGCCTAGCATGGGCCGATCCCAAGTTGTGTAATTATGAGGACCACATCCCAGGGGTTAATACGCCTAGCATGGGTCATCCTCTTCTACCACTGATCAGCTGGTCACTTGTATCACATGCCCAACAAAGATTATAACATACAACAAGGTAAAGAAAAGAATGTAGCTTACTTGATCCCATAAGAGTAAGCAAAGGTGGTCTTCTCTCCTATTCTATGCACCCTTATGTTGCTACTTGATTTCATTTGAGCTTTGTATTACATATAATATTTGCCTTACATATTCAGTACATTTTTCGTACTGACGTCCCGTATTGGGGACGCTGCATTTCTTGCTGGAGGCTCAGGTACTCCAGCTAGTAGACCTCCTCAGTAGGAGCACTCAAAATTCTGCTACTTTTGGTGAGCTCCAAGTTGATTCTGAGCTTTATTAAGTCCTTGTTAAATTCGTTTGGTATTGTATCGTAGTTAAGGGTAAGGCGGGGTCTGTCCGGACCTACTCTAGTCTTCTATCATTTAGAGGCTTTGTAGACGTATGTACATGGTTTAGTTGTGTCTTAAGGAGTTGTGGTCTAAACGGCCAAGTCTTGTATATAACTTTTGGATCTACTTACGTTGGTTTGTATCGCTGCATCCAAAGTTAACTTGTCTTAATTGTTATAGTACATGCTCAGTAAGAACAGGTTGCAGGTTGGTTCTCTCGGGCCTTTAAGGCATCGGGTGCCTGTCCGTCTTAATGGGTTTTGAGGCGTGACATAAAATTATCAATCTCAAAACATAGTCAATTCGCCCATATTTTAGTGAAAATTAAGATAATTGAGAAGATCATGGGTTCATGTAGAATTTCATTGGAAAAAATCAATTTAACATTAATAACATCATATCTTAACGTTTGAAATCCTTTAATGCAAGAACCCATGATTTAGAGTAGAATTTGGCTTTTTTCATCTCTTTGAAATCCTTTGAAAACATCTTTGAAATTGGCTCTAAGGTTATAGCAAACTTTAGATGAAGAACTCCCCTACCTTATTTGAAGAATCCAATGCCAATTGAAGAAGAAACACCATTGAAGACCCATCTTCAAGCTTCATCTTCACCTTGACTCTCATGGAGGTTTTTGGAAGAACTTTTGGAGGGAATATGTTTTGATATTAGTGTTAGGGTTTAATAGAGTGTTTAGTGACTTATACTGACATAAAATACCCACACACACTCAAAACAAATGTTTAAAGAATTATAGGGGCTTGGGGTGAATTTACGACATCACCTTTCAAGTTAACTGAAAACTGGCAGCAAGTTAACTAACCAGTCCACGGGACCATCGACGGTCTATGGTCTCACCCACGCTCCGTCGATGGGGTCCCATCAGTTGCACCCAAACTTTCCACTTACGGACTGCCTTTCCTTCCATCGACGCCCTGTATTGACGGTCTATAAGCCAGCTTACGTCCCATCGGTGGGGTCTCGTTGGTTTGTTCAGGAACTTCACAACCTGTAGGCATGATGGATCAATCAACGGAAGCTATCTATGGGCCTTCGCCTGGTCGACTGGTCCATCGTTTAGACACTGCCTGGCAGTGTTGGTCTCCAAGTTGGGGTCCTCCCGTAGGGCCCCTTTGAGGGTTCTATGTGGGGTCGTACCCAAACGTTTCCAACCCGAATATGCATGTATACGAATTTAGGACCTACCACACAAGTTTCATCCAAATTGAACACGTAAAACTCGACGAAACATCTTAGACACACAAGGTCACTCCTAGGCACAACTTTCGAACGTCATAGACGTTCTTGAGCGTTTGACCTCCAAACTTCACGAAACATAACATGCTGACTATAAACATCATATAAACACATTTAAGAACCATAAAAGTTCAAGTATTACAGATAATCACATAGAACCACATACGAGGCACTTAAGCGACTTAGTTGTCGAACGTCTTGGTCGACCCTTGACGTTTGACTTCCAATGCACCTAAACTCTTAGCTACTGCCTCAAGAACACTTTATAGACTAATTTAGAACCTTAGACCATCATAAAGACCACGTTAGGATCTAACTTCACCTAAGTCATTTTCGGGGTCTTACAATTAGAAAGCCAAAAAAAACTACACATAAATTCATAAACATTAGACCAATATCAAGTAACCCATAAATTAGTCAAAACTAGGGTTCATCAATTACATGGGTTCATAGGTAGATTGAAAAATCATCTAAATAACAATAATTCAATCACTATTCAATGATTAAAAACCTATAATGCAAGAACCCATGGTAGAATCATGAAATTGGAGAATTCAACTTTAGAAAACTTCAGAAAACATATTTGAAGTGGGATCCGTGATGAAACGAGTTTCAAGGATCAAAAACCGTACCTCAATGAATCTTATTCTTCACTTTGATGAAGAATCTCCACTCAAAACGTAACACCAAGCTCTTCCTTGATTTTGGACTTCAATGGAGTCTTTGGGAATTCTTAAGGGATTTTGGGGTTTTGTTTTTGTAAGAATGAAATCTCCTAAGTGTTAAACACTTATATACATGTTTAAAATACCCAAAAGACCCTTAAATAACGACCAAACCTTCCATTTATAGGTGGGGTGAAATTATAATTTCACCCCTAACTTGGCAGTGAAACTGAACGCAGTAACGTGCCCATCGACGGTTGGACAGGCGACGGACCGTTTGTCTACAAACGGACCATCATGTCCTTCCGTTGGTTGGTTGAGAGACTTGTCAAGGTTCCTTTTTCACCCTAGACCAAGTCTCCATTGACGGGGCGTTGATTGTCCCACGAGCCGTCGATGCCTCCGTCGTTTGGGGCTGCCTAGGATAGTCTTGACATAAAGTTTGGGTTCTTCCTCAAGGACCCTTGGTTGTCCTTGGGGATGTTTTCCCGGAAGTTATCAACACAAAAATTACCGTGTGCGAGCTTAACACCTTTCAAATGAATTTTCATACAAAACAAACACGTAAAACTCGACGAAACATGCCTAGACACACAAGGTCACTTCAAGGCACATCTTTCAACCTTCATGAACGTTCTTGGACGTTTGACCTCCAAACTTCTCGAAACTTGACACAGTGCCTATACATGCTATAATAACTCAATGAAGAACCTTATGACCTCATAAATAACACACAAACACATATAACCACATACGAGGCACATAGGTGACTTCGTCGTCGAACGTCTTAGTCGTCCTTTGACGTTTGACTTCCAATGCACCTAAACTCTTAGCTACTGCCTCTATACCATATAATATAAAACATTAGGAACTTATACCACCATTAACAACATGTTAGGATCTACTTAACCTACGTTAATTTTGAGGTCTTACAATCTCCCCCACCTGGAAAACATTCGTCCTCGAATGACACTTGCCACTCTCCGAACACTTCCAAGATTAGAGATTCAACTAGCAGCACAAAACCGAACAATATAACACATTATCAAGTAGAAAACATTAATTTCACATACTTAAGAGATTCACAACACAACAAGAAGCTAGAATACACTTCTATAACTCATTGTACTACAAAACTCACATGTTTCATTCCAAATAGCAAAAAACTCATTTTATATTCATTATCATACTCATACACTTCAGTTCTAACCACATAACAACAATTTTAGACTAAAAAATCAATTAGCCAATTTTCACAAAATTTTACAGTTAGCAGTTTTCCAATGCTACAGTGATTTTAAGAATTTTTTTCAAAAATGCAATTTTAGGCAATTCATAATATAGACGTGCTAATATTCAAGGTAACATCATATAAACACCTATTACAACATGCTCATAGCTCAGTAAAGTACACAATGCAAGAACTTAATGAAATTCAATTTCAACCAAATTCTTAAGCATCATGCACATACAACAACTTCTAGCACATCTATCTAGCCATACTCCCCCACTTAGAAGGAACTCATACCATAACAAGAGAAAAGAAAAACTTACCAACATCATCATCAGTCTCATCCAGCTTCTCACCTCTAGTCCGGAGTGCATACAAACGCCTCTTGATTGGAGCATCTTTCTTTGGAACACTAGGATCAACTTTCTTACCCTCTTTTCCTCTAGAAGCAATGTTAGGACAATCTCTCACTTTGTGCCCATCTTTTCTATATCCAAAGAAACTCCCGGTACCCAATAGACACTCACCAAAATATTTCTTGCCACAATTGGCATAAGAAGGTTTGCCTTCTTTGGAACTACCTCCTTTCTCAACCTTGAACTTAGCACTTCTAGATTCTTCTTGAGGTTGAGCCCTCTTTTTGAACCTAGGTTGCATTTGATCACTAGCAACACTCCTTTTCAAGTTTCTTGACATCCTCCTAAGTTTATACTCTTCAATTGATTGTGCATACACCATGAGTCTAGCCAAAGTCATATCATCATGCAACATAGCCGTACGACATTCCTCCCTCACTAAGTCGGCTACACCCGTCACAAAGCGAATCATTTCATCCCTTGGATTAGACACTAGGGAAGGTGCATATCTAGACAAAGTTGAGAATTTCAAAGAGTATTCCTCAATACTCATATTGCCTTTCTTGAGATTGATAAACTCCTCTACTTTCACTTCCCACCTCTCATGGGGAAAGTACTTACAAAGAAACGCTTCCTTGAATTCATCCCACTCAATAGGACCCAACTCCACTGGCCTATTATCCTTCCATTGAGTGTACCAAATTTGAGACACATCTCTCAATTGATAAGAAGCCAACTCCGCCTTCTCCCTAGATGTAACCCCCACAACACTCAATACCTTGTACATACCATCAAGGAATTCTTGGGGATCTTCATTCACCTTAGAGCCAAGAAAGATTGGAGGATTCAACCTCACAAAGTCTCTCAACCTAGATGGCATAGTGCTCTCTGTAGCAAGACCCCTAGGCACCATATTCAAATTCACTTGAGTAGTCACGGCTCGGGCAAAAGCTAGCAAAGCCTCTCTAATCTCTTGATTAGTCAATTTAGGGGGAACCACCGGAACCTCATTACCTCCTTTCATAATAGAAACTTCAGCACCTTGGACACCTTGCCCACCTTGAAGAACTTGCTCAACTTGCTCAACTTTCTCAACTTGAGGAGCAGCTTCCTCATTCACCCTTCCCTCTTCCAACCTTCTAGAAGCCATCCTTCTAGTATTCATCTCTTAGAAACACAAGGAAACACATTTAGAAGGATACTCATAACATTACTCTACCGCACAACATAGGAGTGCAAAAGAAGGGAAACACTATCATCTTATAGCCTCTCTTCCATAGATATGTAGCGACTCACACCAATGGTCAAGACTCTACTATACGTGACTTGATGAGACTTTTTGATTCCTAAGACTACTTTCACCAACCTATGCTCTGATACCAAGCTTTGTCACAACCCGAGACCCCACCCTAGAAGTTAGGGCGCAATCTCGGATTGCAACATGATGTACTCGACCTCGCGGAGGTCTCATACAAGCCTTTCATTGTAAGAACCCGAAAATGACTATGCTAAGTAATACCTAAACGTACCTAGAATGCCTAGATTAGACCGGGTTCACACGGCTTGATGCGCGTGGAAATAGACCTCAGAACCTATGCACTAGCCAAGACAACAAGCTTGGTGAGTTAGTTGAGCTATGCAAGGTTGGGTCTAGCCATGTAGGCCACCCGAATTGAAGAGATTCACCCGGATGAGTTTTAACCGGACTTGAGAGGGGTAACCTTATGTTTGGAGGGTATAGGGGTAAAATGGTCTTTTCCAGGCTAAGGGTAGTACTGTAATTACCCTAAATATTTAATTAATTAATAAATTAATATAAAAAGTGGACAATTCGGGTAGATTTGACCCGAATTGACCCATTTTCGCGAGAAGGGCTTCACCCGGGTTCGATCCTTTGTGGAAGCAATATTTAAGTTGAATTAATTGGTATTTAATTATTTGATTTAAGTAAGGGCATTTTAGTCTTGTCATTAAGCCTTAGAAAATCAGCTTTTTATTTAAAATAACAAAGAGTCCTAGTTTGACTAAGTCCTTACCTAAAACTCCTACTCCTAAGCTTACTCTCACATCTCTCCACTCTCATTATCACGTCTCTTCACTCTCATTTTCACATTAATTCATCAGTAAAAGAATAAAAAAATCAAAAGTTCATCACTCTTGAAGAACTTGAACGCTAAAACTCAAAACAAAAACTAAACTAAAAACAAAAAGCAAAAACATTATTCTTGACGGGTTGTGCTTGAAGTTTCGTGGTGAGGCTTTGGTGTCGTGGGGGTTGGCTGTCCATTGGAGCAGGTTTGGATGGTGTTGAACGACAGAAAAGGTGTGGGTTTTCTTCGTCTTGGTCCCTTTCCAAAAAGACCCCTAAGATTCAGTCAATTCTAATCCAAAAACTAGGAATGTTTCCCCGTTGCATGTCCTTGTCACTAGCTCCCATAGATTGTAGTAGGTTGGGTATGTTTGCTGGTAGAAGTTAGGGATGTAACGTGTTTTCGTGATGATTATGTTCATATATGTATGTTTGGATTTATGTGACTGATAATTATGTCTTTCCGAAATTATGTGATAAAGTATGTGTGTGCATTGTGTATGCCGTAATTCTTGGTCATAAATTGAAGTGTGAAAAAGCCATGTTGAATCCTTGTATTTTATGTGCAAATGCTTGTAAAAATCGTGATGTTCATATGAGGTGTGATGTTGTTGAAGTGGGTGAAAACTCTTGGCTAAATGTAACCACGAAAATGCACCTAAAAATGTACAAAATGCTATTCGAATTATCCTAAAATCTACCGTATAAAATGTTGAGAAAGTGGACTGGAAAACGTGATCAAATTTCCAGATTATTGGAAATTTACTTTCGGCTATACAACATGTAGAATTGGAGTTTCAAAAATTATTTTAAAATATGTGAGGTCATCAGTGATTGAACCCGAGACCTCACTACATGTAGGCTGCTGAAAAATTTAATATTTAACATAACGTAAGGGGGATTCGAAATGGGGTAAGGCTGGGTGAAGAAACAAAAGAAAAGGGAAAATAAATAAAATGGGGAGAGTGGGGATCGAACCCACAACCCCTCGGATAGGTGAGAAAAGTAGGAGAAAAACTAAATAAAAATAAAATGAGGTTGTGGGGGATCGTCCCACATCCTCTTGGTCTCAAATGAAAATAGAGAGAAAAGAAAAGAAAGGAAAAAGAAGTGTGGGCGTTGGGGATCGACCTCGGGTCCCCAAGCCAAAAGTGTAAACCAAAAAAATTAAATATGAGACTAAGTGTTGCTCAAGGGATTCGAAATCGGGTTCCCTTGCCCAATTCCGTATTGATACATAAGTCTTACGTGATTAAATATTTAATGAATGCTGCCTATAGGAATCGAAATCGAGACATTGTCATATTTACAATATGCATAAGTCTTGTACCATATAATCTTGGGTAAGTACAAGTCACTTAGAGAATTATGAACGAAGCCTCATGGCTTGTACGTATGGGTTCATATGTCCAGTGTATGTTTAAAAGTATGTGAACATAAGGTGTATATGATGAAACGATGTGATCCCAAGAGGGTTAAGTAAGAGTGTGAAATACACTAAAAGGTCAAGTGCATTGGCATATGATGAAATGAACATTCACGTAATGGGGTGAGTAATTATGAAGAGATAATATGCTAAAGTTAATGAATGTGGTGACAACATGATAAAAGGCTAATAGGAAAGACGAGATCAATCTCAAATGAGCCTAATAAGTCTTACCAAAAATGGTACTCACCTATGAGAGTGTAAAACTAATAAAGAGACCAGTCTCTAAGAAACACTCTAATGAAAGTATTGAGATTAATACACACTTAATACTAATGATGAGATGAGAAATCATCTAATGAGAAATGATGCCCTCATGCTAGAAGCCAACTTCTATAATGTGTGAGATGAATGTAATGGAACTTTATACGGAGCACAACTATGCTAGCTATGAGTCGCGATTCCTTCTTTCAGGAAGGCAGAGGTTCGTGTAAATATCATGAGATGATACAGTCCGTCTAGGCGGGTATGGGTCTTCTTATATCTCCTAGTCTTTGAACCTATGCAGCAAACATAGGGTTCTAGCAGGGTTAAATTCCCTATATACGCTAGCATGTTTTGGTTTCACTTTGGTTGGTGATTCCACCTCTTTTCGGAGTGGGATAGACACTGGATTTCATGGAGCTTACATGATCTATGTCGGTTAAAGCTAAAGTTCCCAAAGAAATAATAAGGCCAACCTCATGTAATGCACACTATGAAATGAATTATACCAAAGGTGTTTGGATAGGATAATCAAGAGGTGAACTAGACTCAAGTAATGACACTAGGTCATTCTTGGTCATTGCACAGTGAACCCGAAGAGAGTCCTAAACAACATCCTAGGTATATAAATGAAAAAAAAATGAAGTACGTATGAATGAATGAAGCAGACTCTATGTTTGCTAAGGAAGGCTCCCTTGTTGAGGTCCCATATGTTGAGCCCTCATTTGGGAAGTCCTAATGTTAAGTCTATGATTCCAAGGTCTCACGGCATACGAACGAATGATATATGATATATGTATGTGCTAAATGATGTGTGTTATGTGCTGTGTGCAATATGAAAAGAATGATGAAGCATGTTACTCTCATAGCATGACTTTCCTAATCTGATTTGGCAAGTCCAACTGACTTGGCTTTCCATAACTCATATCGTTAGGAGAGAGCTCTTCTTAATCATGCATGTCCTTGGTGTGTACTTGAATACACCCATACTTAGTACAAGTGTGTACTAATCACAAACAACCCTTTACTTTTAGGTGCAGGTGCAGGTGGACGCTAGAGCTTACGAGACTACGTTGAAGCTATCCAGATGTGGAGCATTCATTCGGACTTGGTAGTCCCTCATGCTTTTGAGGGTGCTTATCTCTTATATTCTAGATTATACGTAGGCATGAGCTAGTGGAGAATGTTCCACTAGTGTTTCTTTCTTAATTATTTTCAGACGTCGTATTGGTGCCATTTTGGCAACTTTATATTTATGCAGTTATGAACTATTTCCTTCATTTGAATATCTTATTATTAGATGGTTGCTATGTATACTTCAAAGCAAACAAAAGTTTTAAATTTTCCGCTAAAATTAACCTATACGATGTAATGATGACATATGTAGGCTTGTCTGCGACCTCGAAGAGGTCAACGACGCCGGTTTTGGCTAGGTTCTAGACCCTGGTCGTGACAAATATGGTATCAGAGCATTAGGTTAAATTCCAAGGATAATAAGTTCACATCAACTACATCGAGTAGCTTCTAACTTATGGTAGTGAAGTTCACCACTATCATGAATTAGAGACTGCATGACGCGTAGGAAAATTTCCCTTCTTTTGATCTTATCATGTCTGATTTCTTGGTGTTATGAGCGTATCTAACATCAATTCTTATTTTTTAAAAGAAAATAAACACAAGTGGGAACGCTTGTCGGGGAAGAGTAGGAGCAGCTGCTGGGGGCAACCAAGTTCCACCCCAGGCTCCAGCTGCAGGAGTGGCCATGCCAGTTAACCCAGCTGGGTTGACTGATGCGGAGGTGCGGACAACTTTGGCACAGATGGATCAAACCATCACTGTGCAGGCTCAGGCTATGACGGCCCAGGCCAACATACAGGAGGTTCAGCGGGAGAACCCACCAGCCCATAACATGGCAAACAGGTTGCAAGATTTTACGAGGATAAACCCTCCAATCTTTACAGGATATAAGACTGCAGAGTATCCTAAGGAGTTCGTGGAGGAGGTCCAGAAGATTCTGGTGGCGATGGGGGACACGAAGATTGAGAAAGCTGAGTTGGACTTGTACCAGCTGAAGGATGTTTCACAGGCTTGGTGCAAGATGTGGCAGGATAGCAGGACGTTGGGTGGAGGTCCGATTATATGAGGGCTGTTTAAGACAGCCTTTCTGGAGAGGTTCTTCCCCAGAAAGATGAGTGAGGCTAAGGTCGAGGAGTTCATCAACCTTAAGCAGGGCTCGATGACAGTCAGGGAGTATTCCCTGAAATTCATAAAATTGTCCAGGTATGCCACTTCCCTTGTGTCAAACAGCAGGGACGAGATGAGCAGGTTCCTTACAGGAATCTCAGAGGAATTGGAGTGGAGTGTCGGGCTACGATGCTCCATGACAGCATGGACTAGTCCAGGCTGATGGTGTATGTCCAGCATGTTGAGGACAGCAGGAAGAAGAGGAGAGTCCACGAGGTTAGGAGGCCTAACCCTTCTGACCATACAGGTTCCAGCAGAGGTGGTAGGAGGAGCAGTTTCAGAGTTCATGATCAACCCAGATTTAATAAGAGGTATCAGAGTTCAGGGAACTCTAACTCTCAGAGGAGTGCAGCACCCAGAAGAGGCATACCCGAGCCCAAGAAGGGCAATGGAGGTGATGTGCAGCGTCCCAGAAAGGAATGTGGCAAGTGTGGCCGTATTCACAGTGGTGAGTGCAGACTAGGCACAAATGCCTTCTTCGATTGGGGAAAGAGCGTACACATGGTCAGGGACTGTCCACATAATAGGGGTCAGGCTGGAGGTAATGCTCAGCCTTGGTCTAATCCCCAGAATGCTACTGCAGCCGAGCCTCCTAAGAGGAACGGATTCTACGCCTTGAAGGGCAGGGAGGAGCAGGAGAAGTCTGCTGATGTGGCCACAGGTATGCTGCAAGTCTTCTCAACCTCTGTTTATGCTTTACTTGATCCAGGTTCTACGCTTTCTTTTGTGACTCGCTTGCTTGCTCTTACTTTTGAAACACAACCTGAGGTTTTGCATGAACTTATCGTAGTTAGTACTCCCTTAGGAGAAAATGTGAGAGCTGATAGGGTTCAAGGACAGACTCACTTCAGCCCCAGTGCTTACGTTGCCTAAATGTGGTGAGAATTACACTATTTATTATGATGCATCTAGGGTTGGTTTGGGTTGTGGTCTTATACAGGGTGGTAAGGTGATAGCCTACGCGTCCAGGCAGCTCAAGGTTCATGAGAAGAATTATCCCACTCATGACCTGGAGTTGGCATCTGTGGTGTTTGCATTGAAGTTGTGGAGGCATTACTTGTACAGGGTGCATGTGGATGTGTTAACAGACCACAAGAGTCTCCAGTACGTGTTCACGCAAAGGGAGTTGAATCTACGTCAGCGGAGATGGTTGGAGTTGTTGAAGGACTATGACATGAGTGTCCACTACCATCCAGGGAACGCAAATGTTGTAGCTGATGCTTTGGCAGGTTGAGCATGGGGAGTACAGCCACATTTATGATGGGAAAGAGGAGTTAGTGAAGGATGTACACAGATGGGCCAGACTGGATGTGCGGTTGATGAACTCTACTAGTGGGGGTGTTTCAGTTCATCCTAGTTCCGTATCATCCTTGGTAGTTGAAGTCAAGAAGGGTCAGCATCTTGATCCTGTGTTAATGGAGTTGAAGGACTCAGTGCTGATAAAGATGAATGAGTCCTTTGCTTTGGGAGGTGACGGCATACTTAGGTACCAGGACAGGTTGTGTTTACCAGACGTGGATGATTTGCGGAACAAGATTTTTGCAGAGGCCCATGGTTCCAGGTATTCGATACATCCAGGTTCCACCAAGATGTTTCATGACCTCAAGCATATCTATTGGTGGGATGGCATGAAGAAGGACATTGTTGAGTATGTGGCCAGGTGTCCTAATTGTCAGCAGTTTAAGGCGAAGCACCTTAAGCCTGGTGGTCTCACTCAGATGATTTAGGTTCTGACTTGGAAGTGGGAGGCCATTAACATGGACTTCGTGGTTGGTCTTCTGAGGACTAGCAGACAACATGACTCCATATGGGTTATTGTGGACATGATGACTAAGTCTGCCTACTTTATCCCTGTGAAGTCTACTTACAGGGCCGAGGATTATGCGAGACTCTACATTGATGAGATTGTGAGGTGGCATGGGATTCTTTTGTCTATCATTTTGGATAGAGGATCTTAATTCACTTTGCATTTCTGGAGATCCTTCCAGAAGAGCTTAGGCACACAGGTAAAGCTCAGTACTGCTTTCCATCCTCAGACAGATGGGCAGGCAGAGCGCACCATTAAGACATTGAAGTAAATGTTGAGGGCGTGTGTGATCGACTTCAGAGGTAGTTGGGATGACCATCTGCCATTGCTAGATTTCTCGTATAATAAAAGCTATCACTACAGCATTGGGATGGCACCGTTTGAGAAACAGTATGGTAGGAGGTGTAGGTCTCCAGTTGGGTGGTTCAAGGTTGGAGAGTCATCCATTTTGGGTCCAGAGATCATTCATGAGGCCTTAGAGAAGGTCCGGGTGATTAGGGACAGGTTGGCTACTGCTTACAGTCGGCAAAAGTCTTATGCAGATAACAGGAAGCGGACCTTAGAATTTGATGTTGGTGACCAGGTCTACTTGAAGATATCACCCATGAAGGGGGTGATGAGGTTTGGCAGGAAGGGAAAGTTGAGTCCGAGGTACGTTGGGCCATACAAGATTCTATAGCGTGTGGGTGAGGTGGCCAATGAGTTGGCGTTGCCTGCGGAGCTAGCCTCTGTTCATGCAGTCTTTCATGTCTCTATGTCAAAGAAGTGCCTTGGTGATCCAACATCGATTCTGCCTGTTGAAGGTTAGGGGGTTGATGAAGACTTGTCCTATGAAGAGGTTCCTATTGAGATATTAGACCGGCAGGTGAAGCGGCTGAGAAAGAAGGAGGTTGCCAAAGTAAAGGTATTGTGGAGGAACCATCTTTTTGAGGGTGCTACGTGGGAGGCCGAGGCCGATATGAGATACCGGTATCCTCATCTTTTCATCTCTTGAGGTTAGACTTCCTACTCGTAAGTCTAAGTTTCCTTATCTCCTCTATTCTTTGTTGCTATTGCTTGACTGTGTAAAGTACTTATGTTATGATATGACTAGCATTGTTCTAGATAATTAGAAGTGTCATTTGGGGACGAATGTTCCTAAGGAGGGCATAATGTAACAACCCGAAAATGACTATGCTAAGTAATGCTTAAACGTACCTAGAATGCCTAGATTAGACCGGCTTCACACGGCTTGATGCGCGTGGAACCAGACCTCAGAACCTATGCACTAGCCAATCCAACCAACTTGGTGAGGTAGTTGAGCTAGGCAAGGTTGGGTCCAACCTTGTAGGGAACCCGAATTGAAGAGATTCACCCGGATGACTTTTAACCGGACTTGAAAGGGGTAATCTTAGGTTTGGAGGGTCTAGGGGTAAAATAGTCTTTTCCAGGCTAAGGGTAGTATTTTAATTACCCTAAATATTTAATTAATTAATTAATTAATATAAAAACTAGACAATTCGGGTAGGGTTGACCAGAATTGAACCATTTTTGCGAGAAGGGCTTCACCCAGGTTCTATCCTTGGTGGAAGCAATATTTAAGTTGAATTAATTGGTATTTAATTATCTTATTTAAGTAAGGGCATTTTAGTCTTGTCACTTAAGCCTTAGAAAATCAGATTTTTATTTAAAATAACAAATAGTCCTAGTTTGACTAAGTCCTTACTAAAACTCCTACTCCTAAGCTTACTCTCACATCTCTCCACTCTTATTATCACGTCTCTTCACTCTCATTCTCATGTTTTTTCATCAGTAAAAGAACAAAAAAATCAAATGTTCATCACCCTTGAAGAACTTGAACGCTAAAACACAAAATAAAAACTAAACTAAAAACGAACAGCAAAAATATTATTCTTGACGAATTGTGCTTGAAGTTTCGTGGTGAGGCTTTGGTGTCGTGGGGGTTGGCTTTCCATTGGAGCAGGTTTGGAAGGTGTTGAATGACAGAAAAGGTATGGGTTTTCTTCCTCTTGGTCCCTTTCACAAGAGACCCCTAAGATTCAGTCAATTCTAATTCGAAAACTAGGAATGTTTCCCCGTTGCATGTCCTTGTCACTATCTCCCATCGATTGTAGTAGGTTGGGTATGTTAGCTGGTAGAAATTATGGATGTAAGGTGTTTTCGTAATGATTATGTTCATGTATGTATGTTCGGATTTATGTGACTGATAATTATGTCTTTCCGAAATTATGTGATAAAGTATGTGTGTGCATTGTGTATGCCGTAACTCTTGGTCATAAATTGAAGTGTGAAAAAGGCATGTTGAATCCTTGTATTTTATGTGCAAATGCTTGTAAATATCGTGATGTTCATATGAGGTGTGATGTTGTTGAAGTGAGTGAAAACTCATGGCTAAATATAACCACGAAAATGAACCAAAAAAATGAACGAAATTATCTTCGAATTATCCTAAAATCTACCGTATAAAATTTTGAGAAAGTGGACTGGAAAACGTGATCAAATTTTCAAATTGCTGGAAATTTGGTTGGGCTATAAAACTTGAAGAATTGGAGCTTGAAAAATTGTTTTAAAATGTGTGAGGTCAGCAGGCATTGAACCCGAGACCTTACTATATCTAGGTTGCCAAAAAATTTAATATTTAACGTGAGGTGAGGGGGATTCGAAATGGGGTAAGGCTGGGTGAAGAAACAAAAGAAAAAGGGAAAATAAATAAAATGGGAAGAGTGGCGATCGAACCCACAACCCCTCGGATAGGTGAGAAAAGTTTAGAAAAAGCTGAGATGGCCTCGTACCAGCTGAAGGATGTTGCACAGGCTTGGTGCAAGATGTTGCAGGATAGTAGGGCGTTGGGCGGAGGTCCGATCACATGAGGGATGTTTAAGACAGTTTTTCTGGAGAGGTTCTTACCCAGAGAGATAAGAGAGGCTAAGGGCGAGGAGTTCATCAACCTTAAGTAGGGCTCGATGACTGTCAGGGAGTATTCCCTGAAATTTGTAAAATTTTCCAGGTATGCCACTTCACTTGTGTCGAACAGCAGGGACGAGATGAGCAGGTTCCTTATAGGATTCTCAGAGGAATTGGAGGAGGAGTGTCGGGATGCGATGCTCCATGACAACATGGACTTGTCCAAGCTGATGGTGCATGTCCAGCAGGTTGAGGACAGCAGGAAGAAGAGGAGAGTCTGTGATTTCAGGAGGCTTAACCCTTCTGACCTGACAGGTTCCAACATAGGTGGTGGCAGGAGCACTTTTGGAGTTCGTGATCAACCCAGATTTAAGAAAAGGTATCAGAGTTCAGGGAACTCTAACTCTTATGGGAGTGCAGCACCCAGAGGAGGCAGACCCGAGCCCTAGAAAGGAAATGGAGGTGATGTGCAGCGTCCCAGAAAGGAATGTGGCAAGTGTGGCCGTATTCACAGTGGTGAGTGCAGACTAGGCACAAATGCCTTCTTCGGTTGGGGAAAGAGAGGACACATGGTCAGGGACTTTCCACATAATAGGTGTCAGGCTGGAGGTAATGCTCAGCCTAGGCCTAATCCCCAGAATGCTACTGCAGCCGAGCCTCCTAAGAGGAACAAATTCTACGCCTTGAAGGGCAGGGTATCCTTCATGTGATGAGTGATGTACTTAAGGTTGATTGGCTGGAACGGCATCATATCATACCTTAGGAAAATCTCTATGAGCTTCTTGTCGCTAAAGTGAGATATGCCCTAGTGGAACTTGCTTTGGTAGGGTGAATGTAAAGGGGGTCATGAACTAGATAAGGACCTATTTATATGAACCTTAATGTGAACTAATCTATGAGAACGAAGGCTAGCACCGAGTGAGTATGAGTAGGGTTAAGTGGATTCAGTTAAAGAACAGACTGAATGCTTATTAAGCCCTTCATATTCATTAACCATGTGCCTACATGGGATGTGTCTAAGTTCTACCATTGGCAAGTAGAACAACCTCATCGTAGTAGGATAGAACTTCGGATTCCATGTCTTGCTACCATGGTCTATGTCGATTATTGCCTATTCTCATCATGTGGAATACCTATTGGCATTAGATAAGTTTATGAGGTTTAGGTGGTGGTATGGGACGCTATCTAGACATTGCACAATACACTTTGAAGGTGTTATGTGGAGTTCCTACGTCTTGTCCAAAGACCATTATGTGATCCATTATGTGAGTGTCTTATGTGATGCTTTATGTGAGTGTCTTATGTGATGTATGAGTCTTAATGACTAATGAACTAATGACCTATGTTAGTAACTATGTAAATGATTGAGTACCTAATTTAAAGTGACTTAAGCATTCCTTTGCTAAAGTATGAGGAGGACATGGAAGGATGGTCTCTTCATGTCTTATCTTTAGAAGTCTTGAGGATGACTCAGTTAGGGAAGTTGGTTAATCTTGTTGACATGATCTAAACCTTAGGAAGTCTTAAGGACTATTTAGGTAATCTTGGAGAGATCACTACACTATGGACTTTATATTCTCGATTTACTTAAGTAGGTCTTTTGATAGGCTTTGGAAGGAGAATGTCTTATCATCTAAGTGTTGGTGTGTTTAGTGAGAATGACTCTATTTGAGGTAGTCTATAGGATCTCTTGTGTGTGTGTGATAGAGATTGTATGGGCGGTCTCTCCACACTCACTCAAGTGAACCTTGGAATTGACCTTTGGTAGAAGAATCTTACATAGACGTTTATGATTGTTTTCTAAGTATGTATGTGACTCATTGTAGGTAATCTTAAGGGTCGTTTAGGCACATCTAGAGAGGGTGTATGGGCGGTCTCTCTTTGTGTGACTTAAGTGAATCTTAGGATGACTTTAAGTGAGGGAATTACATGCTAGGAGATGTTAAAAAGTAAGGTTTGGACTTCACTGTAACAGTGAAGTTAACTCACTGTAAAGTGAGCCTTTAAAAATGTTATTTTGATTAAATGTTATCTTATGTGTTTCTTAATTGCTAAATGATGTTCTTATGTTTAATCTATGATTTCTAAATGAAAAGATGCATATTTCCAATAAAGTCCGTTTTCATGATTTTATGCATATAGCCATACTTAGTAAATGTGGTTGTACGAATTCCATTCTTTATTTTGTATCTATAGTCCTTGGTAGGTAAGGAGCTTTTGGAGAAGAAGACTTGGCCTTAGAAGAATCGTCCGAGTAGAAGAATTTAAGTATGTCCTCATTTGTATCGAGGGCATATATGTCATCTTATGTTTCTTTTATGAAGTATTGTAATAAGACTATGTTATTTCTATTTTCGTATTAAAGTACCCTTGTGTCTTAAGATGATGAGATTGAGACTTAGCATTTCTATTAGTTTATATGAAAGAGGTTTTTAAAGACTATATTATGTTTCTGTGAAAAGTTTTAATTTCGCACTACTTTTCACTATGTATATGCAATGAATGATATGAATAAGGCTTGTCTGAGAACTCTGAGAGTTTGACAACGCCGGTCGCAATCCGAGATTGCACCCTATCTTCTAGGGTATGGTCTCGGGTTGTGACAGTTATATGAAATGGTCCTATGAATGTGTGTTGACTTGAAAGGTTGTAGGTATGGTTTTCATGTGGCCTTAAGGTGATTCTTGAGTGTGGATAGTTTTATTGGACATTATGTATACATTGCACCAAACTAAAGGGTACCTGGGGAAGTCAAGAAGTTAGAATAAGAAGAATGTTCACTGTAAAGAGAAAAAGGAAGTTATTGTAATATAGGAAAGCTTACTGTAAAGTGATCGTAAATGTGACTTAAATACAATATGTGATTTTTTATGAGATGTGACCATTGAATATGCCTATATTAAGTATATCAATGATATAATGCTTATTGTATAAAATTTTAATGAAGGTTTCACAAAAAGGCATGATGCATGATTTCAAGTAAAAGGTCCCTTTTAAATGCATATTTTCGCATGGTTGCCATACTTAGTGTGTTGTTGTACTAACTCCATCTTTCTCTACCTTTACACAAAGTGTAGGTTATGGATGCCTAAAGAATGTCTTTAGATGATGAGGAGCTTGATATGTGATTCCCAAGCTCAAGGAAAGAAATTCTCAAGTCCAAGGATTTCCTACTTATGGTTTACTGTAAATCTTTTAATATTGTACTTATGATATATGTTGTATGGGTCATGTCCCTAAAGTACTCTAATGATGTTGAGTCTACGATGGCAAAAAAATACTAGATTATTTAACTATGTATTATGATATTGTTTATATATGAAAGTGATGTTCTAGCATATGATGTGCTAAGAAGGTTTTAAATTTTTCGCTAAATTTACCTATGACAATGCGATGAATGATGACTATGGGATTATATTAGACCTCCGAGAGGTCAGGTACGTCATGTTAGTTCTAGGGGGTACTCCCCGGTCGTGACATGCATCAATACATATAACACATTACCTCTCCTTTACCTTAAATTCTTTCCTTAAGCAACCCTCAAGTATACTTAGGACAATGTATCACCTTAAGGTCACCTAAGATGGTCTTTCATAACATACTTCATCAACACAACCACATATATTCATAAAGTCATAAGCACATCATAACACATAAGCTTCACATAAGGACCACCACCTAACCCCCCAAGTCACACTAGTGCAATGTGTGAGTAGCATCCCATAATACTGCTTTCACCAAGTGTTCATAAGAAGCCACCCTAGATTTGGGCATATCATACTTAACAAGTCATAACACCTTCATTTATCGCTAGACATAAGTCCACATACTTCATAACATCATATAAGGACTCATGCATTTACCACAACTTTAGTCAAATCTCATTTAGTTCATATCATACGTAAACTACCCTCACAACCCCTTCACAAGCATACTTGTGCAATATACACATGGAGTCCCATTCCCCCACATATACTAAGTAAACTCATTTTTAAATCATAAGTGTCATTCACATGCCTTGTTATAAATAATACTTTGGCATAGTAAAGTCACTTTAGCAAGCATTCATACAAATCGTACATAACATGAGTCTTTATCTCATAAGAGGCTCCAATCCTGTCCTTTATTGAAGTCCACTAATGCAATGCAGGGGTAGGGTCCATAGTCCTACCTATACTAAGTAACATTCTCAAGGATTTATGATTCGAGTTCATATTTTTATCTTAATTCATTTCTAAACTTTCAGGAAACATAGAAATAACCGATAGAGACCATGTGAGCTATATGAAATCCGGTGTTCTACTCCCACACTGAAAAGAGAGGGTACTACTTGCCAAGATAGGACCTTCACACATAATATATATTCTAGTGGATCCACTAAGCTAAGACCTACGGGGACAAGTAGTTATGAAACATTGAGATTGCTACTAGAAACCTTGACTTTGAGAAACTGGACTTGCTAAACGAGAAGGTTCTCTTGTGGGAAGCCGGACTTACTAAACGTGAAGGACCCACTCTCATTTTCATGTTCACTCGGTGCTAATCTAAAACTCCCTTTTACACATATTTAAGACTTTAATACATTAGTTCATAAAAAAGGCTTTAGGAGCTTGATCCTTCATACATCATATACATCAATGGTTTCTAGAAACGCCTCTTAGTTGGAGCATATTCCTTTGGAACACTAGGCTCAACTTGCTTACCCTCTCTACCTCTAGAAGCAATCATAGGACAATCTCTAGCCTTATGTACTCCCTTACCACAACCAAAGCAATTACCGGTACCCAATAAGCACTCACCATAGTGACTTTTGCCACAATTTGCACAAGTAGGCTTGCCATCCTTAGAACCACCTCCTTTCTCAAACTTCTTCTTAGGAACTCTAGGTCCATCTTGAGATTGAACTCTCTTTTTGAACCTAGGTTGCACTTGTTCACTAGCAACACCCCTCTTCAAGCTACTTGACTTCCTCCCAAGATTAGATTCTTCACATGATTGTGCATACATCAAGTGTCTAGATAAGGCCACATTATCATGTAGTATAGTCGCATAGCATTCTTCCCTCACTAAGTCTCTCAACCTAGATTACATAGTGCTCTCCATAATCCTAGGCATCATACTCAAATTGATTTGAGTAGTTACGGCTTGAGCTAAAGCCCTCAAAGCCTCTCCAATCACCCTATTAGACAACTCCGGTACCTCATCACCTCCATCCACATTGGGAACATGATCACCTTGGGGAGGCACTTTATCACCTTGCCCATCTTGGATACCTTTCTCATCTTGCTCAACTTGCTCAACTTGCTCAACTTGAGGAACCTCCTCATTCACCCTCTCCTCTTCCAATCTTCTAGCGGCCATCCTTCTAGTAAACACAAGGAAACTCATAAGAAGGATAATCATAACATTTACTCTATCACACGATATAGGAGTAGAAAAGAAGGGAAACTCTATCGTCCTATAGCCTCTCGCCCATAGATGTGTCGCGACTCACACCGATGGTCAAGACTCTACTAGACATGACTTGATAAGACTTTTTGATGCCTAATACTACTTTCACCAACTTATGCTCTGATACCAACTTTGTCACAACCCGAGACCATACCCTAGAATATAGGGTGCAATCTCAGATTGCGACCGGCATCGTCGAACTCTCAGAGTTCTCAGACAAGCCTCATTCATATCATTAATTGCATATATATGTAGTGAAAAGTAGTGCAGAATTAAAACTTTTCACAAAAACATAATATAGTCTTTAAAAAACTCTTTCATATAAAAGTAATAGAAATGCTAAGTCTCAATTTCATCATCTTAAGACACAAGAGTACTTTAATACGAAAATAGAAATAACATAGTCTTATTACAATACTTCATAAAAGAAACATAAGATGACATATATGCCCTCGATACAAATGAGGACATACTTCAATTCTTCTACTCGGACGATTCTTCTAAGCCCAAGTCTTCTTCTCCAAAATCTCCTTACCTACCAAGGACTATAGATAGAAAATAAAGCATGGAATTAGTACAACCACATGTACTAAGTATGGCTATATGCATAAAATCATGAAAACGGACTTTATTGGAAATATGCATCTTTTCATTTATAAATCATAGATTAAACATAAGAATATCATTTAGCAATTAAGAAATACATAAGATAACATTTAATCAAAATAACATTTTTAAAGGCTCACTTTACAGTGAGTTCCCTTCACTGTATAGTGAAGTCCCTTCACTATTACACTGAAGTCCAAACCTTACTTTTTAACATCTCCTAGCATGTAATTCCCTCACTTAAAGTCATCCTAAGATTCACTTAAGTCACACAAAGAGAGACCTCCCATACACCCTCTCTAGATGTGCCTAAACGACCCTTAAGATTACCTACAATGAGTCACATACATACTTAGAAAACAATCATAAACGTCTATGTAAGATTCTTCTACCAAAGGTCAATTCCAAGGTTCACTTGAGTGAGTGTGGAGCGACCGCCCATACAATCTCTATCACACACACAAAAGAGATCCTATAGACTACCTCAAATAGAGTCATTCTCACTAAACACACAAACACTTAGATGATAAGACATTCTCCTTCCAAAGCCTATCAAAAGACCTTCTTAAGTAAATCGAGAAGATAAAGTCCATAGTGTAGTGACCTCTCCAAGATTACCTAAATAGTCCTTAAGACTTCCTAAGGTTTAGATCATGTCAACAAGATTAACCAACTTCCCTAACTAGAGTCATCCTCGAGACTTCCAAAGATAAGACATGAAGAGACCATCCTTCCATGTCCTCCTCATACTTTAGCAAAGGAATGCTTAAGTCACTTTAAATTAGGTACTCAATCATTTACATAGTTACTAACATAGGTCATTAGTTCATTAGTCATTAAGACTCATACATCACATAAGACACTCACATAAAGCATCACATAAGACACTCACATAATGCATCACATAATGGTCTTTGGACAAGACCTAGGAACTCCACATAACACCTTCAAAGTGTATTGTGCAATGTCTAGATAGCGTCCCATACCACCACCTAAACCTCATAAACTTATCTAATGCTAATAGGTATTCCACATGATGAGAATAGGCAATAACCGACATAGACCATGGTAGCAAGACATGGAATTCGAAGTTTTATCCTACTACGATGAGGTTGTTCTACTTGCCAATGGTAGAACTTAGACACATCCCATGTAGGCACATGGTTAAGGAATATGAAGGGCTTAATAAGCATTAAGTCTGTTCTTTGACTGAATACACTTAACCCTACTCATACTCACTCGGTGCTAGCCTTCGTTCTCATAGATTAGTTCACATTAAGGTTCATATAAATAGGTCCTTATCTAGTTCATGACCCCCTTTACATTCACCCTACCAAAGCAAGTTCCACTAGGGCATATCTCACTTTAGCGACAAGAAGCTCATAGCGATTTTCCTAGGTATGATATGATGCCGTTCCATCCAATCAACCTTAAGTACATCACTCATCACATGAAGGATACCATTACGGCTAACTATTTCACAATTCATAACCTCGCCACTAAGTTCAAGGTTACACATAGATTGAACTTCTTATCCTCAAGGTCCCACTTATATTATTATTTAAGACTAAGAGTTATAACACCCTATATCAAGACATCACATATCCATAATCATATATACATAAAGCAAGAGATACAAGTCAACCAAGACAAGACATTACATACTTCACTTTTAACCGATAATACAAGTCATTCTAGAAACACTTCTAAAACAACCTAAAATCATCAAGTCATCCTATATATCATCATAACACCATTAATATACTCCACATAGACTCATAAAGTCAAGTAGTAATAACCAAGACTTAACCCTAACACTACACTCATAATGTCAAGACAAAGTCTAACATGATCACTTAAGGCAAGATAACTAGAAGAATACATACATGACTATATAACTTCACATGTAGATAAGTAATGACATACTCACATCATCAACTACACAAATAGACACATAACTTCAAGTAATTGCCAATAAGTTCATGCTCATAATATTGCATAAAGTAACGCCGACAAGGCCACGTCAATTGCAAGTAAAACACATAACACCGCCACCATAAGTGGACCATACCAATAATAATAGAATCGAAGTATAATTAATATCAAATTAAGGAAAACGGGGCAGCATACCTTCATACCCATATCCACACTTCAATTCAATGCCAAATCAACCAATCCAACATCACAAGGCCCTTACCCATGGCCATGAACAATAATTAAAAGCAATAACCATAAAACTCAATGAATCTAGATCAATTCAATCTACGTTTAACAATATAATATCAATTACATATAAATTGAACACAATTCTTATATCATTAGAAAGCCCATAAGAAACTACACAACAATTCATCAACATTAGCTTAATATCAAGTAACCCAATAAGTAGTCAAAACTAGGGTTCATCAATTTACATGGGTTCATAGGTAATTTATGTTGAAATCATCAATATAATATCAATTAGATCATAATTCAATGTTTAGAAATCATTTATGCAAGAACCCATGGTAGAATCCCGAAATTGGACAATTCACTTTAGAAAACTTTGTAAAATACTTTGAGGATTGGGCTCCTTGATGAAATAAGTTTCAAGGATCAAAATCCATACCTCAAGGATGATAATTCTTAACTTTGATGAGAATTTCCACACAAGAACCCCTAACCAAGCTGCCTCTTCAATGGAGGTTTTGGGATTTCTAAGAGACTTTGGGTTTCGATTTTAGAAGAATAATGAAGTCTCTAGGGTCTTAACCACTTAAATAGTTAATTAAAATACCCATAAGACCCCTAAACAACCGCCTAAACTCTTATTTAGACATGGGGTGAATTTACAAGTTCACCCCTAACTTAGCAGAAAAATCTGCGCAGGAGACTTGGCTTGCGACGACTGCCTTGTGACGGGGCGTCACGGCTGACACGGGCCGTCATGGACCTCCGTTGCAAGCTCCAGTGGCTTGACAAGGGTCCCCTCTACACCCTTGGACAAGTCACCCATGACGGAACCTTGTGATGGGGCGTCACAGCCATGACTGGCCGTCGACTGCTCCATCGCCAAAGCTGCCTGGGACAGCCTGCCATCAGGTTTTGGGTCCTTTACTCAAGGATCCTTTGATGGTCCTTGGGGATAATTTCCCGGACGTTTCCAACCCAAATACGACCATATATGAGTTTAACACCTCTCACATGAATTGCATCCAATACTAACACGTAAAACTCAACGAAACTCGTTTAGACGTACAAGGTCGACTCAAGGCACATCTTTCGAATGCCTTGGACGTTCTTAGTTGTTTGACCTCCAAACATCACGAAACTTTAACCACTGCCTACATGATATAATAACTCTATTAAGAACCTTAAAACACCATGAAACACACATAAACACATAGAACCACATAAGAGACATTTAGCTGACTTAGTTGTCAAACGTCTTAGTCATCCCTTGACGTTTGACTTCCAACACCTCTAATACTTTAGCTACTGCCTATATACAACATATTAAACATATTTAGGACCTTAGAACACTAAAACCAACATGTGAGGCTCTAGAAAACCTAAGCTATTTTCAAGGTCTTACAATCTTCCCCACTTGGACAACATTCGTCCTCGAATAACACTTGCCACTCTCCGAACACTTCCAATATTAGAGATTTAACTAGCAGCACATAACCAAGCCATAAAACACATATCTAAGAATAAACCATCAATTTCACATAATCAAGTGATTCACAACACAACAAGAACTAGAAGACAATTCTATAACTCGTTATGCTACAAAACTCCCATGCTCCAAATCCAAATAGCAAAAACTCATTTTATATTCAACATCATACTCATATACATCACTTCTAACCACATAACAAGAATTTTAGACCAAAGAATCAAATAGTCATTTTTACAAAAAATTTACAGTGAGCAGTTCATAAAGAAACAGTGATTTTAGCAACTTTTCAAAAATGAAATTTTTAGGCAATTCTCTATATAGACATGCTAGAATGCAAGATAACATCATTTAAACACATCATACAACATGCTCAAAGTTTCATAAAACACACAATGCAAGAAGTAAATGAAATTCAATTTCAATCAAACTCCTAAACATCATGCACATGTAACAACTTCTAAGACTTCTATCACATCTACTAACCATACTCCCCCACTTAGAAGGAACTCGTACTATCAAAAGAGAAACAATAACTTACCAACATCATCATCACCATCACCCGACTTCTCAATTCTAGTCCGGAGTGCATAGAAACGCCTCTTAGTTGGAGCATCTTCCTTTGGAACACTAGGCTCAACTTTCTTACCCTCTCTACCTCTAGAAGCAATCATAGGAATCTCTAGCCTTATGTCCTCCCTTACCACAACCAAAGCAATTACCAGTACCCAATAAACACTCACCATAGTGACTTTTCCCACAATTTGCACAAGTAGGCTTGCCATCCTTAGAACCACCTCCTTTCTCAAACTTCTTCTTAGGAACTGTAGGTCTATCTTGAGATTGAACTCTCTTTTTGAACCTAGGTTGCACTTGTTCACTAGCAACACCCCTCTTCAAGCTATTAGACTTCCTCCCAAGATTAGATTCTTCACATGATTGTGCATACATCAAGTGTCTAGATAAGGCCACATTATCATGTAGTATAGTCGCATAGCATTCTTCCCTCACTAAGTCTCTCAACCTAGATTACATAGTGCTCTCCATAATCCTAGGCATCATACTCAAATTGATTTGAGTAGTTACGGCTTGAGCTAAAGCCCTCAAAGCCTCTCCAATCTCCCTATTAGACAACTCCGGTACCTCATCACCTCCATCCACATTGGGAACATGATCACCTTGGGGAGGCACTTCATCACCTTGCCCATCTTGGACACCTTTCTCATCTTGCTCAACTTGCTCAACTTGCTCAACTTGAGGAACCTCCTCATTCACCCTCTCCTCTTCCAATCTTCTAGCGGCCATCCTTGTAGTAAACACAAGGAAACTCATAAGAAGAATAATCATAACATTTACTCTACCGCACGATATAGGAGTAGAAAAGAAGGGAAACTCTATCATCCTATAGCCTCTCGCCCATAGATGTGTCGCGACTCACACCGATGGTCAAGACTCTACTAGACGTGACTTGATGAGACTTTTTGATACCTAATACTACTTTCACCAGCTTATGCTCTGATACCAACTTTGTCACAACCCGAGACCATACCCTAGAAGATAGGGTGCAATCTCGAATTGCGACCGGCGTCGTCGAACTCGCAGAGTTCTCAGACAAGCCTCATTCATATCATTCATTGCATATACATATTGAAAAGTAGTGCGGAATTAAAACTTTTCACAAAAACATAACATAGTCTTTAAAATACTCTTTCATATAAAAGTAATAGAAATGCTAAGTCTCAATCTCATAATCTTAAGACACAAGAGTACTTTAATACGAAAATAGAAATAACATAGTCTTATTACAATACTTCATAAAAGAAACATAAGATGACATATATGCCCTCGATACAAATGAGGACATACTTCAATTCTTCTACTCGGACGATTCTTCTAAGCCCAAGTCTTCTTCTCCAAAAGCTCCTTACCTACCAAGGACTATAGATAGAAAATAAAGCATGGAATTAGTATAACCACATGTACTAAGTATGGCTATATGCATAAAATCATGAAAATGGACTTTATTGGAAATATGCATCTTTTCATTTAGAAATCATAGATTAAACATAAGAACATCATTTAGCAATTAAGAAACACATAAGATAACATTTAATCACAATAACATTTTTAAAGGCTCACTTTACAGTGAGTTCCCTTCACTGTACAGTGAGTTCCCTTCACTGTACAGTGAAGTCCCTTCACTGTTACAGTGAAGTCCAAACCTTACTTTTTAACATCTCCTAGCATGTAATTCCCTCACTTAAATTCATCCTAAGATTCACTTAAGTCACACAAAGAGAGACCGCCCATACACCCTCTCTAGATGTGCCTAAACGACCCTTAAGATTACCTACAATGAGTCACATACATACTTAGAAAACAATCATAAACGTCTATGTAAGATTCCTCTACCAAAGGTCAATTCCAAGGTTCACTTGAGTGAGTGTGGAGCGACCGCCCATACAATCTCTATCACACACACACACACACAAGAGATCCTATAGACTACCTCAAATAGAATCATTCTCACTAAACACACCAACACTTAGATGATAAGACATTCTCCTTCCAAAGCCTATCAAAAGACCTACTTAAGTTAATCGAGAAGATAAAGTCCATAGTGTAGTGACCTCTCCAAGATTACCTAAATAGTCCTTAAGACTTCCTAAGGTTTAGATCATGTCAACAAGATTAACCAACTTCCCTAACTAGAGTCATCCTCAAGACTTCCAAAGATAAGACATGAAGAGACCATCCTTCCATGTCCTCCTCATACTTTAGCAAAGGAATGCTTAAGTCACTTTAAATTAGGTACTCAATCATTTACATAGTTACTAACATAGGTCATTAGTTCATTAGTCATTAAGACTCATACATCACATAAGACACTCACAAAAAGCTTCACATAAGACACTCACATAATGGATCACATAATGGTCTTTGGACAAGACCTAGGAACTCCACATAACACCTTCAAAGTGTATTGTACAATGTCTAGATAGCGTCCCATACCACCACCTAAACCTCATAAACTTATCTAATGCTAATAGGTATTCCACATGATGAGAATAGGCAATAACCGACATAGACCATGGTAGCAAGACATGGAATCCAAAGTTCTATCCTACTTCGATGAGGTTGTTCTACTTGCCAATGGTAGAACTTAGACACATCCCATGTAGGCACATGGTTAAGGAATATGAAGGGCTTAATAAGCATTCAGTCTATTCTTTAACTGAATCCACTTAACCCTACTCATACTCACTCGGTGCTAGCCTTCGTTCTCATACATTAGTTCACATTAAGGTTCATATAAATAGGTCCTTATCTAGTTCATGACCCCCTTTACATTCACCCTACCAAAGCAAGTTCCACTAGGGCATATCTCACTTTAGCGACAAGAAGCTCATAGCGATTTTCCTAAGGTATGATATGATGCCGTTCCAGCCAATCAACCTTAAGTACATTACTCATCACATGAAGGATACCATTACGGCTAACTACTTTACAATTCATAACCTCGCCACTAAGTTCAAGGTTCCACATAGATTGAACTTCTTATCCTCAAGGTCCCACTTATATTATTATTTAAGACTAAGAGTTATAACACCCTATATCAAGACATCACATATCCATAATCATATATACATAAAGCAAGAGATACAAGTCAACCAAGACAAGACATTACATACTTCACTTTTAACCCATAATACAAGTCATTCTAGAAACACTTCTAAAACAACCTAACATCTTCAAGTCATCCTATATATCATCATAACACCATTAATATACTCCACATAGACTCATAAAGTCAAGTAGTAATAACCAAGACTTAACCCTAATACTACAGTCATAATGTCAAGACAAAGTCTAACATGATCACTTAAGGCAACATAACTAGAAGAATACATACATGACTATATAACTTCACATGTAGATAAGTAATGACATACTCACATCATCAACTACACAAATAGCCACATAACTTCAAGTAATTGCCAATAAGGCCATGCTCATAATATTGCATAAAGTAACGCCGACAAGGCCACGTCAATTGCAAGTAAAACACATAACACCGCCACCATAAGTGGACCATACCAATAACAATAGAATCAAAGTATAATTAATATCAAATTAAGGAAAATGGGGCAGCATACCTTCATACCCATATGCACACTTCAATTCAATGCCAAATCAACCAATCCAACATCACAAGGCCCTTACCCATAGCCATGAACAATAATTCAAAGCAATAACCATAAAATTCAATGAATCTACATCAATTCAATCTAGGTCTAATAATATAATATCAATTACATATCAATTGAACACAATTCCTATATCATTAGAAAGCCCATAAGAAACTACACAACAATTCATCAACATTAGCTTAATATCAAGTAACCCAATAAGTAGTCAAAACTAGGGTTCATCAATTTACATGGGTTCATAGGTAATTTATGTAGAAATCATCAATCTAATATCAATTAGATCATAATTCAATGTTTATAAATCATTTATGCAAGAACCCATGGTAGAATCCTGAAATTGAACAATTCACTTTAGAAAACTTTGTAAAACACTTTGAGGATTGGGCTCCTTGATGAAATAAGTTTCAAGGATCAAAAGCCATACCTCAAGGATGATAATTCTTAACTTTGATGAGAATTTCCACACAAGAACCCCTCACCAAACTGCCTCTTCAATGGAGTCTTCAATGGTGGTTTTGGGATTTCAAAGAGACTTTTGGTTTTGATTTTAGAAGAATAATGAAATCTCTAGGGTCTTAACCACTTAAATAGTTAATTAAAATACCCATAAGACCCCTAAACAACCGCCTAAACTCTTATTTATTCATGGGATGAATTTACAAGTTCACCCCTAACTTGGCAAAAAAATCTGCGCAGGAGACTTGGCTTGCAACGACTGCCTTGTGACGGGGCGTCACGGCTGACACGGGCATTCATGGACCTCCGTTGCAAGCTCCAGTGGCTTGAGAAGGGTCCCCTCTACACACATTGACAAGTCCCCCACGACGGAACCTTGTGACGGGGCGTCACAGCCATGACTGGCCGTCGACTGCTCCGTCGCCAAGGCTGCCTGGGACAGCGTGCCATCAGGTTTTGGGTCCTTTCGTCAAGGATCATTTGATGGTCCTTAGGGATAATTTCCCGGACGTTTCCAACCCAAATACGACCATCTATGAGTTTAACACCTCTCACATGAATTTCATCCAAAACGAACACGTAAAACGCAACGAAACTCGTTTAGACGTACAAGGTCGACTCAAGGCACATCTTTCGAATGCCTTGGACGTTCTTAGTCGTTTGACCTCCAAACTTCACAAAAATTTAACCACTGCTTATACATGCTATAATAACTCTATTAAGAACCTTAAAACACCATGAAACACACATAAACACATAGAACCACATAAGAGACATTTAGCTGACTTAGTCGTCAAACGTCTTAGTCATCCCTTGACGTTTGACTTCCAACACCTCTAATACTTTAGCTTCTGCCGATATACAACATATTAAACATATTTAGGACCTTAGAACACTAAAACCAACATGTTAGGCTCTAGAACACCTAAGCTATTTTCAAGGTCTTACAATCTCCCCCACTTGGACAACATTCGTCCTCGAATGACACTTGCCACTCTCCGAACACTTCCAATATTAGAGATTCAACTAGCAGCACATAACCAAGCCATAAAACACATATCTAAGAAGAAACCATCAATTTCACATAATCAAGTGATTCACAACACAACAAGAACTAGAAGACAATTCTATAACTCGTTATGCTACAAAACTCCCATGCTCCAAATCCAAATAGCAAAAACTCATTTTATATTCAACATCATACTCATATGCATCAGTTCTAACCACATAACAAGAATTTTAGACCAAAGAATCAGATAGTCATTTTTACAAAAATTTTACAGTGAGCAGTTCATAAAGAAACAGTGATTTTAGCAACTTTTCAAAAATGAAATTTTTAGGCAATTCTCTATATAAACATGCTAGAATGCAAGATAACATCATGTAAACACATCATACAACATGCTCAAAGCTTCATAAAACACACAATGCAAGAAGTAAATGAAATTCAATTTCAATCAAACTCCTAAACATCATGCACATGTAACAACTTCTAAGACTTCTATCACATCTACTAACCATACTCCCCCACTTAGAAGGAATTCGTACTATCAAAGAGAAACAAGAACATACCAACATCATCATCACCATCACCCGACTTCTCAATTCTAGTCCGGAGTGCATAGAAACGCCTCTTAGTTGGAGCATCTTCCTTTGGAACACTAGGCTCAACTTTCTTACCCTCTCTACCTCTAGAAGCAATCATAGTACAATCTCTAGCCTTATGTCCTCCCTTACCACAACCAAAGCAATTACCGGTACCCAATAAGCACTCACCATAGTGACTTTTGCCACAATTTGCACAAGTAGGCTTGCCATCCTTAGAACCACCTCCTTTCTCAAACTTCTTCTTAGGAACTCTAGGTCCATCTTGAGATTGAACTCTCTTTTTGAACCTAGGTTGCACTTGTTAACTAGCAACACCCCTCTTCAAGCTACTAGACTTCCTCCCAAGATTAGATTCTTCACATGATTGTGCATACATCAAGTGTCTAGATAAGGCCACATTATCATGTAGTATAGTCGCATAGCATTCTTCCCTCACTAAGTCTCTCAACCTAGATTACATAGTGCTCTCCATAATCCTAAGCATCATACTCAAATTGATTTGAGTAGTTACGGCTTGAGCTAAAGCCCTCAAAGCCTCTCCAATCACCCTATTAGACAACTCTGGTACCTCATCACCTCCATCCACATTGGGAACATGATCACCTTGCGGAGGCACTTCATCACCTTTCCCATCTTGGACACCTTTCTCATCTTGCTCAACTTGCTCAACTTGCTCAACTTGAGGAACCTCCTCATTCACCCTCTCCTCTTCCAATCTTCTAGCGGCCATCCTTCTTGTAAACACAAGGAAACTCATAAGAAGGATAATCATAACATTTACTCTACCGCACGATATAGGAGTTGAAAAGAAGTGAAACTCTATCTTCCTATAGCCTCTCGCCCATAGATGTGTTGCGACTCACACCGATGGTCAAGACTCTACTAGACGTGACTTGATGAGACTTTTTGATACCTAATACTACTTTCACCAACTTATGCTCTGATACCAACTTTGTCACAACCCGAGACCATACCCTAGAAGATAGGGTGCAATCTCGGATTGCGACCGGCGTCGTCGAACTCTCAGAGTTCTCAGACAAGCCTCATTCATATCATTCATTGCATATACATAGTGAAAAGTAGTGCGGAATTAAAACTTTTCACAAAAACATAATATAGTCTTTAAAAAACTCTTTCATATAAAAGTAATAGAAATGCTAAGTCTCAATCTCATCATCTTAAGACACAGGAGTACTTTAATACGAAAATAGAAATAACATAGTCTTAATACAATACTTCATAAAAGAAACATAAGATGACATATATGCCCTCGATACAAATGAGGACATACTTCAATTCTTCTACTCGGACGATTCTTATAAGCCCAAGTCTTCTTCTCCAAAAGCTCCTTACCTACCAAGGACTATAGATACAAAATAAAGAATGGAATTAGTACAACCACATGTACTAAGTATGGCTATATGCATAAAATCATGAAAACGGACTATATTGGAAATATGCATCTTTTCATTTAGAAATCATAGATTAAACATAAGAACATCATTTAGCAATTAAGAAACACATAAGATAACATTTAATCAAAATAACATTTTTAAAGGCTCACTTTACAGTGAGTTCACTTCACTGTACAGTGAAGTCCCTTCACTGTTACAGTGAAGTCCAAACCTTCCCTTTTAACATCTTCTAGCATGTAATTCCCTCACTTAAAGTCATCCTAAGATTCACTTAAGTCACACAAAGAGGGACCGCCCATACACCCTCTCTAGATGTGCCTAAACGACCCCTAAGATTACCTACAATGAGTCACATACATACTTAGAAAACAATCATAAACGTCTATGTAAGATTAATCTACCAAAGGTCAATTCCAAGGTTCACTTGAGTGAGTGTGGAGAGACCGCCCATACAATCTCTATCACACACACACAAGAGATCCTATAGACTACCTCAAATAGAATCATTCTCACCAAGCACACCAACACTTAGATGATAAGACATTCTCCTTCCAAAGCCTATCAAAAGACCTACTTAAGTAAATCGAGAAGATAAAGTCCATAGTGTACTGACCTCTCCAAGATTACCTAAATAGTCCTTAAGACTTCCTAAGGTTTAGATCATGTCAACAAGATTAACCAACTTTCCTAACTAGAGTCATCCTCGAGACTTCCAAAGATAAGACATGAAGAGACCATCCTTCCATGTCCTCCTCATACTTTAGCAAAGGAATGCTTAAGTCACTTTAAATTAGGTACTCAATCATTTACATAGTTACTAACATAGGTCATTAGTTCATTAGTTATTAAGACTCATACATCACATAAGACACTCACATAAAGCATCACATAAGACACTCACATAATGGATCACATAATGGTCTTTGGACAAGACCTAGGAACTCCACATAACACCTTCAAAGTTTATTGTGCAATGTCTAGATAGCGTCCCATACCACCACCTAAACCTCATAAACTTATCTAATGCTAATAGGTATTCCACATGATGAGAATAGGCAATAACCGACATAGACCATGGTAGCAAGACATGGAATTCGAAGTTTTATCCTACTACGATGAGGTTGTTCTACTTGCCAATGGTAGAACTTAGACACATCCCATGTAGGCACATGGTTAAGGAATATGAAGGGCTTAATAAGCATTAAGTCTGTTCTTTGACTGAATACACTTAACCCTACTCATACTCACTCGGTGCTAGCCTTCGTTCTCATAGATTAGTTCACATTAAGGTTCATATAAATAGGTCCTTATCTAGTTCATGACCCCCTTTACATTCACCCTACCAAAGCAAGTTGCACTTGGGCATATCTCACTTTAGCGACAAGAAGCTCATAGCGATTTTCCTAGGTATGATATGATGCCGTTCCATCCAATCAACCTTAAGTACATCACTCATCACATGAAGGATACCATTACGGCTAACTATTTCACAATTCATAACCTCGCCACTAAGTTCAAGGTTACACATAGATTGAACTTCTTATCCTCAAGGTCCCACTTATATTATTATTTAAGACTAAGAGTTATAACACCCTATATTAAGACATCACATATCCATAATCATATATACATCAAGCAAGAGATACAAGTCAACCAAGACAAGACATTACATACTTCACTTTTAACCCATAATACAAGTCATTCTAGAAACACTTCTAAAACAACCTAAAATCATCAAGTCATCCTATATATCATCATAACACCATTAATATACTCCACATAGACTCATAAAGTCAAGTAGTAATAACCAAGACTTAACCCTAACAGTACACTCATAATGTCAAGACAAAGTCTAACATGATCACTTAAGGCAACATAACTAGAAGAATACATACATGACTATATAACTTCACATGTAGATAAGTAATGACATACTCACATCATCAACTACACAAATAGACACATAACTTCAAGTAATTGCCAATAAGTTCATGCTCATAATATTGCATAAAGTAACGCCGACAAGGCCACGTCAATTGCAAGTAAAACACATAACACCGCCACCATAAGTGGACCATACCAATAATAATAGAATCGAAGTATAATTAATATCAAATTAAGGAAAACGGGGCAGCATACCTTCATACCCATATCCACACTTCAATTCAATGCCAAATCAACCAATCCAACATCACAAGGCCCTTACCCATGGCCATGAACAATAATTAAAAGCAATAACCATAAAACTCAATGAATCTAGATCAATTCAATCTACGTTTAACAATATAATATCAATTACATATAAATTGAACACAATTCTTATATCATTAGAAAGCCCATAAGAAACTACACAACAATTCATCAACATTAGCTTAATATCAAGTAACCCAATAAGTAGTCAAAACTAGGGTTCATCAATTTACATGGGTTCATAGGTAATTTATGTTGAAATCATCAATATAATATCAATTAGATCATAATTCAATGTTTAGAAATCATTTATGCAAGAACCCATGGTAGAATCCCGAAATTGGACAATTCACTTTAGAAAACTTTGTAAAATACTTTGAGGATTGGGCTCCTTGATGAAATAAGTTTCAAGGATCAAAATCCATACCTCAAGGATGATAATTCTTAACTTTGATGAGAATTTCCACACAAGAACCCCTCACCAAGCTGCCTCTTCAATGGAGTCTTCAATGGAGGTTTTGGGATTTCTAAGAGACTTTGGGTTTCGATTTTAGAAGAATAATGAAGTCTCTAGGGTCTTAACCACTTAGATAGTTAATTAAAATACCCATAAGACCCCTAAACAACCGCCTAAACTCTTATTTAGACATGGGGTGAATTTACAAGTTCACCCCTAACTTAGCAGAAAAATCTGCGCAGGAGACTTGGCTTGCGACGACTGCCTTGTGACGGGGCGTCACGGCTGACACGGGCCGTCATGGACCTCCGTTGCAAGCTCCAGTGGCTTGACAAGGGTCCCCTCTACACCCTTGGACAAGTCACCCACGACGGAACCTTGTGATGGGGCGTCACAGCCATGACTGGCCGTCGACTGCTCCACCTGCCATCAGGTTTTGGGTCCTTTACTCAAGGATCCTTTGATGGTCCTTGGGGATAATTTCCCGGACGTTTCCAACCCAAATACGACCATATATGAGTTTAACACCTCTCACATGAATTTCATCCAATACTAACACGTAAAACTCAACGAAACTCGTTTAGACGTACAAGGTCGACTCAAGGCACATCTTTCGAATGCCTTGGACGTTCTTAGTTGTTTGACCTCCAAACATCATGAAACTTTAACCACTGCCTACATGATATAATAACTCTATTAAGAACCTTAAAACACCATGAAACACACATAAACACATAGAACCACATAAGAGACATTTAGCTGACTTAGTTGTCAAACGTCTTAGTCATCCCTTGACGTTTGACTTCCAACACCTCTAATACTTTAGCTACTGCCTATATACAACATATTAAACATATTTAGGACCTTAGAACACTAAAACCAACATGTGAGGCTCTAGAAAACCTAAGCTATTTTCAAGGTCTTACAATCTTCCCCACTTGGACAACATTCGTCCTCGAATAACACTTGCCACTCTCCGAACACTTCCAATATTAGAGATTCAACTAGCAGCACATAACCAAGCCATAAAACACATATCTAAGAATAAACCATCAATTTCACATAATCAAGTGATTCACAACACAACAAGAACTAGAAGACAATTCTATAACTCGTTATGCTACAAAACTCCCATGCTCCAAATCCAAATAGCAAAAACTCATTTTATATTCAACATCATACTCATATACATCACTTCTAACCACATAACAAGAATTTTAGACCAAAGAATCAAATAGTCATTTTTACAAAAAATTTACAGTGAGCAGTTCATAAAGAAACAGTGATTTTAGCAACTTTTCAAAAATGAAATTTTTAGGAAATTCTCTATATAGACATGCTAGAATGCAAGATAACATCATTTAAACACATCATACAACATGCTCAAAGTTTCATAAAACACACAATGCAAGAAGTAAATGAAATTCAATTTCAATCAAACTCCTAAACATCATGCACATGTAACAACTTCTAAGACTTCTATCACATCTACTAACCATACTCCCCCACTTAGAAGGAACTCGTACTATCAAAAGAGAAACAATAACTTACCAACATCATCATCACCATCACCCGACTTCTCAATTCTAGTCCGGAGTGCATAGAAACGCCTCTTAGTTGGAGCATCTTCCTTTGGAACACTAGGCTCAACTTTCTTACCCTCTCTACCTCTAGAAGCAATCATAGGAATCTCTAGCCTTATGTCCTCCCTTACCACAACCAAAGCAATTACCAGTACCCAATAAACACTCACCATAGTGACTTTTCCCACAATTTGCACAAGTAGGCTTGCCATCCTTAGAACCACCTCCTTTCTCAAACTTCTTCTTAGGAACTGTAGGTCCATCTTGAGATTGAACTCTCTTTTTGAACCTAGGTTGCACTTGTTCACTAGCAACACCCCTCTTCAAGCTACTAGACTTCCTCCCAAGATTAGATTCTTCACATGATTGTGCATACATCAAGTGTCTAGATAAGGCCACATTATCATGTAGTATAGTCGCATAGCATTCTTCCCTCACTAAGTCTCTCAACCTAGATTACATAGTGCTCTCCATAATCCTAGGCATCATACTCAAATTGATTTGAGTAGTTACGGCTTGAGCTAAAGCCCTCAAAGCCTCTCCAATCACCCTATTAGACAACTCCGGTACCTCATCACCTCCATCCACATTGGGAACATGATCACCTTGGGGAGGCACTTCATCACCTTGCCCATCTTGGACACCTTTCTCATCTTGCTCAACTTGCTCAACTTGCTCAACTTGAGGAACCTCCTCATTCACCCTCTCCTCTTCCAATCTTCTAGCGGCCATCCTTGTAGTAAACACAAGGAAACTCATAAGAAGAAGAATCATAACATTTACTCTACCGCACGATATAGGAGTAGAAAAGAAGGGAAACTCTATCATCCTATAGCCTCTCGCCCATAGATGTGTCGCGACTCACACCGATGGTCAAGACTCTACTAGACGTGACTTGATGAGACTTTTTGATACCTAATACTACTTTCACCAACTTATGCTCTGATACCAACTTTGTCACAACCCGAGACCATACCCTAGAAGATAGGGTGCAATCTCGAATTGCGACCGGCGTCGTCGAACTCGCAGAGTTCTCAGACAAGCCTCATTCATATCATTCATTGCATATACATATTGAAAAGTAGTGCAGAATTAAAACTTTTCACAAAAACATAACATAGTCTTTAAAATACTCTTTCATATAAAAGTAATAGAAATGCTAAGTCTCAATCTCATCATCTTAAGACACAAGAGTACTTTAATACGAAAATAGAAATAACATAGTCTTATTACAATACTTCATAAAAGAAACATAAGATGACATATATGCCCTCGATACAAATGAGGACATACTTCAATTCTTCTACTCGGACGATTCTTCTAAGCCCAAGTCTTCTTCTCCAAAAGCTCCTTACCTACCAAGGACTATAGATAGAAAATAAAGCATGGAATTAGTATAACCACATGTACTAAGTATGGCTATATGCATAAAATCATGAAAATGGACTTTATTGGAAATATGCATCTTTTCATTTAGAAATCATAGATTAAACATAAGAACATCATTTAGCAATTAAGAAACACATAAGATAACATTTAATCACAATAACATTTTTAAAGGCTCACTTTACAGTGAGTTCCCTTCACTGTACAGTGAGTTCCCTTCACTGTACAGTGAAGTCCCTTCACTGTTACAGTGAAGTCCAAACCTTACTTTTTAACATCTCCTAGCATGTAATTCCCTCACTTAAAGTCATCCTAAGATTCACTTAAGTCACACAAAGAGAGACCGCCCATACACCCTCTCTAGATGTGCCTAAACGACCCTTAAGATTACCTACAATGAGTCACATACATACTTAGAAAACAATCATAAACGTCTATGTAAGATTCTTCTACCAAAGGTCAATTCCAAGGTTCACTTGAGTGAGTGTGGAGCGACCGCCCATACAATCTCTATCACACACACACACACACAAGAGATCCTATAGACTACCTCAAATAGAATCATTCTCACTAAACACACCAACACTTAGATGATAAGACATTCTCCTTCCAAAGACTATCAAAAGACCTACTTAAGTTAATCGAGAAGATAAAGTCCATAGTGTAGTGACCTCTCCAAGATTACCTAAATAGTCCTTAAGACTTCCTAAGGTTTAGATCATGTCAACAAGATTAACCAACTTCCCTAACTAGAGTCATCCTCAAGACTTCCAAAGATAAGACATGAAGAGACCATCCTTCCATGTCCTCCTCATACTTTAGCAAAGGAATGCTTAAGTCACTTTAAATTAGGTACTCAATCATTTACATAGTTACTAACATAGATCATTAGTTCATTAGTCATTAAGACTCATACATCACATAAGACACTCACATAAAGCTTCACATAAGACACTCACATAATGGATCACATAATGGTCTTTGGACAAGACCTAGGAACTCCACATAACACCTTCAAAGTGTATTGTACAATGTCTAGATAGCGTCCCATACCACCACCTAAACCTCATAAACTTATCTAATGCTAATAGGTATTCCACATGATGAGAATAGGCAATAACCGACATAGACCATGGTAGCAAGACATGGAATCCAAAGTTCTATCCTACTTCGATGAGGTTGTTCTACTTGCCAATGGTAGAACTTAGACACATCCCATGTAGGCACATGGTTAAGGAATATGAAGGGCTTAATAAGCATTCAGTCTATTCTTTAACTGAATCCACTTAACCCTACTCATACTCACTCGGTGCTAGCCTTCGTTCTCATACATTAGTTCACATTAAGGTTCATATAAATAGGTCCTTATCTAGTTCATGACCCCCTTTACATTCACCCTACCAAAGCAAGTTCCACTAGGGCATATCTCAGTTTAGCGACAAGAAGCTCATAGCGATTTTCCTAAGGTATGATATGATGCCGTTCCAGCCAATCAACCTTAAGTACATTACTCATCACATGAAGGATACCATTACGGCTAACTACTTTACAATTCATAACCTCGCCACTAAGTTCAAGGTTCCACATAGATTGAACTTCTTATCCTCAAGGTCCCACTTATATTATTATTTAAGACTAAGAGTTATAACACCCTATATCAAGACATCACATATCCATAATCATATATACATAAAGCAAGAGATACAAGTCAACCAAGACAAGACATTACATACTTCACTTTTAACCGATAATACAAGTCATTCTAGAAACACTTCTAAAACAACCTAACATCTTCAAGTCATACTATATATCATCATAACACCATTAATATACTCCACATAGACTCATAAAGTCAAGTAGTAATAACCAAGACTTAACCCTAATACTACAGTCATAATGTCAAGACAAAGTCTAACATGATCACTTAAGGCAACATAACTAGAAGAATACATACATGACTATATAACTTCACATGTAGATAAGTAATGACATACTCACATCATCAACTACACAAATAGCCACATAACTTCAAGTAATTGCCAATAAGGCCATGCTCATAATATTGCATAAAGTAACGCCGACAAGGCCACGTCAATTGCAAGTAAAACACATAACACCGCCACCATAAGTGGACCATACCAATAACAATAGAATCAAAGTATAATTAATATCAAATTAAGGAAAACGGGGCAGCATACCTTCATACCCATATGCACACTTCAATTCAATGCCAAATCAACCAATCCAACATCACAAGGCCCTTACCCATAGCCATGAACAATAATTCAAAGCAATAACCATAAAACTCAATGAATCTACATCAATTCAATCTAGGTCTAACAATATAATATCAATTACATATCAATTGAACACAATTCCTATATCATTAGAAAGCCCATAAGAAACTACACAACAATTCATCAACATTAGCTTAATATCAAGTAACCCAATAAGTAGTCAAAACTAGGGTTCATCAATTTACATGGGTTCATAGGTAATTTATGTTGAAATCATCAATCTAATATCAATTAGATCATAATTCAATGTTTAGAAATCATTTATGCAAGAACCCATGGTAGAATCCTGAAATTGAACAATTCACTTTAGAAAACTTTGTAAAACACTTTGAGGATTGGGCTCCTTGATGAAATAAGTTTCAAGGATCAAAAGCCATACCTCAAGGATGATAATTCTTAACTTTGATGAGAATTTCCACACAAGAACCCCTCACCAAACTGCCTCTTCAATGGAGTCTTCAATGGTGGTTTTGGGATTTCAAAGAGACTTTTGGTTTTGATTTTAGAAGAATAATGAAATCTCTAGGGTCTTAACCACTTAAATAGTTAATTAAAATACCCATAAGACCCCTAAACAACCGCCTAAACTCTTATTTATTCATGGGATGAATTTACAAGTTCACCCCTAACTTGGCAAAAAAATCTGCGCAGGAGACTTGGCTTGCAACGACTGCCTTGTGACGGGGCGTCACGGCTGACACGGGCATTCATGGACCTCCGTTGCAAGCTCCAGTGGCTTGAGAAGGGTCCCCTCTACACACATTGACAAGTCCCCCACGACGGAACCTTGTGACGGGGCGTCACAGCCATGACTGGCCGTCGACTGCTCCGTCGCCAAGGCTGCCTGGGACAGCGTGCCATCAGGTTTTGGGTCCTTTCGTCAAGGATCATTTGATGGTCCTTAGGGATAATTTCCCGGACGTTTCCAACCCAAATACGACCATCTATGAGTTTAACACCTCTCACATGAATTTCATCCAAAACGAACACGTAAAACGCAACGAAACTCGTTTAGACGTACAAGGTCGACTCAAGGCACATCTTTCGAATGCCTTGGACGTTCTTAGTCGTTTGACCTCCAAACTTCACAAAAATTTAACCACTGCTTATACATGCTATAATAACTCTATTAAGAACCTTAAAACACCATGAAACACACATAAACACATAGAACCACATAAGAGACATTTAGCTGACTTAATCGTCAAACGTCTTAGTCATCCCTTGACGTTTGACTTCCAACACCTCTAATACTTTAGCTTCTGCCGATATACAACATATTAAACATATTTAGGACCTTAGAACACTAAAACCAACATGTTAGGATCTAGAACACCTAAGCTATTTTCAAGGTCTTACAATCTCCCCCACTTGGACAACATTCGTCCTCGAATGACACTTGCCACTCTCCGAACACTTCCAATATTAGAGATTCAACTAGCAGCACATAACCAAGCCATAAAACACATATCTAAGAAGAAACCATCAATTTCACATAATCAAGTGATTCACAACACAACAAGAACTAGAAGACAATTCTATAACTCGTTATGCTACAAAACTCCCATGCTCCAAATCCAAATAGCAAAAACTCATTTTATATTCAACATCATACTCATATGCATCAGTTCTAACCACATAACAAGAATTTTAGACCAAAGAATCAGATAGTCATTTTTACAAAAAATTTACAGTGAGCAGTTCATAAAGAAACAGTGATTTTAGCAACTTTTCAAAAATGAAATTTTTAGGCAATTCTCTATATAGACATGCTAGAATGCAAGATAACATCATGTAAACACATCATACAACATGCTCAAAGCTTCATAAAACACACAATGCAAGAAGTAAATGAAATTCAATTTCAATCAAACTCCTAAACATCATGCACATGTAACAACTTCTAAGACTTCTATCACATCTACTAACCATACTCCCCCACTTAGAAGGAATTCGTACTATCAAAGAGAAACAAGAACATACCAACATCATCATCACCATCACCCGACTTCTCAATTCTAGTCCGGAGTGCATAGAAACGCCTCTTAGTTGGAGCATCTTCCTTTGGAACACTAGGCTCAACTTTCTTACCCTCTCTACCTCTAGAAGTAATCATAGTACAATCTCTAGCCTTATGTCCTCCCTTACCACAACCAAAGCAATTACCGGTACCCAATAAGCACTCACCATAGTGACTTTTGCCACAATTTGCACAAGTAGGCTTGCCATCCTTAGAACCACCTCCTTTCTCAAACTTCTTCTTAGGAACTCTAGGTCCATCTTGAGATTGAACTCTCTTTTTGAACCTAGGTTGCACTTGTTAACTAGCAACACCCCTCTTCAAGCTACTAGACTTCCTCCCAAGATTAGATTCTTCACATGATTGTGCATACATCAAGTGTCTAGATAAGGCCACATTATCATGTAGTATAGTCGCATAGCATTCTTCCCTCACTAAGTCTCTCAACCTAGATTACATAGTGCTCTCCATAATCCTAAGCATCATACTCAAATTGATTTGAGTAGTTACGGCTTGAGCTAAAGCCCTCAAAGCCTCTCCAATCACCCTATTAGACAACTCTGGTACCTCATCACCTCCATCCACATTGGGAACATGATCACCTTGCGGAGGCACTTCATCACCTTTCCCATCTTGGACACCTTTCTCATCTTGAGCAACTTGCTCAACTTGCTCAACTTGAGGAACCTCCTCATTCACCCTCTCCTCTTCCAATCTTCTAGCGGCCATCCTTCTTGTAAACACAAGGAAACTCATAAGAAGGATAATCATAACATTTACTCTACCGCACGATATAGGAGTTGAAAAGAAGTGAAACTCTATCTTCCTATAGCCTCTCGCCCATAGATGTGTTGCGACTCACACCGATGGTCAAGACTCTACTAGACGTGACTTGATGAGACTTTTTGATACCTAATACTACTTTCACCAACTTATGCTCTGATACCAACTTTGTCACAACCCGAGACCATACCCTAGAAGATAGGGTGCAATCTCGGATTGCGACCGGCGTCGTCGAACTCTCAGAGTTCTCAGACAAGCCTCATTCATATCATTCATTGCATATACATAGTGAAAAGTAGTGCGGAATTAAAACTTTTCACAAAAACATAATATAGTCTTTAAAAAACTCTTTCATATAAAAGTAATAGAAATGCTAAGTCTCAATCTCATCATCTTAAGACACAGGAGTACTTTAATACGAAAATAGAAATAACATAGTCTTAATACAATACTTCATAAAAGAAACATAAGATGACATATATGCCCTCGATACAAATGAGGACATACTTCAATTCTTCTACTCGGACGATTCTTATAAGCCCAAGTCTTCTTCTCCAAAAGCTCCTTACCTACCAAGGACTATAGATACAAAATAAAGAATGGAATTAGTACAACCACATGTACTAAGTATGGCTATATGCATAAAATCATGAAAACGGACTATATTGGAAATATGCATCTTTTCATTTAGAAATCATAGATTAAACATAAGAACATCATTTAGCAATTAAGAAACACATAAGATAACATTTAATCAAAATAACATTTTTAAAGGCTCACTTTACAGTGAGTTCACTTCACTGTACAGTGAAGTCCCTTCACTGTTACAGTGAAGTCCAAACCTTCCTTTTTAACATCTCCTAGCATGTAATTCCCTCACTTAAAGTCATCCTAAGATTCACTTAAGTCACACAAAGAGGGACCGCCCATACACCCTCTCTAGATGTGCCTAAACGACCCCTAAGATTACCTACAATGAGTCACATACATACTTAGAAAACAATCATAAACGTCTATGTAAGATTAATCTACCAAAGGTCAATTCCAAGGTTCACTTGAGTGAGTGTGGAGAGACCGCCCATACAATCTCTATCACACACACACAAGAGATCCTATAGACTACCTCAAATAGAATCATTCTCACCAAGCACACCAACACTTAGATGATAAGACATTCTCCTTCCAAAGCCTATCAAAAGACCTACTTAAGTAAATCGAGAAGATAAAGTCCATAGTGTACTGACCTCTCCAAGATTACCTAAATAGTCCTTAAGACTTCCTAAGGTTTAGATCATGTCAACAAGATTAACCAACTTCCCTAACTAGAGTCATCCTCAAGACTTCCAAAGATAAGACATGAAGAGACCATCCTTCCATGTCCTCCTCATACTTTAGCTAAGGAATGCTTAAGTCACTTTAAATTAGGTACTCAATCATTTACATAGTTACTAACCAAGGTCATTAGTTCATTAGTCATTAAGACTCATACATCACATAAGACACTCACATAAAGAATCACATAAGACACTCACATAATGAATCATTTAATGGTCTTTGGACAAGACCTAGGAACTCCACATAACACCTTCAAAGTGTATTGTGCAATGTCTAGATAGCGTCCCATACCACCACCTAAACCTCATAAACTTATCTAATGCTAATAGGTATTCCACATGATGAGAATAGGCAATAACCGACATAGACCATGGTAGCAAGAAATGGAATCCGAAGTTCTATCCTACTTCGATGAGGTTGTTCTACTTGCCAATGGTAGAACTTAGACACATCCCATGTAGGCACATGGTTAAGGAATATGAAGGACTTAATAAGCATTCACTCTGTTCTTTAACTGAATCCACTTAACCCTACTCATACTCACTCGGTGCTAGCCTTCGTTCTCATAGATTAGTTCACATTAAGGTTCATATAAATAGGTCCTTATCTAGTTCATGACCCCCTTTACATTCACCCTACCAAAGCAAGTTCCACTAGGGCATATCTCACTTTAGCGACAAGAAGCTCATAGCGATTTTCCTAAGGTATGATATGATGCCGTTCCAGCCAATCAACCTTAAGTACATTACTCATCACATGAAGGATACCATTACGGCTAACTACTTCACAATTCATAACCTCGCCACTAAGTTCAAGGTTCCACATAGATTGAACTTCTTATCCTCAAGGTCCCACTTATATTATTATTTAAGACTAAGAGTTATAACACCCTATATCAAGACATCACATATCCATAATCATATATACATAAAGAAAGAGATACAAGTCAACCAAGACAAGACATTACATACTTCACTTTTAACCCATAATACAAGTCATTCTAGAAACACTTCTAAAACAACCTAACATCTTCAAGTCATCCTATATATCATCATAACACCATTAATATACTCCATATAGACTCATAAAGTCAAGTAGTAATAACTAAGACTTAACCCTAACACTACACTCATAATGTCAAGACAAAGTCTAACATGATCACTTAAGGCAACATAACTAGAAGAATACATATATGACTATATAACTTCACATGTAGATAAGTAATGACATACTCACATCATCAACTACACAAACAGGCACATAACTTCAAGTAATTGCCAATAAGGCCATGCTCATAATATTGCATAAAGTAACGCCGACAAGGCCACGTCAATTGCAAGTAAAACACATAACACCACCACCATAAGTGGACCATACCAATAACAATAGAATCAAAGTATAATTAATATCAAATTAAGTAAAACGGGGCAGCATACCTTCATACCCATATCCACACTTCAATTCAATGCCAAATCAACCAATCCAACATCACAAGGCCCTTACCCATGGCCATGAACAATAATTCAAAGCAATAACCATAAAACTCAATGAATCTACATCAATTCAATCTAGGTTTAACAATATAATATCAATTACATATCAACTAAACACAATTCTTATATCATTAGAAAGCCCATAAGAAACTACACAACAATTCATCAACATTAGCTTAAAATCAAGTAACCCAATAAGTAGTCAAAACTAGGGTTCATCAATTTACATGGGTTCATAGGTAATTTATGTTGAAATCATCAATACAATATCAATTAGATCATAATTCAATGTTTAGAACTCATTAATGCAAGAACCCATGGTAGAATCTCGAAATTGGACAATTCACTTTAGAAAACATTGTAAAACACTTTGAGGATTGGGCTCTTTGATGAAATAAGTTTCAAGGATCAAAAGCCAGACCCCAAGGATTATGTTTCTTCACTTTGATGAAGAATTTCCACACAAGAACCCCTCACCAAGATGCCTCTTCAATGGAGTCTTCAATGGAGGTTTTGGGATTTCTAAGAGACTTTGGATTTTGATTTTAGAAGAATAATGAAGTCTCTAGGGTCTTAACCACTTAAATAGTTAATTAAATAACCCATAATACCCCTAAACAACCTCCTAAACTCTTATTTAGACATGGGGTGAATTTACAAGTTCACCCCTAACTTGGCAGAAAAATCTGCGCAGGAGACTTGGCTTGCGACGACTGCCTTTTGACGGGGCGTCACGGCTGACACGGGCCGTCATGGACCTCCGTTGCAAGATACAGTGGCTTAAAAAGGGTCCCCTATACACCCTTGGACAAGTCCCTCATGACGGAACCTTGTGACGGGGCGTCACAGCCATGACTGGCCGTCGACTGCTCCGTCGCCAAGGCTGCCTGGGACAGCCTGCCATCAGGTTTTGGGTCCTTTCCTCAAGGACCCTTTGATGGTCCTTGGGGATAATTTCCCAGACGTTTCCAAGAAGAATACGACCATATATGAGTTTAACACATCTCACATGAATTTCATCCAAAACGAACACGTAAACCTCAACGAAACTCGCCCAGACGTACAAGGTCAACTCAAGGCACATCTTTTGAATGCCTTGGACGTTCTTAGTCGTTTGACCTCCAAACATCACGAAACTTTAACCACTGCCTATACACGCTATAATAACTCTATTAAGAACCTTAAAACACCATGAAACACACATAAACACATAGAACCACATAAGAGACATTTAGGTGACTTAGTCGTTAAACGTCTTAGTCATCCCTTGACGTTTGACTTCCAACACCTCTAATACTTTAGCTACTGCCTATATACAACATATTAAATATATTTAGGACCTTAGAACACTAAGACCAACATGTTAGGCTCTAGAACACCTAAGCTATTTTCAAGGTCTTATAATAACAAGGCACATAATTCAAATTACACTCAAGATACGACTTCACTCACACTCCTAATCTAAGTCTACTAGTGAAATGTACATGTGAAGCCCCATAACCTCACACATACTTAGTAAACCTATCATAAGAACATAAGCATCACAACTTTCACTTAATACAATAGCATGTAAAGCATAGAAAACTTCATTCATGCAAAGCAAGACCTTCATCATATAGTCATTAAGACCAAGTTTATGCACATAAGTATAAGACCACTTCATATGGATCCATGCCATGCATTTCATCACAACTAGTAGAAAACACTACAACGTCATGCATAAAGAACATAAACATAGTCATATACATTTAGAACACCTTCCTAGGACTTCCTTTAAGAGATACTTGTGCAATGCATAGGTTAAGTCCCATACCCCCACCTACACTAAGAAACTACCCTTAGGTTATCCTAGTTATGGTCCTAGTCATTTACTTCCATCGTCCATGTTACTTTAGGGAAACTATAGACTTAACCGACACTAAGAACATGGGTGCTAAACATCGAATTTGGTGTTGTAGAGCCTTAAACCAATGGAAGGCGATCTACTTAGACAAAGTAGAACTTTAACACATTCTAGCATACTAAGTGAAATCACTTTCTAGATCCTATGTGGCAAGCATAGTTTATGGAACTTGGAGGCATATGTGGAAATCCTCTTTATGCCAAATGGGGAAGTGTAGTTATCCACTTTTGGAAACATCACTCTAAGCGATTTGGCTATGAGGCTAACAACCTCGTGAGGACTATGTTGACCTACCTTCCTACAATGGAAGGGACACCCCTCATCTTCAAGTTCACTCAGTGCTAAGCTAAGATCCCTTTATTGAAAAGCCTTTTATTATATTACTTTATAAAAAATTAGGCCTTAGGATATTGACACCTCATATGCTTAGCTCATAGGGAATAGATAAGAGTTTATCAACCTATATCATGTGAGAAACCCTTTCACATAGACATAGCATATTAAAGCACCTATCTAGTTTAGGGTACTCTTGAGAACACCTTTCAAGTGACCCTCTATTGACTAGATCATTATTCATGTGGGTGTCTGTATACATATATGTGAGCAACCCTTTCACATAACACCTTTAGACCACACACATTCATACTTCATTTCATTCATACATAAGTGTACAAGTGTAACTATATGAGAAACCCTTTCATATAAACATATTTAGACACTAGGTATAAGCATACTTCATCATACCATATACTTCATATTATAGCACATAAGACATGTTCATAACATACTCATGCAGTCATATTCATGTACATAGGAAACCAAACCTAGGAACTATCCTATCAAGGAACATATGTGAAATTCATAGACAAGGTTCCATATCCTTGCCCATACTAGTACACCTATCAAGTCATCGTAGTGAATGATACATCACATAACTTCCTAGAGGGATTACATAGCATAAGACATATTTATTCAAGACATACAATGTCATTACAATAAGCTCTAGTCATTATGCACCTATATGAACTTTACTTCACATATAACATTATAAGACCTCATCATAGGCAGCACCTATACATAACTCTAACATAGACATTCATATGCTCATAACATTAGTAACATAACCTAGATCATAACTCGAATAGAAACTAGGCATAGGCTTCACATTGGGTGATCATCACCAACATACGTTCATATTATAATTTCCTTCAAGGCCATGATCACATAACATATATATATTGGCAATAAAGTAAACACCAAAACCATAAGTGGACCATACCACACAATGCCATACAAGGCTTCATCAACTATCAATACTATAAGAAAATAGAGAGGAAGATTCATTCTTACCAATTTCTCAATCTTTGATCATCATTGAACGATACCCATGTTTCATCAACAGTTCATATCTAGGGCAGTAGATAAAGGTATACTAACATAATTGAAATCATGCATTAATCATAACAAGATCAAGATCATATTAAGTACACTACATCATCAATCTATAGAATGTGAAGGAAAGTTGGCCTCTTACCAATTCTTTCTCATTTTGATAGTCAATGATCAACCTTCTTAATTCACCAAAATACAATATAGGGCAGTATCTACAAGTACCTTTTCATAAAAGAAATCATATATTCATGCCCTATAGAGTCTAAATTACAGTGAACACCATACAATTACAATAGTGAGGAAGTAGAGATCAAGTCTTCAAGCATCAATCCACATTGGACAAATAACACATAATTTATCATCACAATACATCATAGGTAGTAGCTAAAGTACATTAACCCTATATGAAATCATGAATCAATTACCATATAACCGAGATACATTGAAATACATTAGCAATTTATAGAAGATAGGAAAATATGAATCTATACTACCTAATCTTCAAGCCTTGATCCACATTGGATCCATTATGTATAATTCATAATATATATAAAAGATAGGCAGTTTCTAAAAATCAATCTAACATACTTGAATCACATTATAATCCCTCAAACATTAAGATCATGATAATCAGTTCATAGCTTAAAACGAGAATTGGAAGGGAAAATGGGTTCATCATGAAATTGGATTGAAGTTCTTGTTAAAATCAATAAATTAACATCAATTCATCATGCGGAAGCCTTTGAAAACATTTTGAGAAAGAACCCATGGCTAGATTGCAAGATAAGAGATTTGATCATATTTTCTCTTTGAAAACTTTCAGAAGAACTCTCTATATGGAAGATTAACTAGAGATGAAGGATCACCATACCTTAATGTATAAGAAGAACTCTAAATATATATGAAGAACCCATGGGAATCCAAGATCCAATTTGTTCTTGAGCTTCACCTTCAATGGAGGTTTTCTAGAGAGAGTTTAGTTTGGGAGGGAAGTCTAATTTTTGTGAATTGAATTGGGAATGGGCTAGTCACGTTTCTGATCACCTAAATACACCCAAAAATAACCAAATAAACCAACTATGTTCAGGTTAATGAAACAGCGTGCAAGCAGTGAAGTTGCAGGCTGCATCGACGGGCACAGTCAACGGGGCATCGTCTGGTCGACAAGTCATCCTACTGCTCCTTCGTTTGCGACTGCAGCTCCTTCCTGGGAGGATGATCTAACACTTCTAAGTGTTGAGTGATGCCTACAATCGAAGGGGTGTCGATTTATGAATGGGACATCATTTAAGCTCTTCTATTGACACTTCCTAGATAGTGTCTCGACAGCCTTTGGGTCCTCCTTGAGGGCTTCCTGCGGGGCCCTTGGGGAGTCATACCCGGATGTTTCCATCGTAAATATATACTTAACAAGTCAAGGACCTTCCACCTCAGTTTCATCAAAAATAAGTACTCGCAACAAGTCCAAATATGCTAGGCATATTCAAGACACACATCCATATCACATGGGCTAACTTTCGAACATCTTGGACGTTCTTGGACGTTTGACCTCCAAACTTAATGAAAATCAACATACTACATGTAAAAATCATTATTACTCTTATAAGGACTTCATAATATAAGGAGACACATATAAGCACATAAAAACATCTAAGGCCTCTTGGTGACTAGTCGTCGAACGTCTTGGTCGTCCGTTGACGTTTGACTTCCAAATGACTTCAAGTCACTCATGCATACTTTAAAACACTTATTTAACATTTTAACAATATTATAGGCATATGTGAGTCTCTATACACCTTAACTAATTTTAGGGGTCTTACAATATCCCCACTTGGGAACATTCGTCCTCGAATGACACTTGAAACACTTTAATCATAACAAGGACTTCAATGAAGCATAGAACAACTAACATTATTCATCATATAATAACATAGAATTAAATGCACCAAAATTACAAACAACACAAACTTCAAACAATTTAGCACCTAATGCAACACAAGCAAGCAAAACCTCTACTCACTCACTCTTTAAAGCATCATACACATACGCTCTTGTCATGTTCATAGGAGTAACAGCCTTCTCCTTATCATAACATGGTCTTTACATTTTAGTTCATTAAGAGATCATCATGCTACCATCTTTAAGTCACACTTAGGCAGATTCAATCAATACTCAAGAAACAATTAGGAACTCATACTTCAATTCACATAGACTTGAGTTAAATAGGTTGACAATGGATCTTTCTTAATTAGACCTAGTGCTATGAAGGTCACACTCAACCATCCCATGCTTAGTTGTTTCCATGGAGGAATGTCCTTCTCCTCAACACACTTACATGTCTTATGAGTTCTTTCCCAAGCAAGGCACAAAAAGTCAACTTTACTGTAAAATGAGAATTTCTCAACTTTTAACCATAGCATGCTCAAACTTTCTCACACCACACATATCACAACAATAGGAAGTCATTTCACATAATTTCAATCTCTAGTATAACACTAGCTTTCATAAACATGCATCATTTAGGGGAAAGTCTTACAATTTATAGGCACACACAAGGACAATAGCTATACATGCCTTCACCTTTCAAAAGCGAGCCTACAATCATGCTTTCCAAACCATACAAGTCACATAATTTTAAAGAGACTCAATATTTTTATTACAAAGAGGCTCAATTTCTCATTACACTACAACAAAAACAGTCTCTAAGGAAGGGAAATCTAGTCCCTAAAAGATTAAATTTGGTCTCAATTGAGAAACAGAGACCAGAAAAATGTGGTCGCCACTCGTCCCAGATATTTTCGTCGCTAGTGGACAGTAAGGACGAGGTAAAAAATCTGGTCCCTAAAATGTATTGGGACGGGGAAAATTCAGGTCGTGAACTCTTTTTAGCGACTGCAAATCCGGTCTCAAATAGAGCATTTATATCTTGGCATTATGGTCGTTAAACCGCTTTTGGCGACCTTCTGCAACCTGGTCCTAGTAATTTTTTAGAGTCGAGTGTATCAGCTGGTCCTAGAACACAGTTAGGTCATTAGAGACCATTAACAATCTGGACAAAAAATAACTTTAGCGACCTTAACAAACTGGTCCTAAAATAGTTTTAGAGGCGAGAACAATTTCTAGTCATAGATTGACCTTTAATAACAATCAATAATTGTGGTCCTAATTGACCACCATTGATCCTAGAGCCATTAATATCATAAAGAATTTAAATTTATCGACAAATATCAAATTTGAGAGGGGCCAAGAAGATAGAGATAAGAGTACAATTGGTTACAATAAATTGGTTAAACATCCCGTGATGTTTAATATTTGCTTAACGAAAAAACCTAGAAAACATCCAAAGTGTTGCAAAACATTCATAGCAAACTTATAATGATTTAGTGCATCTTCTAAACTTGTATCTTCTTCGAAGAAAGAAAAAAAAAACTGGTCGAAAACTTATAACTTCAATCCAGAACATCAACAAAACCTGCAAGAAATAAGAAAATCCTATTAGAGAACTTTGAGATACATTAAAAATGAAACCAACATATATTTTGAAGAACCACAACTAAATAACACTTGGTAGAAAATAAAATAAGTGGACTGAATGAATAGCATAAAACACAAGTTGGATTAATGACGCAGCTGGCAACAAACAATAAAACAGAGTAGCTGGAAGCAAACTCTAAAACACAGCAACTGCTGTATGCAGTTTTGCAGGAGTGAGGGATTTTAAAATTAGAATTTATGCCATTATGCAGCTTTGCAGAAAATAAAAAAATAAGTCAGCATAAAAATAGAATATTTGTGAAAAAGTTCTACAGTTGCATCAGCTCAGGTTGTCTCCTTGCCCAACCTACTACGTTTACCAAATGGAGAGTTCAAATTTAGAGAACTTTGAGATTCATTAACCAAGAATCAAACATCTTTTAGGATGAATCACAACTAAATAATATTTAGTAGGAAATATAAATACATAGACTTAATGAAAAGCAAAAGGGAATGAACTTAGCTCAGATCTAAAAAAATATGGAATCTCATAGTGGTAAGCAGAGAATTAACGAGGAACCGCAGCAAGCTAAAGAAATTGATAAAGGCTAGAGAAAGCAAGCCCATGGACAATGGTATGTGATGCTTAAATCTGCTTTAACAAGCCCATCAATGAGTGGGATTATGTTGTGGGCAGATATAGTAGAAGTAGAGGAGAAAAGAATTCCAGCGAGGAAGGCATCTATTTTGGTCGATCTTGATATCTCAAAAATATCAAATGTTTGTTTAAAGATTTAGTATGTTGCCCCAATAGCATATGGTACATTTAATATTGTGGAGATAGAAATGGAAAATATTAGAGCAGAGATCATCGGAAGGATTCAGTGGTGTGTTATGCGTTGCGTGCTCACCAGTTCTTTGCAAACATTGCTGGAAATATGGACATTCTGAGGAAGTTTGCAGGAACTATCACAAACCAAAAGCTCCAATTAAGAAGGAACAAAACATCATCCAACATGTGTAGGAAAATCAAAAGTTTGAAATAGTTAAGGTAGCATCTCCGGATAAGGCACAAACTGGGCAAACCAAATTGCGAAGGAGACTTTCCTTGTATGTAAACAATAAGAGGTCATTGACTCTAACGAATACACTATCAAAATTGATACATATTCAAATTCAAACATGTCAAATAACACAAACATCATAAATAATTCAGAAATATAATTTTATGATATTACCTTTTGATAAATAATCTCTCGAATAGGCTTGCTACCAATATGATGAAGCATCTTCAGCTTGACTCAATTTGTTGCATTCCTAGTGCTTCTTACCTGTATTTGTTCAACAATAAGCCACATGTGATGGACAACTTTTATGTGGACAAGAACATCTGGTGTGTGAGAAATGCCAAAGAATTTGAATCGAGTGTATACATGTTACCTCAATGTTTGTCCACATGTAATTCTACTTTTTTGCTTAATTTAATGTCACGATGATAACCCCAAGGGACAAATGTTACGATCACGAACAGATTTTTCCAAATGCCTTACAAAGATCTTTTCCTAATGTTTCATGGAAGAAATTAGTGTGTAATAATTTTGGAGCACCTAAATGTCTATTTATTTTCAGAATGGCTGAATTGGAGACATTATATACGAAGGATAGACTTACTAAATGAGGAATCATCAACAATGAACACTTCCCATTGTGTCTCACAGGAAGAGAAAGCATGGACCACATGATTTTTATATGTCCTTGCACTTCATATGCTTGGACGAAATTATTGGATTGGCAATGTATTGATAAACAACTTCTTGGAAGGAAACAAGAATTGACATGAATGATCACCAGGAAATGAATGGTATCTACCGGTTGTGTTTAGAGTAGGTTAGACAGTCTGATTATTATCAATAAAGGATGTAAGAAACTAAACTTCGGACAAGAAAACTAAGATAACAACAAAGCTAGTTGAGTAATTGTCCACAAGCAAATAAATGGGTAGTGAATTCACCAGTCAATACTCTTATCAATGTATGAACAAAAATAGGACACAAGATAGCCAACCATAACTCCAGAATAAAATGGTTATCAATTAACAATCTCAACAAGTTAGTACCCCTAGCTTGAATCAACATCTTGTAAAAATACTTGCACATCTACGTTGTCCAGTAAAAACTACTCCTAAAAGAAATAAATTTAGTGCAATTATATGAACCTGCAAAACAACACAACTCATTGCTTGAGATTTTAGTTCAACAAAACAGAAAAGTATTTACGTATAGTAGAAAATAATGAAAGTTACTCCGCATAAATTCTCTTTTGAACTATTTAATAAGTCTATCAATAAATGACACCTTAATCCCATAACTAATTCAAGTCAGCTATAAAATCCCTATAAGCACTTTTCAGTACTGAACTTAATATGTAACTGATGAGAATCAATCTATTTTAACAAATATGCCAGGCCAGCAATATTGTTAACCTATAACCACAAACAAGTAGCTTATTCATATGTGTTACTTCATGCATCAGACAAATGATCAGTGTGCATATATATATAATTATATATCCAAGATTAGACATAGTCCTATATTAGGTCTCAGGTTCAAATGTGATTTCTTCCGGGAAAAAAAACAGCCTACTGAACCTTTTGTGCCCATAACGAGATAATGGAAAGTTAGACGTGAAAACGAGATGGTTCGAGTACTAACTTCAACTCTATGAAAATTTACACGAAAAAACATCAACAAGGTCTATATTTTATTAAGGCATCCATTGAATTCATATAAGATTAAATTCTAAAGACAAACAGAGAAAATGTTTCTTTCTAGGTTCATAATGATCCTTCGTCTTTAAATATGATGAAGCGACAAAAATGCACACACCCATATTTCTCTTGCTTAATAAGTTATATGGAAAATGTATATATGTTTTTAGAAACAATAAATCTTCTGACTATCAAATACGAAAACACATCTGATTATGAACATTTTAAAATACCATATGTACTATATATAAGATATGAATCTTCAGACTCATAATAAACTTTACAAAATCCAAGCAAACTATTAGAAATCTCAACCCAATAATCTTTTACTGATTGTGCATAAGAAAACTGAGCAGATTATGGAACTTTAAACCCTATTCAATGTTAGAAAAGAGGAGGAAGAAGAAGAGAAGGAGGAGTAACCTAATAAAACAAGAAACAAAAATCATCAATAAAATTTATGAAAGAAACAAGCAACTCGATTTAACTAAAAGAGGAAGCAAACTTCTATATTTTCAACGATCGAGCAGCTAATAATATAAGCAGAAACTACCTACGCACGATGAGCAGACACCGCTGCTATCGAAATCCATAGGTGTTGAGATTGGGGCAGAGTTTCGCTAAAAAAAATACAATAGAAGCGTCGATCCTGATTTGATGAAATAGCTAGGGAAAAATTGCGACCATATTCAAGAAAATAAAGACTTTTCCTTTTACTTTTTAATTGCTTTTCAGATACCGAGCAATTTTCTATTTTATTTGGGTTTTGTGAGAAAAAATTGGCGCCTGAATTTTTGGTGAAAAGAAAAGCTTTTCTTATTAATTTATTCAAATTGGGTGGAAGTATATTTTTATTTTATTTTGAAACTTGTAACCTAAAGGGTGAAAGTATATTTTCCCGCTTAAGACCTTCAATTAGAATTTGGGACCAGTTAATTAGTTCTTTAGGGACCGGGTTTAGTATCTTCGCAATAAAATATATAAATAAGGACCATAATATAATATCTTCCTAATACATATATCTTTAGAGACGAGATTACTAGCTCGCCCCTAAATGTTGGTCTTAACTGACTGTTTTTCTTGTAGTGTTATAAGGCTAAACCTCACACACCAAAAGTGACTACAACCATGTTTCTTACCTTATCTCATGAAGTTAAATGCACAACTAGCCTATTAGGATGCATAATCAACATGAGAAAACATGAATTTGATCAAAAATCCTTTTTCATGCAATTTAGAATCTTCAAAACATGCTTAACATAGTGTCAACTAAGACATACATAACATAGAGAGAACATGCAACTCATACTTTAATGCAAGACTCCTATCACAAACAAACTTCTAGGAACTCTTTAGTTCAAGCTCAAGTAAGAATACCAGGACAAGGTAGAAATATCTACAACCTTAATACTCATATAACCATCCCCCACTTAGGTTAAACCCAATTAAGAGAAACTTAACCCAATCTCAAGAGGATCTTAGCTTACCAACCTTCATCATCGTCACATAAAAGTTATTACCACTTTAGACGGAATTACAGTAATTCAACATTAGAACACCAAAGGTATTCTAAACCCTATCATATTAGGCAAATTATCCCCCAATAACCAAGTTAGGTCATACTACCTAACCACATAAGGCTTTCAACAATACCATAGACACCAAGGTCATACAAAATTAGGGGAAAGAATAGATGAGACTTAGCCATAAGGACTCTTTCTTTTCTTTCAACCATACAGTAAGGTAACTTCTAGGTTATCTAACCCACATTATCACCCTACAAAGACGAGCATGCTATCTTCACTCCTAGTATCAAGTCTATACAATAGACTCCAATCCATACAAGGCAACTATGAAGGTTCACACATATAAACAAAGGGCAACATTTGAACCACTACACATATATAAGGGCAGCATGCTTCCATAGAAAGTCACTAAGCATTTCAAGCTCAAATCATAACATTAGGCTACCATCATGCAAACCATATATAGTAACACACCATTCCAAAAGAGACTAATTTAATCATAAATACTTCTAACATGCTTTAACCATATCATGAAATACATTTCTCAACTTAACATGCTATTTCACATAGGTTTCATATATAACCACAAAGGACATCATATCAACATAACCTATCATTTCTCATATTTCACATACATAGCCATAATTGACATCAGAACAACAAAGCATGCCAAATTCACCTTCACACACACTCATCAAACCATAAAACCAAGATAAGAATCAAAACTCACATTTTCTCCCTTAAGCATATAGATACCATCTCATCCAAGCAATCATATCTAAAAGACCACCGGACAAGAAAACATAAGAGAGAGATCTTATAGAGTTAAGTTCTATGGAACGACATGAGAATGATGAAGATGGGAAAATCTATCGTCCTATATCCTCTCAAAAAAGTATGTGTCGCGACTCACTACCAATGAAACGAGACTCTACTAGACATGGCAATATGAGACTTTTGGAACCTAAAATCACTTTCATAAACCTCATGCTCAGATACCACCTTTGTCACAACTGGAGAGAACCCCTTGAAGTAACATGGCGTACTTGACCTCTCGGAGGTCTTATACAAGCCCATAATCATCATTCATCGCATTGTCATAGGTAAATTAAGTGGAAAATGTAAACCTTTCTTAGCACATCATATGCGAGAACATCACTTTCATATATACGAAATATCATAATACATAGTTAAATACTCTAGTCTCTTTTTGCCATCCTAGACTCAACATCTTAGAGTAATTTAGGGACACGACCCTTACAACATAAATCATAAGAACAATATTAAAAAACTTTACAATAAACCATAAGTAGGAAATCCTTGGACTTAAGGATTCCTTTCCTTGAGCTTGGGAATCACATATCAAGCTCCTCATCATCTAAAGAAATTCTTTAATAATCCATAACCTACACTTTGTATAAAAAAAAGGTAGAGAAGAATGGAGTTAGTAAAAGAATGCACTAAGTATGGCAACCATGCGAAAACATGCATTTAAAAGAGACTTTTTACTTGAAATCATGCAACATGCCTTTTGGTAAAATCTTCATAAAAATTTTATACAATAAGACTTATATCATTCATATACTTAATATAGGCATATCCAATGGTCAAATCTCATATAAAATCACACATTGCATTTAAGTAACATTTAGGACCACTTTATAGTAAGCTTTCCCATTTTACAGTAACTTTCTTTTTCTCTTTACAGTGAACATTCTTCTTATTCTAACTTCTTCACTTCCCCAAGTACCCTCTAGTAACCCTTGATGAAATGTATAGATAATGTCCCATAAAACTATCCACACTCAAGCATTACCTTAAGGCCACAAGGAAACCATACCTACAACCTTTCAAGTCAACACATACATTTATAGGCCATTTCATATAACAAGGCACATACTTCACATTACACTTAACATACGACTTCAATCACAATCCTAATCTAAGTCTACTAGTGCAATGTACATGTTAAGACCCATAACCTCACACAAACTTAGTAAACCTATCATAAGACCATAAGCATCACAACATTCACTTCATACAACAGCATGTCAGGCATAGATAACTTAATTCATGCTAAGAAAGGCCTTCATCATATAGTCATTAAGACCAAATTTATGCACATTAGGATATGGATCATTCCATTCATTTAATCATAACAAGTATACAACACTACAATGTCATGCATAAGGAATATAAACATAGTCATATACATTTAGAACACTGAGACACCTGGAAATTCTATGACTTATACTAGAGATTTATATGTTGAGTAATGATGGTTTTATACCTATGTAAGTAAAAAAAAATGGTTGAGAAGTATATGAGCCATAGCATCAAAGAAAAGTCTTAACGTTCGGAAACTAGCGAAATTTAACTAAGTTACGTCCCTAGGTTTGGTGAAGGTTTCGGAGGGTCATATGAAGTCCAAAACTTGTAAAATAACTTTAAATAGGTAAAAACTAGTATATAGGGTGAAAACGTTCAGGTCTGAACCCCCCAAGGATCGCCCAAGGGGTCCACAAAGTGACCCCACATTGGACCAAGCAAGCTGCCAAGAGGCAGTAGCTTTTGTTTATGGAGGGGACAAGTCCGCGTCGCGAACTTCGTTCACCCAAGGTCAAAAGTGAAGCTCGCATTGCGGTCAAATCACGGACTCCACTGTTATGAAAATCAATTTTGGAAATCTTGCAGGAACAGCTCCCCGACGCGGACTTGTTCCCTAACGAGAAATCTGAAAATAGAATTCGAGTTTGACTTCATTAAAGGGTCAATTTAAGTGAGGGGTCTTTTGGGTATTTCATGGGGGGACTATATTGAGTTACCATCAGTTTGTCCTCACAATTACTCACCCAAATCAAAACCCAAAACAAATCCCAAAAGCTCTCCTATCTCTCTACATTCTCTCTCTACTCATCCCCCTTAGAAGAAGCTTTGAAACTTGAAGAAGAATACCAAATCCCTTAAGTTTCTACTCAATTTCGTGGCTTTATCATATATGAGGTATGGTTTCTTTCACTCTTGGGATTCCTTTCCCAAAGAGGTCCTTCAAAAGATGATTTCTAGATTCCCCCAAAACAAGGGTTTTTCTCCTCACATGGGTCTTCTTTCTAAAACAAAATTGTGAATCAATTGTGATGAATATGATGAATTAATGTTGTTTAGGTATGAATTTATGGTTAAATTATGAATTCCTATGAGTTTTCCCTTGACCCATGTCTTTCCCCCAGATCCCTAAATTCTTGGATTGATTAAGGTAAATTGTTGAGGGTGATGAACATGTCACTTGTTTACTTTGATTTTAGTTATGATAATAATTCATGAATTGCCCTATTTCATATGTTGGTTGTGAATTCTTGGGTGTTGAAGGGTGAACTCGCATGAAGGGCAATGAGGTATGATCTTGATTCTTCTTTGATATCAATTATTAAAGGTGAAATTACTTAGATAACAATGATGCTATAGCTAATGTGTTGTTGTGATTTTGATGACATGATTCCCTCAACCTTAATCCTAGACACATGTATTGTCTATGAATTATGTGTGCATGATATAGCATGATCATTATGTGATTGAATGTAGTTTCTCATGAACATGATGAAGGGTTGAGTGAAAGGTTTAATCACTTGCTATTGTGACTAAAGTGAAAGGATAGTTCTCACTTGTGGTCACCTATGACCTATTTTGATAAGAGTTTTACAAAAGGGTCTAGGAGAGACTAATGTGAACTTGTACGATGTAATAAGATGATTACTAAAGGGAATAAATGCTTAGACCCGAAAGGGCATGTAAATGAGATGGAGGTCTCACGTTTAGTAAGTCCGGCCTCCCACATGGGTTTGTTCACATTTAGTAACTCCGGATTCCCATTATATGTGTTGTCTCATGATATGGAAACCCCCACGTTTAGTAAGTCAAGGTTTCTAGAAGCAATCTCCTTAACCCTTAACTCTGTGCCCACATAGGACTCTAGCTTAGTGGATCCACCTAGATAGCTACGTATGAATGGTTGCACCTTAGACAAGTGTTAACCCTCTATTTTCGGTGTGGGAGTAGAACACCGGATTCCATGTAGCTCACATGGTCTCATGTCGGTTATTGCACTTATTTTACTAATGTAAAAGTAAATGAACAAGTCAAGTATGTGAACTCTTATTAGGGTTGTCTTGAAGGCTACAACATAATGTGAGGGAGGGTATGAGACTTCTCTTACTCATTGCACGTGTGGGATCCTAAAGGATGATTCTAGTGGTGTTCTTTTATGATTATGACTATGATTATGATTATGTTGATAAGCTATGAGTAGTATTTATATATGAACCAGTTACATATGATAATATGTTGTAAGTATGAAGTAGGTGGCTTAATGTGATACTTAGCTTTGGATAGGGTTATAGGGCTTTATTCTTAGCATTTCACAAGTGTTGCTTGACTTACTTATATGTTGATATGATTACGATGTTCCTTATATGTGTATATTGAATTGTTGGTCATTGTGCATGGTTTTTACTAAATTGTGCCTTTTCTCATGCATTAACAATTTTTATACATAGGGGCCACACTTAGTATATGTGTTTTGTACTAACCCATATCTCTTCCCTTTTCCCCAACATTGTAGGTTCGGCCCGTTGAGATATCATTGAGGCTAAAGTAAGAAGGCTTGAACTAGCCTCTCCATGTTTTGGTATGCCCTCTAGTTCGAGGATGACACCACCTAGTCTACCTTAGTTTTACTTGTATTATCTAATAGACATTCATTTTCCTATTGTTGAAGATATTGATGTAAGACCTATGTGGCAATTATGGATTTGTGTAAGGGCTTTGCCCGGATTGTTGACTTCGTTTAGACGGTTGATATGAGACAAAGTATTAGACTAAATTCCTATATGTTGTATGTTGTTTATGAGAGAAGCCTACGTATGCTTCCTTTGTAGAAGTCTATGTAAACCTCCTTGTTATATAAGCAAAAGTTTTTGTTTTTCCGCATTTTCGACCTATGCTATGTTATGACGAATGCTAAGAGGCTTGTCTTAGTCCTCTTCGAGGAGGACGACACTGGTTACACCTAATGTGTACTTTGGGTCGTAACAAAATTCGTATCAGAGCATGAGGTTGAGTAATCTTAGGATTGATGTCTCACTAAATCATGTCTACATAGGGTATTATTCATAATTGTGAAGCGCGCCAAACTTATGAATGAGAGACTATGTGATTCTTAGGAACTCTCACTCTCTTGTTATTCCTTAGTCATGCCTAAAAGTCTTAGCTATATTTAGTCCTTTTTCTTTTAACCTCTTTCTTGTTCTTATAGGCAATGAATACAAAAAGTAACAATGCTCGAAGGAGAGAAAAAATTGAATGAGGCGGTTCCCCCTCAAGCTCCTCAAAACCCTCAAGTTCCTATTTAACAAGGGGCAATGTCTAATGTTGAGATAAGGTCGGACATTCATAGCTTGACTCAAGTGTTGGCTACCCAAGTTGATAAGGACACAAGGGTGAAAGTGAATCCCAATGTTAACACCGCCGCTTCAAGGATTAGTGATTTCACAAGGATGAATCCCCTACATTCTATGGTTCTAAGGTGGAGGAGGACCCACAAGGGTTCATTGATGAAGTGTTCAAAGTTGTTGATAGCTATGGGTATTTCTTCTCAAGAAAAGGCGGAACTACCCACCTACCAACTCAAAGATGTAGCTCAAGTGTGGTATGAGCAATGGAAAGATGAGAGGCTGGTTATAGAAGGCCGGATTACTTGGGGAGATTTCAAGACGGCCTTCCTTGATAGGTTCTTCCCCTTGGAATTAAGGGAGATAAAAACACAAGAATTCATCAGCCTTCGTCAAGGGGGTATAAGTGTGAAGGGGTATAGTCTCAAGTTAACTCAACTACCAAAGCATGCTCTACAATGATTGCGGATTCTAGAGCTAAGATGAACAAATTTGTCATGGGGATATCCGATCTTGTGGTCAATGAGTGTAGGTCAGCTATGTTGATTCCTAGCATGGACTTCTCTCGTCTCATGGTGTCACGACCCGAAAGTACCCCATAGAAGATAGGGACAACCCTTGGATCGTGGCAAGGCGTACTTGACCCTTTGGGGTCTCATACAAGCCCTTTAACTATCGTTCATTACATAGGACATGACAAGTTGTGCAGAATTTAAAACTTTTCACGAATAATTTAACAAAGGAAGTCTTTCATAAATACTTAGAGAATCTCATTGTCACAAGCCAACTTAAAGACACGACATAATATATTAGGGACACGACCATTTACATTAAAAGAAATGCATAATAAGTTTTTAAATAAAGAAACTAAGAAAAGGACTATGCCCTCGAATATATGAGAGCATACTTTGTCTTGAGAGAAACTTTCCAAGCTTTGCCTTCTAGACTTCTTCTTGATTCCAAAAACCTATACTTATAGAGTATAGAAAAGTATGGGGTTAGTACAAAACAATGTACTAGTATGGCATATGCAAAATCATGTAAAAAGATACATTTTGGTAAAATAAGCTTTCATGCCAAATAATTATAACATTCATGAATTCAGAAGCAAAACAACATAAGAAACATCATTTAACACTTAAATAAGGATTTCCATAATTGTAGCAAAAAAGAGAGCACTTTACAGTGAAGTCAACCAAAATTACAGTGAACTACTATGACCTTACAGTGAACTATTTTGACTCCAAAAACAGTGAACTTCCAAGGTATTGCCAATGAGGAAGTGAACTCATTTGGTAGAAGTTTCCTAACAAAGGTTATCCTAAGACTCTCCAAGGTATGACATGAAATAAACGTCTAAACACCTCCTTCAATACATACCAATGAGATCCTTAAGATTACCCACCATGAGCTTACTCCACTCGGGAGAACAAATCACCACTCAATCATAAGACATTAGAAGAACACTCAACAACACACCAAAGACTTCCCTTTCGGAATGCCTACTTAGTGCAGTGAGTAGATGGCGTCCCATACCACCACCTACCCTAAGTAGTACACTCTTTTAGAAGGTTTGGCACCAAGACTTCCCTTTCGGAAGGTCCTACTTAGTGCAATAGATAGATAGTGTCTCATGCCACCACCTACCCTAAGTAGCACGTTCTTTTGGAAGACTTAGTTCATTCAATTCACATAAGACTCACAAAGACTCCCCTTTCGGAATGCCTACCTAGTGCAATGGATAAATAGCATCCCATTCCACTACCTACCCTAAGTAGCACACTCTTTTAGAAGACTTAGTAATTTCATTTCTTTTGTGGGGGTTAGCTTAACCGACATAGACAATGAGAGCTAGACATGGAATCCTGATATTAACCCCTATCTGATTAGGGATCCTCACTTGCCTAGAGTAAGGTCATTCTTTTTAGCTTTTACATGGCTTTCCCAATAGCTACACCTATGTGGGCAAATAGTTAAGGGATAAGGAGACTGCTACTAAGTAACTCATTATCTACTAATGAGGAGTACTCATCTCAAGAGGTACATTGGGATACAACATCTCAACTCAGGAAGTGTGACCACCCCTTCTTCATATCCTCTCGGTGCTAGGCATAACTCCCCACGGATTCTCAAAATTATAAACTATAGGTTAAGGATAACTAGTGAACACCACATCTCAACTCACGAAGGGTATTCATCCTTTGACCTATCTTAGAAAGCTCTTAGGATGTAGTGAGGTTGCTACTAAACACTTCATCCCAACTCACGAAGAGTGCTCACCCAAAAACTCCCCTTTTTACTCAACTTAGCTTCATACATTCATTGAAGTTTGTGTGTGTGTACATGTGAGCACACGTTGCACATAAGCATAATTTCATTCACATTAACTTCTATACATGCATTAGACCTTCATTCATCAAATCACACACTTTACATGCTTCACATAATCATATACTTTAATTAGATATAACCTAAGCAAAACATGCACTTCAAGCTTCACAAAACACAATACAAGAACCATCTTCATTACCATTTCCTTTGACATATTAGGCCTTCAAAGCCACACTCATAATACATACTAAACATAACCAAATTCATCAAGTAAACACCGCCACTAAGAAGGTGGACCATACCACGCAAGAGCATTTCATAACTAAAGCTTAAACAACATAACCAACTTACCCTTTAATCCAAGCTTCCATCACCTATAGCATTTTACTCAATAATTCATCATAAATTATCCCTTAGGGCAGTAGCTAAGCAACAATATCAACATAAGGAAACCAAAGTTCAAAGACTACAAAACTAAGCTCATTTAACCCATTTCTTAAGCCAACATTTGATGAAAAGCTTTAACATGATTTCATTGAAGTTTTAAACTTAAAATCATCAACTAACATTATAAACATCGTTATTAAGTCAATAGAAATGTTTTCATGCAAGACCTATATTTAGATTTGAAGATAGAAGAAACTAAGGTTGAAAACCCTTTTGGAAATTTCATTAGAAGGTACTCCTTGAATAGAAAAGAGTTCAAGGCATGCCATACCTTAGATAAGAGAAACCCCAAAGATTTTGGTGAAGAAATCGTCCACGAACAGCCTTCGTAGCTCTTCTTAAGTTTTAGCTCCAATGGTGACTTGAGAGAGTGTTCTAAGGGAGAGGGGTTTTGGGTTTTAGAAAATGAGGTCTAAAATTAGTTCATAGGGTTTGAAATACTTTAATATACCCAACTAACCCTAAAATAAGTGTCCAAGGTCTTTAAAAGACTTGGGGTGAATTGACCAATCACCCCAAGCCAAGGCAGCCCCCTTCACAGCTTTTGGCAGCTCACAGACGAGACCAAACCAACGGACTATTTGTCCATCGACGGTCCGTTGATGATTGTTCGTTGGTTCAGCCATAAGCTTCCAAACTTGAAGGCCTTGAAGGTACAATCTACGGACCAAGACGACGGGCCGTTGGTTGACCTACTGGCCGTCGTTTGGTCTCGTTGGTGGATACTTCCTAGGCAGTTTTGGGTCCATGTCTTGGGCCCTTCTCTAGGGCCCTTTGTGGGTCCTAGGTAGGGTCATATCCGGACGTTAAACCCCTAAACATGGTAGTCTAGGTATTAGTAACATCCCACACCAATTTCAAACAAACCGAACACGTAAAACTCACTCAAATACCTCAAGACACAAGAACACATCTTAAGGCATATCTTCCGAACGTCATGGACATTCTTGGACGTTTGACCTCCAAACATAACCAAACTTCACACACTACCTAATAACACTAATGTAACTCATTTAATCTTAAATATAACTAATAAATAAACACGAAGCTCTAGTTCACCTTAGTTCATTTTAGGGCGTTACATTCACCCCCACTTGGTATAACATTCATCCTCGAATGACACTAAAACTCTAAGACATAAAGCACTTAATTAGAAACACATAACACATTAAAATCATACTCAAAACACTCAAAATCAAAGCATCAACTACAAAGGAGCACCATTTCACATTTTCAAACTCTAGCAACATAGGCAACTTTTGCCAAACTTCACAAATTCAAAATTCGTTCTTATCCTTCTTTTATGGAGGAACTACCTTCTACAACATTAAACATGCTAATATATATCACTTTTACACACATTGAAACTTCAATTAGGACAAGGCATTTTTTTCAAAATTGAGAAACTTCACAGTGAGCATCACTGTAACACTGTTAAGCACGCAAAAATTTTCAAAAATCCGTTCTTCGAGCAATTCATCAAGATGGCATGATCATGTGAACTATAAAACCATATAAACTCATCTAATAACGTAAAAATAATAATCATAAAGAGTCAAGACTTACCGGGACTATCAAATTTTTTATTAGTTATCCTTCCTATATCCCATCCCATAGGGACGGTTTTTCTTTGGAGCATTAGGATATAGGGAAGCTTGATTGACCTCTTTCCCTCTTGCTTTGATGCTAGGGTAGTCCCTCATATTTTGGCCTTTGATACTACAACTAAACCAACCATCCATTCCGGCAAGACACTCACCCGAATGTTGCTTTCCACAAGTAGGACACTTGGCCCTTTCAAAAGTATGGCCACCACCTTGGGAATTTTTGTTTGGAGCCCTTTCCTTGTTCACCATGGAAGGATCTTCGTGATAGAACCTCTTCTTAGGTTTTTGGTGACTAGAATCATCCAACCTAGACCTCTTACCCTCTTGCCTTATCTCCCTAATTTTGATTCCTCAATTTGTTGTGCATAAACCAATAGCCTATAAATATCCATGTTATTAAGAAACTTTGCCGTAAGGAACTCTTTCTCCACCAAGCTAGACACTCCCATCACAAATTTTTTCATCCTAGCCCTAGGGTTGGCTACCATGGTTGGGGCATACTTAGAGAGTTGGGTGAATCTGCGAGCATACTCTTGCACACTCATTCCCCCTTGATGAAGGTTCATGAATTCAACCATATTCTTCTCCCTCCACTCTAAGGGAAAGAACCTATCTAGGAAAGCCTCTTTGAATTCCTCCCACTCAACCGGACCTCTTTCAAAGGGTCTCTCACCCCTCCATTGCTCATACCACACTTTAGCCACCTCCTTAAGTTGGTAAGCGGATAACTCCGCTTTCTCCCTAGGGGTCACACCCATAGCATTTACCACTTTGGAAACCGCATCTATGAAACCTTGTGGATCTTCATCCACCTTAGTGCCATGAAACATAGGAGGGTTCATCCTCATGAAATACCGAATTCTAGAAGCTGGAGCACTAGCATTAGGTTGAGGTCTATCTCCTTGATTAGCTTGGGCAACAAAGTGATTATTGACGACATGAGCTTGAGACGTCATGAGTTGGGTCAAATTCATTAAGGTATCCCTCAACTCCGCATTAGTCATATCTCCTTCAACAAAAGGAGCTTGAGGTATAGCAGGTACTTGAGGCTCTTGGGGTTCCGGAGGCACTTTAGGTTCTTGAAGGGGAACCTTCTCATTCTCTCCGTCTAGTCCAACAATAGGAACTTGGTCAACACGGGGAGGGATCCTCTCATAAGATACACCTCCCTCCTCCCTTCTAGTGGGTGATCTCCTCGTATTCATTTCATATAAACACAAAGAGAAGAGGTTTAGAAAAGACATCTTATAGAAATCAACTCTAAGGCACGACATTAGAATAGAGAATAAACTGAAACTTTTATCATCCTATAGCCTCTTGTCCATGGATGTGTCGAGACTCACACCAATGACCAAGACTCTACTAGATGTGGCTTGTGAGACTTTTTGACCCTAGGGTATTTCCCATAATTTATGCTCTTATACCAAGTCTATCATGACTCGAAAGCACCTCCTAGAAGCTAGGGGAACCCTTGGATCATGGCAAGGCGTACTTGACCCTTTGGGGTCTCATACAAGCCCTTTAACTATAGTACATTACATAAGACATGAAAAATAGTGCGGCATTTAAAACTTTTCACGAATAATTTAATAAAGGAAGTCTTTAATAAATACTTAGAGAATCTCATCGTCACAAGCCAACTTTAAGACATGACATAATATATTAGGGACACGGCCCTCTACATTAAAAGAAATGCATAATAAGTCTTTAAATAAAGAAACTAAGAAAAGGACTATGCCCTCGAATATATGAGGACATGCTTTGTCTTGAGAGAAACTTTCCCAAGCTTTGCCTTATAGGCTTCTTCTTGCTTCCATAAACCTATACTTATAGAGTATAGAAAAGTATGGGATAAGTACAAAACAATGTACTAAGTATGGCATATGCAAAATCATGTAAAAAGGGACATTTTGGTAAACTAAGCTTTCATGACAAATAATTATAACATTCATTAATTTAGAAGTAAAACAACATCAGAAACATAATTTAACACTTAAAGAAGGATTTCCATAATTTTAGCAATAGAGAGCACTTTACACTAAAGTTACCCAAAATTACAGTGAACTACTATGACCTTACAGTGAACTATTTTGACTCCAAAAATAGTGAACTTCCAAGGTATTGCCAATGAAGAAGTGAACTCATTTCCTTAGAAGTTTCCTAACCAAGGTTATCCTAAGGCTCTCAAAGGTATGACATGAAGAAAACGTCGAAACACCTCCTTCAATACACACCAAGGAAATCCTTAAGACTACCCACCATGAGCTTACTCCACTCGGGAGAACAAGTCACCACTCAATCACAAGACATTAGAAGAACACTCAACAACACACCAAAGACTTCCCTTTCGGAATGCCTACTTAGTGCAATGAGTAGATGGCGTCCCATACCACCACCTACCCTAAGTAGTACACTCTTTTAGAAGGTTTGGCACCAACACTTCCGTTTCGGAAGGTCGTAGTTAGTGCAATGGATAGATAGCGTCCCATACCACCACCTACCCTAAGTAGCACGTTCTTTTAAAAGACTAAGTTCATTAAATTTACATAAGACTCATCAAGACTCCCCTTTCGGAATGCGTACTTAGTGCAATGGATAAATAGCATCCCATTTCACTACCTACCCTAAGTAGCACACTCTTTTAGAAGACTTAGTACTTTCATTTCTTTTGTGGGTGTTATCTTAACGAACATAGACCATGAGAGCTAGACATGGAATCCCGATATTAACCCCTATCGGATGAGGGATCCTAAGTTGCCTAGAGTAAGGTCATTGTTTTTAGCTTTTACATGTCTTTCCCAATAGCTACACTATGTGGGTACATAGTTAAGGGATAAGAAGATTGCTACTAAGTAACTCATTCTCTACTAACGAGGAGTACTCATCTCAAGAGGTACATTGGAATACAACATTTCAACTCACGAAGTGTAACCACCCCTTCTTCATATCCTCTCGGTGCTAGGCATAACTCCCCACGAATTCTCAACATTATAAACTATAGGTTAAGGATAACTAGTGAACACCACATCTCAACTCACGAAGGGTATTCATCCTCCAACCTATCTTAGAAAGCTATTAGGATGTAGTGAGGTTGCTACTAAAAACTTCATCTCAACTCACGAAGAGTGTTCACCCCGAAGCTCCCCTTTTTACTAAACTAAACTTTAAACATTCATTTAAGTGTGTGTGTACATGTGAGAATACCTTGCACATAAGCATCATTTCATTCACATTAATTTCTAATACATGAATTAGACCTTCATTCTTCAAATCACACACTTTACATGCTTCACATAATCATATACTTTATTTAGACATAACCTAAGCAAAACATGCACTTCAAGCTTCACAATACAAGAACCATCTTCATTACCATTTCCTTTCACATATTAGGCCTTCAAATCCACACTCACAATACATACTAAACATAACCAAATTCATCAAGTAAACACTACCACCAAGAAGGTGGACCATACCACTCAAGAGCATTGCATAACTAAAGCTTAAACAACATAACCAACTTACCATTTAATCCAAGATTCCATCACCTATAGAATTTTACTCAATAATTCATCATAAATTATCCCTTAGTACAGTAGCTAAGCAACAATATCAAAATAAGGAAACCAAAGTTCAAAGACTACAAAACTAAGCTCATTTAACCCATTTCTTCAGCCAACATTTGATGAAAAGTTTTAACATTATTTCATTGAAGTTTTAACCTTAAAATCATCAAATAACATCAGAAACATCATTATTATGTCATTAGAAACGTTTTCATGCAAGACCCATATTTAGATTTGAAGATAGAAAAAACTAGGGTTGAAAACCCTTTTTAAAAATTCTTTAGAAGGACTCCTTGAATGGAAAAGAGTTCAAGGACGGATATCATACCTTATATAAGAGAAATCCGATAGATTTTGGTATAGAAATCGACCACGAACAGCCATCTTAGCTCTTCTTGAGTTTTAGCTCCAATGGTGACTTGAGAGAGTGTTCTAAGGGAGAGGGGTTTTGGGTTTTACGAAATGAGGTCTAAAATTAGGTCTTACGGTTTGAAATACTTTAATATACCCAAATAACCCTAAAATAAGTGTCCAACGTCTTTAAAGACATGGAGTTAATTTAACAAACACCCCAAGCCAAGGCAGCCCCCTTCATAGCTTTTGGCAGCTCACAGACGAGACCTAACCAACGGACCGTTTGTCCATCGACGGTCCATTGATGATGGTTCGTTGGTTGAGACAGCAGCTTACAAACTTGCAGGTCTTGCAGGTACAATCGACGTACCAAGACGACGGGCATTTTGTTGACCTACTGGCCATTGTTTTGTCTCGTTGTGGACACTGCCTAGGCAGTTTTGGGTCCATGTCTTGGGCCCTTCTTTAGGGCCCCTTGTAGGTTCTGGGTGGGGTCGTATCAGGATGTTAAGCCCCCATACATGGTTTTCTAGGTCTTAGGAACATACCACACAAATATTAAACAAAATGAATACGTAAAACTCACTCAAACACCTCAAGACACAAGAACACATCCTAAGGCATATCTTCCGAACGTCATGGACGTTCTTGGATGTTTGATCTCCAAACTTAATCAAACTTCACAAACTGACTAAGAACTCTAATGTAACTCATTTTAACTTAAAATTAACTCAACAAACAACCATGAAGTTGTAGTTCCACTTAGTTTGTTTTAGGGCGTTACACATGGTTAATGCCGAACAAATTGAGGAACAAAAACTTAAGCATGTTTGTAGAGAGTTGAAGAAGGTGAGAACCGAATATGGGAATTCTTATAAGGCTATATTTGAGTTTTAAAGACAAACCAAGGTTCAAGAAGAAGTTTTACAAGCAAGTCTCTTCTAGTGCTCCAAGGGTCAATAAGAGTAAGGTATCTACTCCCAAGCCCCAAGAAGGGAAAGGTGGTGGTTCTTATGTGGAGAGAGATATTTGCTCAAAATGTGGTAGGAAGCATGATTGTAAGTGCCTTGTGGGCACTGGTAATTGCTATAATTGTGGTAAGAGTGGCCACATGAAGAGAGATTTCCCTATGATGAAAGCTCAAGGAAGAGAAAGTTCTCAAGCACAAACAAATGCCCCAAATCCGGATGCTCCTAAGAAAAATCGCTTTTATGCTCTCCAATCCCGAAGTGATCAAGAGAGCTCACCGGACGTGGTCACCGGTATGTTAAAATTACTTTCCTTTGATGTATATGCTTTGTTGGATACGGGAGCTACATTGTCATTTGTGACCCCTCTTGTGGACATGATATTTGAAATACTACCCGACATATTAGACGAACCTTTTTCGGTTTCCACCCCAGTGGATGATTACGTGGTGGTTAATAGAGTCTATAAAGGTTGTCCTATTTCCTTTCCCAATAGAGTTACATTAGTTTACTTGATAGAACTTGATATGCTAGATTTTGATGTTATATTGGGTATGGATTGGTTGCATGCATGCTTTGCCTCTATTGATTGTAGGACAAGGATAGTGAAATTTCAATTCCCAAATGAACCTATTTTTGAGCGGAAGGGAGGAAACTCAAATTCTAGGGGTAAGATCATCTCATGTCTAAAAGCTTGCAAATTGATTGCGGGTTGTCTCTACAATATAGTAAGAGTTAGGGATCTTGAATCTGAGGTCCCTCCCATAGAGTCGGTACCCGTAGTGAGGAAATTTCCAGAGGTCTTTCCCGATGACCTTCCCGGAATTCCTCTCGAATGGGAGATTGACTTCGGCATAGACTTATTGCTGGATACACAACCTATTTCAATCTCTCTTTACTGGATGTCCCCGGTAGAGTTGAAGGAGCTAAAGGCTCAACTAAATGATTTGCTAGATAAGGGCTTTATTCAACCGAGTATATCGTCAATAAGGATAGGTTGTTTATAATGTGCATCGACTATCGTCAATTAAACAAAGTCACCATAAAACACAAGTACATGTTCCCTAGGATTGATGACTTGTTTGATCAACTCCAAGGAGCCGACATTGGTTGTGGGCAAAGTTGGCATGCAAAAATCACATGGTCTTGTCAAATGCGGTAAATTTGAGATTAGTTAAATTGAAGCATAGTCAATTGTGAATGAAATGCAGCAATAAAACAAGAAATAGCATGAGTTGATTAAAAGTTAGCATGGTCAAAGCAAGGCAGCGGTAGGGCGTCGGTGGTACACAAGCATGGAAAATGTGTGGATAGATTCGGGTGAACTTCAATGAAGCAATGACCATACAATGTTTATACATTATATTGGAGCAAAAAAATATGGAGGGAAAATTCTATAAAGGTCCTAAATCCAATCAGCAATGTCACATGCCAAGCACATGCGGCGGTTACCTTTTTGTAACAGCTTGTGTCCATATTCTATGTATCTCTTGTACGTTTTTTGAATTCGAATTTTGAATGATTCTTATCAGTTGGGGTGTCAACTGAAGTTTAATATAGTGGGATAAGAATTTTTCAAGTGTTAGACATGTGTCACAATACTATGCAATGTAAACACAAGGTTGCCACATTTTCTATAAATGGACATTCTTGTGTGTTGGACATTTTGGGTCTTAGAAGGGAGGATAGAATTGTTATCCTAAGGTGAAAGAGGCAAGATTAAGTCTGGAATTTCACCAAGATAGTTAGAATAAAATGTGAGGGTATTAAGAAGTGTCTAAGGGAGCAATCGATTTGTGATTGTGCCTTAAGTTAAAGTCGAAGTCAAAGTTGGATAGAATTGTTATTCCAACAAGTGAGTCCTTGGTAATATAAATATTGGGTTTGCGCGTATGTTCATGTGTTCATTTACTTATTGAAGTTCTGAAAACTAATCTAAGGCAGAAAAAATTAAAAACATCCTTGAACATTAGGGAGAATAGACTGCGAAAGGGGATGAGTTGAGTGGGACTTGACTGCCATCAGGTTGGGCTAAATTCTTGCACAAAATTAAGGTGGAGTAGTCTGACCATCTGACAATTTGGCATCAGTGCGTTGCTTAGATTATTCAATGGCTGGGTGAAACGCAGAACTGCGGAACAGGGTGACATGAATGGAAGCACTAATTGGTGGAACAAACGATGGGGAGGACTTATTTGATTTGGTCACTCAAATTCAAAGAGTGAATGCAAAACTAACCTTGGCCAAAGAGGTCTTTAACAAAAAAGTGTTGATGTTGGAGGCAAAATATGCAGCCAAACACGACACTGCCCAAAAAGAAATAGAACTCTTTCACATGGAGAAGGAAGACTTGCGTGGTGAAGTTCTTCTTCTACGTCAGGCGTTGCAATGAATTATTGGACCCATATGGATGATGGCTCCATAACCTAAGGCTTACAATGTTGGGAGGAATGCCAAGGAATGGGAGAACTTCCTTTCGAATATCGAAAACTACTTCAAGGTAGCAAAGGTTCAAGATGCTGAAAAGGTGTCGGTCACAACAATGTATTTAAGTGATGATGCAAAGGTTTGGTGGAGAACAAGGTTGCTGAAGTAGAAGGTTCGAATCTGCCATAAATTGAAACGTGGGAAATGTTATAGAAAGAATTGAAATCTCAATTCCTTCCAAGCAATTTGTCTTGGTTGCAAGGGATGGGCTACGATGTTTGAAACAAAGCAGCATAGTGACGGCTTATATTAATGAATTTTCGTCCTTGATGTTGAACATAGGAAACATGGTTGAGGAAGAAAAGTTGCACTACTTCATAAGTGGGTTGAAAGGATGGGCACAAAGAGAGTTAAGAAGACAGAATGTTCAAACTTTCAATTCTACCATAGTGGCACCAGACAAGTTGGCTGACTTCGATGAGGGTGACAACCCAAGAGATTCTTCGCACTTCAAACAGAAAGACAAAGAGGAGGAGTGGAAGAAAAGTGGGAAGGTCCAAGCTGCCAAAAAGGAAGATGAAGGGGGAAAAACTTGACTATGGGAGTCTTCTTTTCTAAAACAGAAGGGAAAGTTTTGGGGATGCTTTACTTGTGGTCGTCCATTTTGGAAAAGGGATTGTCTAGTGCTACTTGTTGCCGAATTGGAACGGGAAAAGAACAATGAGGCAGGAACGTCAAATGTAAACTCTTTGGCGTTGGTTGAAGATGAAGATGATGGACATGATATGATTCTTGTCCAGAATACAAATAGGATCATATGAGGGATTTCCTCAATGAGGATGTCGAGTTTCATTAGGTGGGGAAAGAGTGTAAGGGTCCTGATCAAGTAACTCGACATAGGCATGGGTGTGGCAAAGGGTTGGAATTAATAACTTTGTTAAAATGCGGGTGGAATCAATCATGCGTTGTGTTAGAAGAGTGATAGAATGGTCCAATGGGTTCAAAATATGTTTGTAGGACAGTTTCAAGACATGACATTGCGTTGGCAAGGCAACAGCCAATGGCATGATTTGGACGCTGGCCGACATCGGTTGTGGGCAAAGTTGGCATGCCAAAATAACATGGTCTTGTAAAATGCAGGAAAATTGAGTTGAGCTAAATTGAAGCATAATCAATTGTGAATGAAACACAACAAGAAAATAAGAAATGGCATGAGTGGATTAAAACTTAGCATGACCAAATCAAGGAAGCGGCAGGGCGTCGGTAGAGCGTAGGCATGGAAAATGTGTGGATGGATTCGGGTTAACTTTGATGAAGCAATGACTATAAGATATTTAGAAATTGTATTGGAGACAAAAAAATATGGAGGGAAAATTCGGTAAAGGTCTGAAATGCAATCAGCAAAGTCACATTCCAAACACATGCGGCAGTTACTTCTTCGTAACTGCTTGTGTCTAGATTCTATGTATCTCTTATATGCTTTTTGAATTTGAATTTTAAATGCTTCTTGTGAGTTTGGGATGTCAACAGAAGTTCAATATAGTGGGCTAATCATTTGACAAGTGTTAGACATATGTCACAACACTATGTAATGTAAACACAAGACTGCCACATGTTCTATAATTGGACAGCCTTGTGTGTTGGACGGTTTGGGGCTTAGAAGGGAGGATAGACTTGTTATCCTAAGGTGAAAGAGGGAATATTAAGTCTTTAATTTCACCAAGATACTTAGAATAAAATGTGAGGGTTTTAAGAAGTATCTAAGGTAGCAATCGACTTGTGATTGTGCCTTAAGTCGATGTCGAAGTTGAAGTTGGACAAAATTGTTATTCCAACGAGTGAGTATTTGTTATTGTTTTGATTATAAATTTTAAGGTTGGGTTTGACCATATGTTCATGTGTTCCTTTCCTTATTGAAGTTCTAAAATATAATCTAAGGCAGAAAAAACGAAAAACGTCCTCTAATGCTAGGCAAAATATGCTGCGAAAGGGGCTGAGTTGAGTGGGACTTGACTGCCATTAGGTTGGGCTAAATTCTTGCACAAAATGAAGGTGGAGTAGTCTGCTCGTCTGACAATTTTGTATGAGAGCGTTGCTTAGATTATTCAACGGCTGGGGGAAACGCTGAACTACGGGAGAGAGTGACACGATTGGAAGCACTAATTGGTGGAACAAATGATGGGGAGGACTTGGTTGATATGGTCACTCAAATTCTAAGAGTGAAGGTAGAATTAACCTTGACCAAAGAGGTCTTGAACGAAAAAGTGTTGATGTTGGAGGCAGAATATGCAGCCAAACACGATACTGCCCAACAAGAAATGGAACTCGCTCCCACTGAAAATAAAAGACTTGCATGGTGAAGTTCTTCTTCTACATCGGGCGTTGCAAGGAACAAGGGTTGATGCCAAGGTTTTGTGGAGAACAAGGGTTGCTGAAGTATAAGGTTCAAATCTACACATATTGAAACGTGGGAAAAGTAAAAGAAAGAATTGAAAACACAATTCCTTCAAAGCAATTCATCTTAGTTTGCAAGGGATGGGCTGCGACGTTTGAAACAAAGTAGCATAGTGTGGTCTTATATCAAGGAATTTTCTTCCTTGATGTTGAACATAGGCAACATGGTTGAGGAAGACAAGTTGCACTATTTCATAAGCGGGTTGAAAGGATAGCCACAAAGAGATTTAAGAAGACAGAATGTTCAAACTTTCAATTCTACCATAGTGGCAGCAGACAAGTTGGCTGACTTCGATGAGGGTGACGACCCAAGAGATTCTTCGCAAATCAAATAGAAATACAAGGGGGAGGAGTGGAGAAAAATGGGAAGGTCCAAGCTGCCGAAAAGGAAGACGAATGGGGGAAAACTAGACTAGGGCAGTCTTCTTTTCCAAAACAGAAGGGAAAATTTGGGGGATGCTTTAATTGTGGTGTAACAAATTTTATAAGGGATTTTCCAGTGCAAGTGAAAGTGAATGCTCCACTTCCTACCGAATTGGAACGGGAAAAAAGCAATGAGGCAGGAAGGACATGATATGATTCTTGTACGTAATCCAAATAGGATCATATGAGGGATGTCCTCGACGAGGACGTTGAGTTTCATTAGGTGGGGGAAGTTTGTAAGGGTCCTGACCAAGGAACTCGACATAGGTATGGGTGTGGCAAAGGATTGGCATGAATAACTTTGTCAAACGCCAAAATGCGGGTGGAATCAATCATGCATTCTTTGAGCAGAGTGTTAAAATGGTCCAATGGGTTCAAAATATGTTGGTAGGACAGTGTCAAGACATGACATGGGCGTTGTCAAGGCAACAGACCATGGCATGATTTGGACGGTGGCCGACATTGGTTGTAGGCATAGTTGGCATGCAAAAATCACATGGTCTGGTCAAATACGGGAAATTTGATCTTAGCTAAATTTAAGCATAATCAATTGTCAATGAAATGCAGTAAGAAAACAAGAAATGGCACGAGTTGATTAAAAGTTAGCATGGACAAAGCAAGGAAGCGGCAGGGCGTCGGTGGAGCGTAGGCATGGAAAATGTTTGAATGGATTCGGGTGAACTTTGATGAATAAATGACTCTAAAATACTTAGACATTGTATTGGAGACAAAAAGATATGGAGGGAAAATTCGGTAAAGGGCCGAAATGCAATCAGCAAAGCCACATTCCAAGCACATGCGGCGGTTACTTCTTCGTAACCGCTTGTGTCTAGATTCTATGTATATCTTGTATGCTTTTTTAATTTGAATTTTGAATGCTTCTTGTTAGTTTGGGATTCCAACAGAAGTTTAATATAGTGGGATAAGCATTTGACAAGTGTTAGACATATGTCACAACACTATGCAATGTATACACAAGGCTGCCACATGTTCTATAATTGGACAGCCTTGTGTGTTGGACGTTTTGGGTCTTAGAAGGGAGGATAGACTTGTTATCCTAAGGTGAAAGAGGGAAGATTAAGTCTTGAATTTCACCAAGATACTTAGAATAAAACGTGAGGGGTTTAAAAAGTATCTAAGGCAGCAATCGACTTGTGATTGTGCCTTAAGTCGATGTCGAAGTTGATGTTGGACAAAATTGTTGTTCCAACGAGTGAGTCTTTTTTATTGTTTTGATTATAAATTTTAAGGTTGGGTTTGCCCATATGTTCATGTGTTCATTTCCTTATTGAAGTTCTAAAAAATAATCTAAGGCAGAAAAAATGAAAAACGTCCTTGAATGCTCGGCAAAATAGGCTGCGAAAGGGGCTGCGTTGAGTGGGAATTGATTGCCATTAGGTTGGGCTAAATTCTTGCACAAAATTAAGGTAGAGTAGTCTGCCCGTCTGACAATTTTGTATCAGAGCGTTGCTTAGATTATTCGACGGCCGGGGGAAACGCTGAACTGCGGGAGAGGGTGACACAATTGGAAGCACTAATTGGTCGAACAAATGATGGGGAGGACTTGGTTGATATGGTCACTCAAATTCTAAGAGTGAAGGCAGAATTAACCTTGACCAAAGAGGTCTTGAACGAAAAAGTGTTGATGTTGGAGGCAGAATATGCAGCCAAACACGACACTGCCCAACAAGAAATGGAACTCGCTCGCAGTGAAAATGAAAGAATTGCATGGTGAAGTTCTTCTTCTACGTCGGGCGTTGCAAGGAACAATTGGTCCCATAAGAATGAAGGTTCCATAAACTAAGGCTTACAATGGTGTGAGGAGTGCCAAGGAATTGGAGAACTTTCTTTGGGATATCGAAAACTACTTCAAGGCAGCAAAGGTTTAAGATGCTGAAAAGGTGTCAGTCACAACAATATATTTAAGTAATGATGCCAAGGTTTGGTGGACACAAGGGTTGCTGAAGTATAAGGTTCGAATCTGCCACAAATTGAAACGTGGGAAAACTAAAAGAAAGAATTGAAAACACAATTCCTTCCAAGCAATTCATCTTGGTTTGCAAGGGATGGGCTGCGACGTTTGAAACAAAGTAGCATAGTGTGGTCTTATATCAAGGAATTTTCGTCCTTGATGTTGAACATAGGCAACAAGGTTGAGGAAGACAAGTTGCACTATTTCATAAGCGGGTTGAAAGGATGGGCACAAAGAGAGTTAAGAAGACAGAATGTTCAAACTTTCAATTCTACCATAGTGGCACCAGACAAGTTGGCTGACTTCGGTGAGGGTGACGACCCAAGAGATTCTTTGCAAATCAAGTAGAAATACAAGGGGGAGGAGTGGAGAAAAATGGGAAGTTCCAAGCTGCCAAAACGGAAGACGAATGGGGGAAAACTAGACTAGGGCAGTCTTATTTTCCAAAACAGAAGGGAAAATTTGGGGGATGCTTTAATTGTGGTGTTACAAATTTGAAAAGGGATTTTCCAGTGAAAGTGAAAGTAAATATTCTACTTGCTATCCAATTGGAACGGGAAAAAAACAATGAGGCAGGAAGGACATGATATGATTCTTGTACGTAATCCAAATAGGATCATATGAGGGATGTACTCGACTAGGACGTTGAGTTTCATTAGGTGGGGGAAGTTTGTAAGGGTCCTGACCAAGGAACTCGACATAGGTATGAGTGTGGCAAAGGATTGGCAAGAATAACTTTGTCAAACGCCAAAATGCAGGTGGAATCAATCATGCGTTGTGTGAGCAGAGTGTTAAAATGGTCCAATGGGTTCAAAATATGTTGGTAGGACAGTGTCAAGACATGACATGGGCGTTGTCAAGGCAACAGACCATGGCATGATTTGGACGCTGGCCGACATAGGTTGTAGGCATAGTTGGCACGCAAAAATCACATGGTCTGATCAAATATGGGAAATTTGATCTTAGCTAAATTTAAGCATAATCAATTGTCAATGAAATGCTGTAAGAAAACAAGAAATGGCACGAGTGGATTAAAATTTGGCATGGACAAAGCAAGGAAGCGGCAGGGCGTCGGTGGAGCGTAGGCATGGAAAATGTGTGGATGGATTCGGGTTAACTTTGATGAAGCAACGACTATAAAAAAATATTTAGACATTGTATTGGAGACAAAAAAATATGGAGGGAAAATTCGGTAAAGAGCCGAAATGCAATAAGCAAAGTCACATTTCAAGCACATGCGGTGGTTACTTCTTCGTAACCGCTTGTGTCTAGATTCTATGTATCTCTTGTATGCTTTTTGAATTTGAATTTTGAATGCTTCTTGTCAGTTTGGGATGCCAACAAAAGTTTAATATAGTGGCATAAGCATTTGACAAGTGTTAGACATATGTCACAACACTATGCAATGTAAACACAAGGCTGCCACATGTTCTATAATTGGACAGCCTTGTGTGTTGGACTTTTTGGGGCTTAGAAGGGAGGATAGACTTTTTATCCTAAGGTGAAAGAGGGAAGATTAAGTCTTGAATTTAACCAAGATACTTAGAATAAAACGTGAGGGTTTTAAGAAGTATCTAAGGCAGCAATCGACTTGTGATTGTACCTTAAGTCGATGTCGAAGTTGAAGTTGGACAAAATTGTTGTTCCAATGAGTGAGTCTTTTTCATTGTTTTGATTATAAATTTTAAGGTTGGGTTTTCCCATATGTTCATGTGTTCATTTCCTTTTTGAAGTTCTAAAAAATAATCTAAGGCAGAAAAAACGAAAAACGGCCTTGAATGCTAGGCAAAATAGGCTGCGAAATGGGCTGCGTTGAGTGGGAATTGATTACCATTAGGTTGGGCTAAATTCTTGCACAAAATTAAGGTGGAGTAGTCTGCCCATCTGACAATTTTGTATCAGAGCGTTGCTTAGATTATTCGACGGCTAGGGAAACGCTGAACTGCGGGAGAGGGTGACACGATTGGAAGCACTAATTGGTCGAACAAATGATGGTGAGGACTTGGTTGATATGGTCACTCAAATTCTAAGAGTGAAGGCAGAATTAACCTTGACCAAAGAGGTCTTGAACGAAAAAGTGTTGATGTTGGAGGCAGAATATGCTGCCAAACACGACACTGCCCAACAAGAAATGGAACTCGCTCGCAGTGAAAATGAAACAATTGCATGGTGAAGTTCTTCTTCTACGTCGGGCATTGTAAGGAACAATTAGTCCCATAAGAATGAAGGTTCCATAACCTAAGGCTTACAATGGTGTGAGGAGTGCCAAGGAATTGGAGAGCTTTCTTTGGGATATCGAAAACTACTTCAAGGCAACAAAGGTTCAAGATGCTGAAAAGGTGTCAGTAACAACAATATATTTAAGTGATGATGCCAAGGTTTGGTGGAGAACAAGGGTTGCTGAAGTATAAGATTCGAATTTGCCACAAATTAAAACGTGGGAAAACTAAAAGAAAGAATTTAAAACACAATTCCTTCCAAGCAATTCATCTTCGTTTGCAAGGGATGGGCTGCGACGTTTGAAACAAAGTAGCATAGTGTGGTCTTATATCAAGGAATTTTTGTCCTTGATGTTGAACATAGTCAACATGGTTGAGGAAGACAAGTTGTACTATTTCATAAGCGGGTTGAAAGGATGGGCACAAAGAGAGTTAAGAAGACAGAATGTTCAAACTTTCAATTCTGACATAGTGGCAGCAGACAAGTTGGCTGACTTTGATGAGGGTGACGACACAAGAGATTCTTCGCAAATCAAATAGAAATACAAGGGGGAGGAGTGGAGAAAAATGGGAAGGTCCAAGCTGCCGAAAAGGAAGACGAATGGGGGAAAACTAGACAAGGGCAGTCTTCTTTTCCAAAACAGAAAGGAAATTTGGGGGATGCTTTAATTGTGGTGTTACAAATTTGAAAAGGGATTTTCCAGTGTAAGTGAAAGTGAATGTTCTACTTGCTACCGAATTGGAACGGGAAAAGAACAATGAGGCTTAAAGGACATGATATGATTCTTGTACGTAATCCAAATAGGATCATATGAGCGATGTCCTCGATGAGGACGTTGAGTTTCATTAGGTGGGGGAAGTTTGTAAGGGTCCTGACCAAGGAACTCGACATAGGTATGGGTGTGGCAAAGGATTGGCATGAATAAGTTTGTCAAACGCCAAAATGCAGGTGGAATCAATCACACGTTGTGTGAGCAGAGTGTTAAAATGGTCCAATGGGTTCAAAATATGTTGGTAGGACAGTGTCAAGACATGACATGGGCGTTGTCAAGGAAACAGACCATGGCATGATTTGGACGCTGGCCGACATCGGTTGTAGGCATAGTTGGCACGCAAAAATCACATGGTCTAATCAAATATGGGAAATTTGATCTTAGCTAAATTTAAGCATAATCAATTGTCAATGAAATGCTGTAAGAAAACAAGAAATGGCACGAGTGGATTAAAATTTAGCATGGACAAAGCAAGGAAGCGGCAGGGCATCGGTGGAGCGTAGGCATGGAAAATGTGTGGATGGATTCGGGTTAACTTTGATGAAGCAACGACTATAAAAAAATATTTAGACATTGTATTGGAGACAAAAAAATATGGAGGGAAAATTCGGTAAAGAGCCGAAATGCAATAAGCAAAGTCACATTTCAAGCACATGCGGTGGTTACTTCTTCGTAACCGCTTGTGTCTAGATTCTATGTATCTCTTGTATGCTTTTTGAATTTGAATTTTGAATGCTTCTTGTCAGTTTGGGATGCCAACAAAAGTTTAATATAGTGGCATAAGCATTTGACAAGTGTTAGACATATGTCACAACACTATGCAATGTAAACACAAGGCTGCCACATGTTCTATAATTGGACAGCCTTGTGTGTTGGACTTTTTGGGGCTTAGAAGGGAGGATAGACTTTTTATCCTAAGGTGAAAGAGGGAAGATTAAGTCTTGAATTTAACCAAGATACTTAGAATAAAACGTGAGGGTTTTAAGAAGTATCTAAGGCAGCAATCGACTTGTGATTGTACCTTAAGTCGATGTCGAAGTTGAAGTTGGACAAAATTGTTGTTCCAATGAGTGAGTCTTTTTCATTGTTTTGATTATAAATTTTAAGGTTGGGTTTTCCCATATGTTCATGTGTTCATTTCCTTTTTGAAGTTCTAAAAAATAATCTAAGGCAGAAAAAATGAAAAACGGCCTTGAATGCTAGGCAAAATAGGCTGCGAAATGGGCTGCGTTGAGTGGGAATTGATTACCATTAGGTTGGGCTAAATTCTTGCACAAAATTAAGGTGGAGTAGTCTGCCCGTCTGACAATTTTGTATCAGAGCGTTGCTTAGATTATTCGACGGCTAGGGAAACGCTGAACTGCGGGAGAGGGTGACACGATTGGAAGCACTAATTGGTCGAACAAATGATGGTGAGGACTTGGTTGATATGGTCACTCAAATTCTAAGAGTGAAGGCAGAATTAACCTTGACCAAAGAGGTCTTGAACGAAAAAGTGTTGATGTTGGAGGCAGAATATGCTGCCAAACACGACACTGCCCAACAAGAAATGGAACTCGCTCGCAGTGAAAATGAAACAATTGCATGGTGAAGTTCTTCTTCTACGTCGGGCATTGTAAGGAACAATTGGTCCCATAAGAATGAAGGTTCCATAACCTAAGGCTTACAATGGTGTGAGGAGTGCCAAGGAATTGGAGAGCTTTCTTTGGGATATCGAAAACTACTTCAAGGCAACAAAGGTTCAAGATGCTGAAAAGGTGTCAGTAACAACAATATATTTAAGTGATGATGCCAAGGTTTAGTGGAGAACAAGGGTTGCTAAAGTATAAGATTCGAATTTGCCACAAATTAAAACGTGGGAAAACTAAAAGAAAGAATTTAAAACACAATTCCTTCCAAGCAATTCATCTTGGTTTGCAAGGGATGGGCTGTGACGTTTGAAACAAAGTAGCATAGTGTGGTCTTATATCAAGGAATTTTTGTCCTTGATGTTGAACATAGTCAACATGGTTGAGGAAGACAAGTTGCACTATTTCATAAGCGGGTTGAAAGGATGGGCACAAAGATAGTTAAGAAGACAGAATGTTCAAACTTTCAATTCTTACATAGTGGCAGCAGACAAGTTGGCTGACTTTGATGAGGGTGACGACACAAGAGATTCTTCGCAAATCAAATAGAAATACAAGGGGGAGGAGTGGAGAAAAATGGGAAGGTCCAAGCTGCCGAAAAGGAAGACGAATGGGGGGAAACTAGACAAGGGCAGTCTTCTTTTCCAAAACAGAAGGGAAATTTGGGGGATGCTTTAATTGTGGTGTTACAAATTTGAAAAGGGATTTTCCAGTGTAAGTGAAAGTGAATGCTCTACTTGCTACCGAATTGGAACGGGAAAAGAACAATGAGGCTTAAACGACATGATATGATTCTTGTACGTAATCCAAATAGGATCATATGAGGGATGTCCTCGACGAGGATGTTGAGTTTCATTAGGTGGGGGGAGTTTGTAAGGGTCCTGACCAGGGAACTCGACATAGGTATGGGTGTGGTAGAGGATTGGCATGAATAACTTTGTCAAACGCCAAAATGCGGGTGGAATCAATCATGCTTTGTGTGAGCAGAGTGTTAAAATGGTCCAATGGGTTCAAAATTTGTTGGTAGGATAGTGTCAAGACATGACATGGGCGTTGTCAAGGCAACAGCCAACGGCATGATTTGGACGCTGGCCGCATTGATTGTGGGCGAAGTTGACATGCGAAAATCACATGGTCTTGTAAAATGCAGGAAATTTGAGCTGAACTAAATTGAAGAACAATCAATTGTGAATGAAACACATTAAGAAAATAAAAAATGGCATGAGTGGATTAAAACATAGCATGACCAAATCAAGGAAGCGGCAGGGCGTCGGTGGAGCGTATGCATAGAAAATGTGTGGATGGATTCGGGTAAACTTTGATGAAGCAATGACTATAAAATATTTAGACATTGTATTGGAGACAAAAAAATATGGAGGGAAAATGCGGTAAAGGGCCGAAATGCAATCAGCAAAGTCACATTCCAAGCACATGCGGCGGTTACTTCTTCGTAACCGCTTGTGTCTAGATTCTATGTATATCTTGTATGCTTTTTGAATTTGTATTTTGAATGCTTCTTGTCAGTTTGGGATGTCAACAAAAGTTTAATATAGTGGGCTAAGCATTTGACAAGTGTTAGACATATGTCACAACACTATGCAATGTAAACACAAGGCTTCCACATGTTCTATAATTGGACAGCCTTGTGTGTTGGACATTTTGGGGCTTAGAAGGGAGGATAGACTTGTTCTCCTAAGGTGAAATAGGGAAGATTAAGTCTTGAATATCACCAAGATACTTAGAATAAAACGTGAGGTTTTTAAGAAGTATCTAAGGCAGCAATCGACTTGTGATTGTGCCTTAAGTCGATGTCGAAGTTGAAGTTGGACAAAATTGTTGTTCCAACGAGTGAGTCCTTTTTATTGTTTTGATTATAAATTTAAAGGTTGGGTTTGCCCATATGTTCATGTGTTCATTTCCTTATTGAAGTTCTAAAAAATAATCTAAGGCATAGAAAACGAAAAACGTCCTTGAATGCTAGGCAAAATAGGCTGCGAAAGGGGCTGCGTTGAGTGGGAATTGATTGTCATTAGGTTGGGCTAAATTCTTGCACAAAATTAAGGTTGAGTAGTCTGCCCGTCTAACAATTTTGTATCAGACCGTTGCTTAGATTATTCGACGGCCGGGGGAAACGCTGAACTGCGGGAGAGGGTGACACGATTGGAAGCACTAATTGGTGGAACAAATGATGGGGAGGACTTGGTTGATATGGTCACTCAAATTCTAAGAGTGAAGGCAGAATTAACCTTGACCAAAGAGGTCTTGAACGAAAAAGTGTTGATGTTTGAGGCAGAATATGCTGCCAAACACGACACTGCCCAACCAGAAATGGAACTCGCTCGCAGTGAAAATGAAACAATTGCATGGTGAAGTTCTTCTTCTACGTCGGGCGTTGCAAGGAACAATTGGTCCCATAAGAATGAAGGTTCCATAACCTAAGGCTTACAATGGTGTGAGGAGTGCCAAGGAATTGGAGAGCTTTCTTTGGGATATCGAAAACTACTTCAAGGCAGCAAAGGTTCAAGATGCTGAAAAGGTGTCAGTCACAACAATATATTTAAGTGATGATGCCAAGGTTTGGTGGAGAACAAGGGTTGCTGAAGAATAAGATTTGAATCTGCCACAAATTGAAACGTGGGAAAACTAAAAGAAAGAATTGAAAACACAATTCCTTCCAAGCAATTCATCTTGGTTTGCAAGGGATGGGCTGCGACGTCTGAAACAAAGTAGCATAGTGTGGTCTTATATCAAGGAATTTTTGTCCTTGATGTTGAACATAGTCAACATGGTTGAGGAAGACAAGTTGCACTATTTCATAAGCGGGTTGAAAGGATGGGCACAAAGAGAGTTAAGAAGATAGAATGTTCAAACTTTCAATTCTGACATAGTGGCAGCAGACAAGTTGGCTGACTTCGATGAAGGTGACGACCCAAGACATTCTTCGCAAATCAAATAGAAATACAAGGGAGAGGATTGGAGAAAAATGGGAAGGTCCAAGCTGCCGAAAAGGAAGACGAATGGGGGAAAACTAGACAAGGGCAGTCTTCTTTTCCAAAACAGAAGGGAAATTTGGGGGATGCTTTAATTGTGGTGTTACAAATTTGAAAAGGGATTTTCCAGTGTAAGTGAAAGTGAATGTTCTACTTGCTACCGAATTGGAACGGGAAAAGAACAATGAGGCTTAAAGGACATGATATGATTCTTGTACGTAATCCAAATAGGATCATATGAGCGATGTCCTCGATGAGGACGTTGAGTTTCATTAGGTGGGGGAAGTTTGTAAGGGTCCTGACCAAGGAACTCGACATAGGTATGGGTGTGGCAAAGGATTGGCATGAATAAGTTTGTCAAACGCCAAAATGCGGGTGGAATCAATCATGCGTTCTGTGAGCAGAGTGTTAAAATGGTCCAATGGGTTCAAAATATGTTGGTAGGATAGTGTCAAGACATGACATGGGCGTTGTCAAATGCAACAGCCAACGGCATGATTTGGACGCTGGACGCATTGATTGTGGGCAAATTTGGCATGCGAAAATCACATGGTCTTGTAAAATGCAGGAAAATTGAGTTGAGCTAAATTGAAGCATAATCAATTGTGAATGAAACACAACAAGAAAATAAGAAATGGCATGAGTGGATTAAAACTTAGCATGACCAAATCAAGGAAGCGGCAGGGCGTCGGTGGAGCGTATGCATGGAAAATGTGTGGATGGATTCGGGTAAACTTTGATGAAGCAATGACTATAAAATATTTAGACATTGTATTGGAGACAAAAAAATATGGAGGGAAAATTCGGTAAAGGGCCGAAATGCAATCAGGAAAGTCACATTCCAAGCACATGCGGCGGTTACTTCTTCGTAACCGCTTGTGTCTAGATTCTATGTATCTCTTGTATGATTTTTGAATTTGAATTTAGAATGCTTCTTGTCAGTTTAGGATGTCAACAGAAGTTTAATATAGTGGGATAAGCATTTGACAAGTGTTAGACATATGTCACAACACTATGCAATGTAAACACAAGGCTGCCACATGTTCTATAATTGGACAGCCTTGTGTGTTGGAAGTTTTGGGGCTTAGAAGGGAGGATAGACTTGTTCTCCTAAGGTGAAATAGGGAAGATTAAGTCTTGAATTTCACCAAGATACTTAGAATAAAATGTGAGGTTTTTAAGAAGTATCTAAGGCAGCAATCGACTTGTGATTGTGCCTTAAGTCGATGTCGAAGTTGAAGTTGGACAAAATTGTTGTTCCAATGAGTGAGTCCTTTTTATTGTTTTGATTATAAATTTAAAGGTTGGGTTTTCCCATATGTTCATGTGTTCATTTCCTTATTGAAGTTCAAAAAAATAATCTAAGGCAGAAAAAATGAAAAACGTCCTTGAATGCTAGGCAAAATAGGCTGCGAAAGGGGCTGCGTTGAGTGGGAATTGATTGTCATTAGGTTGGGCTAAATTCTTGCACAAAATTAAGGTTGAGTAGTCTGCCCGTCTAACAATTTTGTATTAGACCGTTGCTTAGATTATTCGACGGCCGGGGGAAACGCTGAACTGCGGGAGAGGGTGACACGATTGGAAGCACTAATTGGTGGAACAAATGATGGGGAGGACTTGGTAGATATGGTCACTCAAATTCTAAGAGTGAAGGCAGAATTAACCTTGACCAAAGAGGTCTTGAACGAAAAAGTGTTGATGTTGGAGGCAGAATATGCTGCCAAACACGACACTGCCCAACAAGAAATGGAACTCGCTCGCAGTGAAAATGAAACAATTGCATGGTGAAGTTCTTCTTCTACGTCAGGCATTGCAAGGAACAATTGGTCCCATAAGAATGAAGGTTCCATAACCTATGGCTTACAATGGTGTGAGGAGTACCAAGGAATTGGAGAGCTTTCTTTGGGATATCGAAAACTACTTTAAGGCAGCAAAGGTTCAAGATGCTGAAAAGGTGTCAGTCACAACAATATATTTAAGTGATGATGCCAAGGTTTGGTGGAGAACAAGGGTTGCTGAAGTATAAGATTTGAATCTGCCACAAATTGAAACATGGGAAAACTAAAAGAAAGAATTGAAAACACAATTCCTTCCAAGCAATTCATCTTGGTTTGCAAGGGATGGGCTGCGACGTTTGAAACAAAGTAGCATAGTGTGGTCTTATATCAAGGAATTTTTTTCCTTGATGTTGAACATAGTCAACATGGTTGAGGAAGACAAGTTGCACTATTTCATAAGCGGGTTGAAAGGATGGGCACAAAGAGAGTTAAGAAGACAGAATGTTCAAACTTTCAATTCTGACATAGTGGCAGCAGACAAGTTGGCTGACTTCGATGAGGGTGACGACCCAAGAGATTCTTCGCAAATCAAATAGAAATACAAGGGAGAGGATTGGAGAAAAATGGGAAGGTCCAAGCTACCGAAAAGGAAGACGAATGGGGGAAAACTAGACAAGGGCAGTCTTCTTTTCCAAAATAGAAGGGAAATTTGGGGGATGCTTTAATTGTGGTGTTACAAATTTGAAAAGGGATTTTCCAGTGTAAGTGAAAGTGAATGTTCTACTTGCTACCGAATTGGAACGGGAAAAGAACAATGAGGCTTAAAGGACATGATATGATTCTTGTACGTAATCCAAATAGGATCATATGAGCGATGTCCTCGATGAGGACATTGAGTTTCATTAGGTGGGGGAAGTTTGTAAGGGTCCTGACCAAGGAACTCGACATAGGTATGGGTGTGGCAAAGGAATGACATGAATAAGTTTGTCAAACGCCAAAATGCGGGTGGAATCAATCATGCGTTGTGTGAGCAGAGTGTTAAAATGGTCCAATGGGTTCAAAATATGTTGGTAGGATAGTGTCAAGACATGACATGGGAGTTGTCAAATGCAACAGCCAACGGCATGATTTGGACGCTGGACGCATTGATTGTGGGCAAATTTGGCATGCGAAAATCACATGGTCTTGTAAAATGCAGGACAATTGAGTTGAGCTAAATTGAAGAATAATCAATTGTGAATGAAACACAACAAGAAAATAAGAAATGGCATGAGTGGATTAAAACTTAGCATGACCAAATCAAGGAAGCGGCAGGGCGTCGGTGGAGCGTATGCATGGAAAATGTGTGGATGGATTCGGGTAAACTTTGATGAAGCAATGACTATAAAATATTTAGACATTGTATTGGAGACAAAAAAATATGGAGGGAAAATTCGGTAAAGGGCCGAAATGCAATCAGCAAAGTCACATTCCAAGCACATGCGGCGGTTACTTCTTCGTAACCGCTTGTGTCTAGATTCTATGTATCTCTTGTATGATTTTTGAATTTGAATTTAGAATGCTTCTTGTCAGTTTAGGATGTCAACAGAAGTTTAATATAGTGGGCTAAGCATTTGACAAGTGTTAGACATATGTCACAACACTATGCAATGTAAACACAAGGCTGCCACATGTTCTATAATTGGACAGCCTTGTGTGTTGGACGTTTTGGGGCTTAGAAGGGAGGATAGACTTGTTATCCTAAGGTGAAATAGGGAAGATTAAGTCTTGAATTTAACCAAGATACTTAGAATAAAATGTGAGGTTTTTAAGAAGTATCTAAGGCAGCAATCGACTTGTGATTGTGCCTTAAGTCGATGTCGAAGTTGAAGTTGGACAAAATTGTTGTTCCAACGAGTGAGTCCTTTTATTGTTTTGATTATAAATTTAAAGGTTGGGTTTGCCCATATGTTCATGTGTTCATTTCCTTATTAAAGTTCTAAAAAATAATCTAAGGCAGAAAAAATGAAAAACGTCCTTGAATGCTAGGCAAAATAGGCTGCGAAAGGGGCTGAGTTGAGTGGGACTTGACTGCCATTAGGTTGGGCTAAATTCTTGAACAAAATTAAGGTTGAGTAGTAAGCCCGTCTGACAATTTTGTATCAGAGCGTTGCTTAGATTATTCGACGGCCAGGGGAAACGCTGAACTGCGGGAGAGGGTGACACGATTGGAAGCACTAATTGGTGGAACAAATGAAGGGAGGACTTGGTTGATATGGTCACTCAAATTCTAAGAGTAAAGGCAGAATTAACCTTGACCAAAGAGGTCTTGAACGAAAAAGTGTTGATGTGGGAGGTACAATATGCAGCCAAACACGACACTGCCCAACAAGAAATGGAACTCGCTCGCAGTGAAAATGAAACAATTGCATGGTGAAGTTCTTCTTCTACATCAGGCATTGCAAGGAACAATTGCTCCCATAAGAATGAAGGTTCCATAACCTAAGGCTTACAATGGTGTGAGGAGTGCCAAGGAATTGGAGAGCTTTCTTTGGGATATCGAAAACTACTTCAAGGCAGCAAAGGTTCAAGATGTTGAAAAGGTGTCAGTCACAGCAATATATTTAAGTGATGATGCCAAGGTTTGGTGGAGAACAAGGGTTGCTGAAGAATAAGGTTTGAATCTGCCACAAATTGAAACGTGGGAAAACTAAAAGAAAGAATTGAAAACACAATTCCTTCCAAGCAATTCATCTTGGTTTGCAAGGGATGGGCTGCGACGTTTGAAACAAAGTAGCATAGTGTGGTCTTATATCAAGGACTTTTCGTCCTTGATGTTGAACATAGGCAACATGGTTGAGGAAGACAAGTTGCACTATTTCATAAGCGGGTTGAATGGATGGGCACAAAAGAGAGTTAAGAAGATAGAATGTTCAAACTTTCAATTCTGCCATTGTGGCAGCAGACAAGTTGGCTGACTTCGATGAGGGTGACGACCCAAGAGATTCTTTGCAAATCAAGTAGAAATTCAAGGGGGAGGAGTTGCGAAAAATGGGAAGGTCCAAGCTGCCGAAAAGGAAGACGAATGGGGGAAAACTAGACTAGGGCAGTCTTATTTTACAAAATAGAAGAGAAAATTTGGGGGATGCTTTAATTGTGGTGTTACAAATTTGAAAAGGGATTTTCCAGTGAAAGTGAAAGTGAAAGTGAATGCTCTACTTGCTACCGAATTGGAATGAGGCAGGAAGGACATGATATGATTCTTGTACGTAATCCAAAATAGGATCATATGAGGGATGTCCTCGACGAGGACATTGAGTTTGATTAGGTGGGGGAAGTTTGTAAGGGTTCTGACCAAGAAACTCGACATAGGTATGGGTGTGGCAAAGGATTGGCATGAATAACTTTCTCAAACGCCAAAATTCGGGTGAAATCAATCATGCATTGTGTGAGCAGAGTGTTAAAATGGTCCAATGGGTTCAAAATATGTTGGTAGGACAGTGTTAAGACATGACATGGGCGTTGTCAAGGCAACAGCCAACGGCATGATTTGGACGCTGGCCGACATCGATTGTGGGCAAAGTTGGCATGCAAAAATCACATGGTCTTGTAAAATACGGGAAAATTGAGCTGAGCTAAATTGAAGCATAATCAATTGTGAATGAAAAACAACAAGAAAATAAGAAATGGCATGAGTGGATTAAAACATAGCATAGCCAAATAAAGGAAGCGGCAGGGCGTCGGTGGAGCGTAGGCATGGAAAATGTGTGGATGGATTTGGGTGAACTTTGTTTAAGCAATGACTATACAATGTTTAGACATTTTATTGTAGCCAAAAAATATGGAGGGAATATTTGGTAAAGGGCCGGAATGCAATCAGCAAAGTCACATTCCAAGAACATGCGGCGGTTACTTCTTCATAACCGCTTGTGTCTAGATTCTATGTATCTCTTGTATGCTTTTTGAATTTGAATTTTGAATGCTTCTTGTCAGTTTGGGATGTCAACAGAAGTTTAATATAGTGGGCTAAGCATTTGACAAGTGTTATACATATGTCACAACACTATGCAATGTAAACACAAGGCTGCCACATGTTCTATAATTGGACAGCCTTGTGTGTTGGACGTTTTGGGGCTTACAAGGGAGGATAGACTTGTTATCTTAAGGTGAAAGATGTAAGATTAAGTCTTGAATTTCACCAAGATACTTAAAATAAAACGTGAGGGTTTTAAGAAGTATCTAAGGAAGCAATCGACTTGTGATTGTGCCTTAAGTCGATATCGAAGTTGAAGTTGGAAAAAATTGTTGTTCCAACAAGTGAGTCCTTTTTATTGTTTTGATTATTAATTTAAAGGTTGGGTTTGCCCATATGTTCATGTGTTCATTTCCTTATTGAAGTTCTAAATAATAATCTAAGGCAGAAAAAATGAAAAACGTCATTGAATGCTAGGCAAAATAGGCTGCGAAAGGGGCTGAGTTGAGTGGGAATTGACTGCCATTAGGTTGGGCTAAATCTTGCAAAAATTAAGGTAGAGTAGTCTGCCGTCTGATAATTTTGTATCAGAGCATTGCTTAGATTATTCGATGACTAGGGGAAACGCTGAACTGCGGGAGAGGGTGACACGATTGGAAGCACTAATTGGTGGAACAAATGATGGGGAGGACTTTGTTGATATGGTCACTCAAATTATAAGAGTGAAGGCAGAATTAACCTTGACCAAAGAGGTCTTGAACGAGAAAGTTTTGATGTTGGAGATAGAATATGCAGCCAAACACGACACTGCCCAACAAGAAATGGAACTCGCTCGCAGTGAAAAAGAAGTCTTACATGGTGAAGTTCTTCTTCTACATTAGGATTTGCAAGGAACAATTGGCCCCATAAGAATGAAGGTTCCATAACCTAAGGCTTACAATGGTGTGAGGAGTGTCAAGGAATTGGAGAACTTTCTTTGGGATATCGAAAACTACTTCAAGGCAGCAAAGGTTCAAGATGCTGAAAAGGTGTCAGTCACAACAATATATTTAAGTGATGATGCCAAGGTTTGGTGGAGAACAAGGGTTGCTGAAGTATAAGGTTCGAATCTGCCACAAATTGAAACGTGGGAAAAGTAAAAGAAAGAATTGAAAACACAATTCCTTCCAAGCAATTCATCTTGGTTTGCAAGGGATGGGCTGCGACGTTTGAAACAAAGTAGCATAGTGTGGTCTTGTATCAAGGAATTTTCATCCTTGATGTTGAACATAGGCAACATGGTTGAGGAAGACAAGTTGCACTCTTTCATAAGCAGGTTGAAAGGATGGGTACAAAGAGAGTTAAGAAGACAGAATGTTCAAACTTTCAGTTCTGCCATGGTTGCAGTAGACAAGTTGGCTGACTTCGATGAGGGTGATGACCCAAGAGATTCTTTGCAAATCAAATAGAAATACAAGGGGGAAGAGTGGAGAAAAATGGAAAGGTCCAAGCTGATGAAAAGGAAGACGAATGGGGGAAAACTAGACAAGGGCAGTCTTCTTTTCTAAAGTAGAAGGGAAAATTTGGGGGATGCTTTAATTGTGGTGTTACAAATTGGAAAAGGGATTGTCCAGTGCAAGTGAAAACATGATATGATTCTTGTCCATAATCCAAATAGTATCATATGAGGGAAGTCCTCGACGAGGACGTTGAGTTTCATTGGGTGGGGAAGTTTATAAGGGTCCTGACCAAGGAACTCGACATTGGTATGGTTGTGGCAAAGGATTGGCATGAATAACTTTGTCAAACGCCAAAATGCGGGTGGAATCTATCATGCGTTGTGTGAGAAGAGTGTTAAAATGGTCCAATGGGTTTAAAATATGTTGGTAGGACAGTGTCAAGACATGACATGGGCGTTGTCAAGGCAACAGCCCATGGCATGATTTGGACGCTGGACGACATAGGTTATAGGCATAGTTGGCATGCAAAAATCACATGGTCTAGTCAAATACGGGAAATTTGATCTTAGCTAAATTTAAGCATAGTCAATTGTCAATTAAATGCAGTAAGAAAACAAGAAATGGCACGAGTGGATTAAAAGTTAGCATAACAAAGCAAGGAAGCGGAAGGGCATCGGTGGAGCGTAAGCATGGAAAATGTATGGATGGATTCGGGTGAACTTTGATGAAGAAATGATTATAAAATATTTAGACATTGTATTGGAGATAAAAAAAATATGGAGGGAAATTCGGTAAAGGGCCGAAATGCAATTAGCAAAGTCACATTCCAAGCACATGCGGCGGTTACTTCTTCGTAACCGCTTGTGTCTAGATTCTATGTATCTCTTGTATGCTTTTTGAATTTGAATTTTGAATGCTTCTTGTCAGTTTGGGATGCCAACAGAAGTTTAATATAGTGGTATAAGTATTTGACAAGTGTTAGACATATGTCACAACACTATGCAATGTAAACACAAGGCTACCACATGTTCTATAATTGGACAGCCTTGTGTGTTGGACGTTTTGGGGCTTAGAGGGGAGGATAGACTTGTTATCCTAAGGTGAAAGAGGGAAAATTAAGTCTTTAATTTAACCAAGATACTTATAATAAAACGTGAGGGTTTTAAGAAGTATCTAAGGCAGCAATCGACTTGTGATTGTGCCTTAAGTCTATGTCGAAGTTGAAGTTGGACAAAATTGTTGTTCCAACGAGTGAGTCCTTTTTATTGTTTTGATTATAAATTTTAAGGTTGGTTTTGCCCATATGTTCATGTGTTCATTTCCTTATTGAAGTTCCAAAAAATAATCTAAGGCAGAAAAAACGAAAAACGTCCTTGAATGCTAGGCAAAATAGGCTGCCAAAGGGGCTGCGTTGAGTGGGAATTGATTGCCATTAGGTTGGGCTAAATTCTTGCACAAAATTAAGGTGGAGTAGTCTTCCCGTCTGACAATTTTGTGTCAGAGCGTTGCTTAAATTATTCGACGGTCGGGGGAAACGCTGATCTGCAGGAGAGGGTGACACGATTGGAAGCACTAATTGGTGGAACAAATGATGGGGAGGACTTGGTTCATATGGTCACTCAAATTCTAAGAGTGAAGGCAGAATTAACCTTGACCAAAGAGGTCTTGAATGAAAAAGTGTTGATGTTGGAGGCAGAATATGCAGCCAAACACGACACTGCCCAACAAGAAATGGAACTCGCTCGCAGTGAAAATTAAAGAATTGCATGGTGAAGTTCTTCTTCTACGTCGGGCATTGCAGAGAACAATTGGTCCCATAAGAATGAAGGTTCCATAACCTAAGGCTTACAATGGTGTGAGGAGTGCCAAGGAATTGGAGAACTTTCTTTGGGATATCGAAAACTACTTCAAGGCAGCAAAGGTTCAAGATGCTGAAAAGGTGTCAGTCACAACAATATATTTAAGTGATGATGCCAAGGTTTGGTGGAGAACAAGGGTTGCTGAAGTATAAGTCCTTGATGTTGAACATAGGCAACATGGTTGAGGAAGACAAGTTGCACTATTTCATAAGCGGGTTGAAAGGATGGGCACAAAGAGAGTTAAGAAGACAGAATGTTCAAACTTTCAATTCTGCCATAGTGGCAGCAGTTAAGTTGGCTGACTTCGATAAGGGTTACGACCCAAGAGATTCTTCGCAAATCAAATAGAAATACAAGGGGAAAGAGTGGACAAAAATGGGAAGGTCCAAGCTGTCGAAAAGGAAGACGAATGGGGGAAAACTAGACAAGGGCAGTCTTCTTTTCCAAAGCAGAAGGGAAAATTACGGGGATGCTTTAATTGTGGTGTTACAAATTTTAAAAGGGATTGTCCAGTGCAAGTGAAAGTGAATGCTCTACTTGCTACCGAATTTGAACGGGAAAAGAACAATGAGGCAGGAAGGACATGATATTATTCTTGTCCATAATCCAAATAGGATCATATGAGGGATGTCCTCGACGAGGACGTTGAGTTTTATTGGGTGGGGAAGTTTGTAAGGGTCCTGACCAAGGAACTCGATATAGGTATGGTTGTGGCAAAGGATTGGCATGAATAACTTTGTCAAACGCCAAAATACGGGTGGAATCTATCATGCGTTGTGTGAGCAGAGTGTTAAAATGGTCCAATGGGTTCAAAATATTTTGGTAGGACAGTGTCAAGACATGACATGGGCGTTGTCAAGGCAACAGCCCATGGCATAATTTGGACGCTGGACAACATCGGTTATAGGCATAGTTGGCATGCAAAAATCACATGGTCTGGTCAAATACGGGAAATTTGATCTTAGCTAAATTTAAGCATAGTCAATTGTCAATGAAATGCAGTAAGAAAACAAGAAATGGCACGAGTTGATTAAAAGTTAGCATGGACAAAGCAAGGAAGCGGCAGGGCGTCGGTGGAGCTTAGGCATGGAAAATGTGTGGATAGATTCGAGTGAACTTTAATGAAGCAATGACTATAAAATATTTAGGCATTGTATTGGAGATAAAAAAATATGGAGGGAAAATTCGGTAAAGGGACGAAATGCAATTAGCAAAGTCACATTCCAAGCACATGCGGCGGTTACTTCTTCGTAACCGCTTGTGTCTAGATTCTATGTATCTCTTGTATGCTTTTTGAATTTGAATTTTGAATGCTTCTTGTCAGTTTGGGATGCCAACAGAAGTTTAATATAGTGGTATAAGCATTTGACAAGTGTTAGACATATGTCACAACACTATGCAATGTAAACACAAGGCTGCCACATGTTCTATAATTGGACAGCCTTGTGTGTTGGACGTTTTGGGGCTTAGAAGGGAAGATAGACTTGTTATCCTAAGGTGAAAGAGGGAATATTAAGTCTTGAATTTCACCAAGATACTTAGAATAAAACGTGAGGGTTTTAAGAAGTATCTAAGGCAGCAATCGACTTGTGATTGTGCCTTAAGTCGATGTCAAAGTTGAAGTTGGACAAAATTGTTGTTCCAACGAGTGAGTCCTTTTTATTGTTTTGATTATTAATTTTAAGGTTGGTTTTGCCCATATGTTCATGTGTTCATTTCCTTATTGAAGTTCTAAAAAATAATCAAAGGAAGAAAAAACGAAAAACGTCCTTGAATGCTAGGAAAAATAGGCTGCGAAAGGGGCTGCGTTGAGTGGGAATTGATTGCCATTAGGTTCGGCTAAATTCTTGCACAAAATTAAGGTGGAGTAGTATGCCCGTCTGACAATTTTGTGTCAGAGCGTTGCTTAGATTATTCGACGGCCGGGGGAAACGCTGAACTGCGGGAGAGGGTGACACGATTGGAAGCACTAATTGGTGGAACAAATGATGGGGAGGACTTCGTTGATATGGTCACTCAAATTCTAAGAGTGAAGGCAGAATTAACCTTGACCAAAGAGGTCTTGAACGAAAAAGTGTTGATGTTGGAGGCAGAATATGCAGCCAAACACGACACTGCCCAACAAGAAATGGAACTCGCTCGCAGTGAAAATTAAAGAATTGCATGATGAAGTTCTTCTTCTACGTCTGCAAGGAACAATTGGTCCCATAAGAATGAAGGTTCCATAACCTAAGGCTTACAATGGTGTGAGGAGTGCCAAGGAATTGGAGAACTTTCTTTGGGATATTGAAAACTACTTCAAGGCAGCAAAGGTTCAAGATGCTGAAAAGGTGTCAGTCACAACAATATATTTAAGTGATGATGCCAAGGTTTGGTGGAGAACAAGGGTTGCTGAAGTATAAGGTTCGAATCTGCCACAAATTGAAACGTGGGAAAACTAAAATAAAGAATTGAAAACACAATTCCTTCCAAGCAATTCATCTTGGTTTGCAAGGGATGGACTGCAAAGTTTGAAACAAAGTAGCATAGAGTGGTTTTATATCAAGGAATTTTTGTCCTTGATGTTGAACATACGCAACATGGTTGAGGAAGACAAGTTGCACTATTTCATAAGCGGGTTGAAAGGATGGGCACAAAGAGAGTTAAGAAGACAAAATGTTAAAACTTTCAATTCTGCCATTGTGGCAGCAGACAAGTTGTTTGACTTCGATGAGGGTGACGACCCAAGAGATTTTTCGCAAATCAAATAGAAATACAAGGGGAAGGAGTGGAGAAAAATGGAAAGGTCCAAGGTGCCGAAAAGGAAGACGAATGGGGGAAAACTAGACAAGGGCAGTCTTCTTTTCCAAAACAGAAGGTAAAATTTGGGGGATGCTTCAATTGTGGTGTTACAAATTTGAAAAGGGATTGTCCGGTGAAAGTGAAAGTGAATGCTCTACTTGCTACCGAATTGGAACGGGAAAAGAACAATGAGGCTTAAACGACATGATATGATTCTTGTATGTAATCCAAATAGGATCATATGAGGGATGTCCTCGACGAGGATGTTGAGTTTCATTAGGTGGGGGGAGTTTGTAAGGGTCCTGACCAAGGAACTCGACATAGGTATGTGTGTGGCAGAGGATTGGCATGAATAACTTTGTCAAACGCCAAAATGCGGGTGGAATCAATCATGCTTTGTGTGAGCAGAGTGTTAAAATGGTCCAATGGGTTCAAAATATGTTGGTAGGATAGTGTCAAGACATGACATGGGCGTTGTCAAATGCAACAGCCAACGGCATGATTTGGACGCTGGACGCATTGATTGTGGGCAAATTTGGCATGCGAAAATCACATGGTCTTGTAAAATGCAGGAAAATTGAGTTGAGCTAAATTGAAGCATAATCAATTGTGAATGAAACACAACAAGAAAATAAGAAATGGCATGAGTGGATTAAAACTTAGCATGACCAAATCAAGGAAGCGGCAGGGCGTCGGTGGAGCGTATGCATGGAAAATGTGTGGATGGATTTGGGTAAACTTTGATGAAGCAATGACTATAAAATATTTAGACATTGTATTGGAGACAAAAAAATATGGAGGGAAAATTCGGTAAAGGGCCGAAATGCAATCAGCAAAGTCACATTCCAAGCACATGCGGCGGTTACTTCTTCGTAAACGCTTGTGTCTAGATTTTATGTATCTCTTGTATGATTTTTGAATTTGAATTTAGAATGCTTCTTGTCAGTTTAGGATGTCAACAGAAGTTTAATATAGTGGGCTAAGCATTTGACAAGTGTTAGACATATGTCACAACACTATGCAATGTAAACACAAGGCTGCCACATGTTCTATAATTGGACAGCCTTGTGTGTTGGACGTTTTGGGGCTTAGAAGGGAGGATAGACTTGTTCTCCTAAGGTGAAATAGGGAAGATTAAGTCTTGAATTTCACCAAGATACTTAGAATAAAATGTGAGGTTTTTAAGAAGTATCTAAGGCAGCAATCGACTTGTGATTGTGCCTTAAGTCGATGTCGAAGTTGAAGTTGGACAAAATTGTTGTTCCAACGAGTGAGTCCTTTTTATTGTTTTGATTATAAATTTAAAGGTTGGGTTTGCCCATATGTTCATGTGTTCATTTCCTTATTGAAGTTCTAAAAAATAATCTAAGGCAGAAAAAACGAAAAACGTCCTTGAATGCTAGGCAAAATAGGCTGCGAAAGGGGCTGCGTTGAGTGGGAATTGATTGTCATTAGGTTGGGCTAAATTCTTGCACAAAATTAAGGTTGAGTAGTCTGCCCGTCTAACAATTTTGTATCAGACCGTTGCTTAGATTATTCGACGGCCGGGGGAAACGCTGAACTGCGGGAGAGGGTGACACGATTGGAAGCACTAATTGGTGGAAAAAATGATGGGGAGGACTTGGTTGATATGGTCACTCAAATTCTAAGAGTGAAGGCAGAATTAACCTTGACCAAAGAGGTCTTGAACGAAAAAGTGTTGATGTTGGAGGCAGAATATGCTGCCAAACACGACACTGCCCAACAAGAAATGGAACTCGCTCGCAGTGAAAATGAAACAATTGCATGGTGAAGTTCTTCTTCTACGTCGGGCGTTGCAAGGAACAATTGGTCCCATATGAATGAAGGTTCCATAACCTAAGGCTTACAATGGTGTGAGGAGTGCCAAGGAATTGGAGAGCTTTCTTTGGGATATCGAAAACTACTTCAAGGCAGCAAAGGTTCAAGATGCTGAAAAGGTGTCAGTCACAACAATATATTTAAGTGATGATGCCAAGGTTTGGTGGAGAACAAGGGTTGCTGAACTATAAGATTTGAATCTGCCACAAATTGAAACGTGGGAAAACTAAAAGAAAGAATTGAAAACACAATTCCTTCCTAGCAATTCATCTTGGTTTGCAAGGGATGGGCTGCGACGTTTGAAACAAAGTAGCATAGTGTGGTCTTATATCAAGGAATTTTTGTCCTTGATGTTGAACATAGTCAACATGGTTGAGGAAGACAAGTTGCACTATTTCAAAAGCGGGTTGAAAGGATGGGCACAAAGAGAGTTAAGAAGACAGAATGTTCAAACTTTCAATTCTGACATAGTGGCAGCAGACAAGTTGGCTGACTTCGATGAGGGTGACGACCCAAGAGATTCTTCGCAAATCAAATAGAAATACAAGGGAGAGGATTGGAGAAAAATGGGAAGGTCCAAGCTGCCGAAAAGGAAGACGAATGGGGGAAAACTAGACAAGGGCAGTCTTCTTTTCCAAAATAGAAGGGAAATTTGGGGGATGCTTTAATTGTGGTGTTACAAATTTGAAAAGGGATTTTCCAGTGTAAGTGAAAGTGAATGTTCTACTAGCTACCGAATTGGAACGGGAAAAGAACAATGAGGCTTAAAGGACATGATATGATTCTTGTACGTAATCCAAATAGGATCATATGAGCGATGTCCTCGATGAGGACGTTGAGTTTCATTAGGTGGGGGAAGTTTGTAAGGGTCCTGACCAAGGAACTCGACATAGGTATGGGTGTGGCAAAGGATTGGCATGAATAAGTTTGTCAAACGCCAAAATGCGGGTGGAATCAATCATGCGTTGTGTGAGCAGAGTGTTAAAATGGTCCAATGGGTTCAAAATATGTTGGTAGGATAGTGTCAAGACATGACATGGGCGTTGTCAAATGCAACAGCCAACGGCATGATTTGGACGCTGGACGCATTGATTGTGGGCAAATTTGGCATGCGAAAATCACATGGTCTTGTAAAATGCAGGACAATTGAGCTGAGCTAAATTGAAGAATAATCAATTGTGAATGAAACACAACAAGAAAATAAGAAATGGCATGAGTGGATTAAAACTTAGCATGACCAAATCAAGGAAGCGGCAGGGCGTCGGTGGAGCGTATGCATGGAAAATGTGTGGATGGATTCGGGTAAACTTTGATGAAGCAATGACTATAAAATATTTAGACATTGTATTGGAGACAAAAAAATATGGAGGGAAAATTTGGTAAAGGGCCGAAATGCAATCAGCAAAGTCACATTCCAAGCACATGCGGCGGTTACTTCTTCGTAACCGCTTGTGTCTAGATTCTATGTATCTCTTGTATGATTTTTGAATTTGAATTTAGAATGCTTCTTGTCAGTTTAGGATGTCAACAGAAGTTTAATATAGTGGGCTAAGCATTTGACAAGTGTTAGACATATGTCACAACACTATGCAACATAAACACAAGGCTGCCACATGTTCTATAATTGGACAGCCTTGTGTGTTGGACGTTTTGGGGCTTAGAAGGGAGGATAGACTTGTTATCCTAAGGTGAAATAGGGAAGATTAAGTCTTGAATTTAACCAAGATACTTAGAATAAAATGTGAGGTTTTTAAGAAGTATCTAAGGCAGCAATCGACTTGTGATTGTGCCTTAAGTCGATGTCGAAGTTGAAGTTGGACAAAATTGTTGTTCCAACGAGTGAGTCCTTTTATTGTTTTGATTATAAATTTAAAGGTTGGGTTTGCCCATATGTTCATGTGTTCATTTCCTTATTAAAGTTCTAAAAAATAATCTAAGGCAGAAAAAATGAAAAACGTCCTTGAATGCTAGGCAAAATAGGCTGCGAAAGGGGCTGAGTTGAGTGGGACTTGACTGCCATTAGGTTGGGCTAAATTCTTGAACAAAATTAAGGTTGAGTAGTAAGCCCGTCTGACAATTTTGTATCAGAGCGTTGCTTAGATTATTCGACGGCCAGGGGAAACGCTGAACTGCGGGAGAGGGTGACACGATTGGAAGCACTAATTGGTGGAACAAATGATGGGGAGGACTTGGTTGATATGGTCACTCAAATTCTAAGAGTAAAGGCAGAATTAAACTTGACCAAAGAGGTCTTGAACGAAAAAGTGTTGATGTGGGAGGTACAATATGCAGCCAAACACGACACTGCCCAACAAGAAATCGAACTTGCTCGCAGTGAAAATGAAAGACTTGCATGGTGAAGTTCTTCTTCTACGTCGGGCAATGCAAGGAACAATTGCTCCCATAAGAATGAAGGTTCCATAACCTAAGGCTTACAATGGTGTGAGGAGTGCCAAGGAATTGGAGAACTTTCTTTGGGATATCAAAAACTACTTCAAGGCAACAAAGATTCAAGATGTTGAAAAGGTGTCAGTCACAGCAATATATTTAAGTGATGATGCCAAGGTTTGGTGGAGAACAAGGGTTGCTGAAGAATAAGGTTTGAATCTGCCACAAATTGAAACGTGGGAAAACTAAAAGAAAGAATTGAAAACACAATTCCTTCCAAGCAATTCATCTTGGTTTGTAAGGGATGGGCTGTGACGTTTGAAACAAAGTAGCTTAGTATGGTCTTATATCAAGGAATTTTCGTCCTTGATGTTGAACATAGGCAACATGGTTGAGGAAGACAAGTTGCACTATTTCATAAGCGGGTTGAATGGATGGGCACAAAAGAGAGTTAAGAAGATAGAATGTTCAAACTTTCAATTCTGCCATAGTGGCAGCAGACAAGTTGGCTGACTTCGATGAGGGTGACGACCCAAGAGATTCTTTGCAAATCAAGTAGAAATTCAAGGGGGAGGAGTTGAGAAAAATGGGAAGGTCCAAGCTGCCGAAAAGGAAGACGAATGGGGGAAAACTAGACTAGGGCAGTCTTATTTTACAAAATAGAAGGGAAAATTTGGGGGATGCTTTAATTGTGGTGTTACAAATTTGAAAAGGGATTTTCCAGTGAAAGTGAAAGTGAATGCTCTACTTGCTACCGAATTGGAATGAGGCAGGAAGGACATGATATGATTCTTGTACGTAATCCAAAATAGGATCATATGAGGGATGTCCTCGACGAGGACATTGAGTTTGATTAGGTGGGGGAAGTTTGTAAGGGTTCTGACCAAGAAACTCGACATAGGTATGGGTGTGGCAAAGGATTGGCATGAATAACTTTCTCAAACGCCAAAATTCGGGTGAAATCAATCATGCATTGTGTGAGCAGAGTGTTAAAATGGTCCAATGGGTTCAATAAATGTTGGTAGGACAGTGTCAAGACATGACATGGGCGTTGTCAAGGCAACAGCCAACGGCATGATTTGGACGCTGGCCGACATCGATTGTGGGCAAAGTTGGCATGCGAAAATCACATGGTCTTGTAAAATACGGGAAAATTGAGCTGAGCTAAATTGAAGCATAATCAATTGTGAATGAAAAACAACAAGAAAATAAGAAATGGCATGAGTGGATTAAAACTTAGCATAGCCAAATAAAGGAAGCGGCAGGGCGTCGGTGGAGCGTAGGCATGGAAAATGTGTGGATGGATTTGGGTGAACTTTGTTTAAGCAATGACTATACAATGTTTAGACATTTTATTGTAGCCAAAAAATATGGAGGGAATATTTGGTAAAGGGCCGGAATGCAATCAGCAAAGTCACATTCCAAGAACATGCGGCGGTTACTTCTTCGTAACCGCTTGTGTCTAGATTCTATGTATCTCTTGTATGCTTTTTGAATTTGAATTTTGAATGCTTCTTGTCAGTTTGGGATGTCAACAGAAGTTTAATATAGTGGGCTAAGCATTTGACAAGTGTTATACATATGTCACAACACTATGCAATGTAAACACAAGGCTGCCACATGTTCTATAATTGGACAGCCTTGTGTTTTGGACGTTTTGGGGCTTACAAGGGAGGATAGACTTGTTATCTTAAGGTGAAAGATGTAAGATTAAGTCTTGAATTTCACCAAGATACTTAAAATAAAACGTGAGGGTTTTAAGAAGTATCTAAGGCAGCAATCGACTTGTGATTGTGCCTTAAGTCGATATCGAAGTTGAAGTTGGACAAAATTGTTGTTCCAACAAGTGAGTCCTTTTTATTGTTTTGATTATTAATTTAAAGGTTGGGTTTGCCCATATGTTCATGTGTTCATTTCCTTATTGAAGTTCTAAATAATAATCTAAGGCAGAAAAAATGAAAAACGTCATTGAATGCTAGGCAAAATAGGCTGCGAAAGGGGCTGAGTTGAGTGGGAATTGACTGCCATTAGGTTGGGCTAAATCTTGCAAAAATTAAGGTAGAGTAGTCTGCCGTCTGATAATTTTGTATCAGAGCGTTGCTTAGATTATTCGATGACTGGAGGAAACGCTGAACTGCGGGAGAGGGTGACATGATTGGAAGCACTAATTGGTGGAACAAATGATGGGGAGGACTTTGTTGATATGGTCACTCAAAATATAAGAGTGAAGGCAGAATTAACCTTGACCAAAGAGGTCTTGAACGAGAAAGTTTTGATGTTGGAGATAGAATATGCAGCCAAACACGACACTGCCCAACAAGAAATGAAACTCGCTCGCAGTGAAAAAGAAGTCTTACATGGTGAAGTTCTTCTTCTACATTAGGATTTGCAAGGAACAATTGGCCCCATAAGAATGAAGGTTCCATAACCTAAGGCTTACAATGGTGTGAGGAGTGTCAAGGAATTGGAGAACTTTCTTTGGGATATCGAAAACTACTTCAAGGCAGCAAAGGTTCAAGATGCTGAAAAGGTGTCAGTCACAACAATATATTTAAGTGATGATGCCAAGGTTTGGTGGAGAACAAGGGTTGCTGAAGTATAAGGTTCGAATCTGCCACAAATTGAAACGTGGGAAAAGTAAAAGAAAGAATTGAAAACACAATTCCTTCCAAGCAATTCATCTTGGTTTGCAAGGGAAGGGCTGCGACGTTTGAAACAAAGTAGCATAGTGTGGTCTTGTATCAAGGAATTTTCATCCTTGATGTTGAACATAGGTAACATGGTTGAGGAAGACAAGTTGCACTATTTCATAAGCAGGTTGAAAGGATGGGTACAAAGAGAGTTAAGAAGACAGAATGTTCAAACTTTCAGTTCTGCCATGGTTGCAGTAGACAAGTTGGCTGACTTCGATGAGGGTGATGACTCAAGAGATTCTTTGCAAATCAAATAGAAATACAAGGGGGAAGAGTGGAGAAAAATGGGAAGGTCCAAGCTGCTGAAAAGGAAGACGAATGGGGGAAAACTAGACAAGGGCAGTCTTCTTTTCCAAAGCAGAAGGGAAAATTTGGGGGATGCTTTAATTGTGGTGTTACAAATTGGAAAAGGGATTGTCCAGTGCAAGTGAAAACATGATATGATTCTTGTCCATAATCCAAATAGTATCATATGAGGGAAGTCCTCGACGAGGACATTGAGTTTCATTGGGTGGGGAAGTTTGTAAGGGTCCTGACCAAGGAACTCGACATTGGTATGGTTGTGGCAAAGGATTGGCATGAATAACTTTGTCAAACGCCAAAATGCAGGTGGAATCTATCATGCGTTGTGTGAGAAGAGTGTTAAAATGGTCCAATGGGTTTAAAATATGTTGGTAGGACAGTGTCAAGACATGACATGGGCGTTGTCAAGGCAACAGCCCATGGCATGATTTGGACGCTGGACGACATCGGTTATAGGCATAGTTGGCATGCAAAAATCACATGGTCTAGTCAAATACGGGAAATTTGATCTTAGCTAAATTTAAGAATAGTCAATTGTCAATTAAATGCAGTAAGAAAACAAGAAATGGCACGAGTGGATTAAAAGTTAGCATGGACAAAGCAAGGAAGCGGAAGGGTATCGGTGGAGCGTAAGCATGGAAAATGTATGGATAGATTCGGGTGAACTTTGATAAAGAAATGATTATAAAATATTTAGACATTGTATTGGAGATAAAAAAAATATGGAGGGAAAATTCGGTAAAGGGCCGAAATGCAATTAGCAAAGTCACATTCCAAGCACATGCGGCGGTTACTTCTTCGTAACCGCTTGTGTCCAGATTCTATGTATCTCTTGTATGCTTTTTGAATTTGAATTTTGAATGCTTCTTGTCAGTTTGGGATGTCAACAGAAGTTTAATATAGTGGGCTAAGCATTTGACAAGTGTTATACATATGTCACAATACTATACAATGTAAACACAAGGCTGCCACATGTTCTATAATTGGACAGCCTTGTGTTTTGGACATTTTGGGGCTTACAAGGGAGGATAGACTTGTTATCTTAAGGTGAAAGATGTAAGATTAAGTCTTGAATTTCACCAAGATACTTAAAATAAAATGTGAGGTTTTTAAGAAGTATCTAAGGCAGCAATTGACTTGTGATTGTGCCTTAAGTCGATATCGAAGTTGAAGTTGGACAAAATTGTTGTTCTAACAAGTGAGTCCTTTTTATTGTTTTGATTATTAATTTAAAGGTTGGGTTTGCCCATATGTTCATGTGTTCATTTCCTTATTGAAGTTCTAAATAATAATCTAAGGCAGAAAAAATGAAAAACGTGATTGAATGCTAGGCAAAATAGGCTGCGAAAGGGGCTGAGTTGAGTGGGAATTGACTGCCATTAGGTTGGGCTAAATCTTGCAAAAATTAAGGTAGAGTAGTCTGCCGTCTGATAATTTTGTATCAGAGCGTTGCTTAGATTATTCGATGACTGGAGGAAACGCTGAACTGCGGGAGAGGGTGACATGATTGGAAGCACTAATTGGTGGAACAAATGATGGGGAGGACTTTGTTGATATGGTCACTCAAAATATAAGAGTGAAGGCAGAATTAACCTTGACCAAAGAGGTCTTGAACGAGAAAGTTTTGATGTTGGAGATAGAATATGCAGCCAAACACGACACTGCCCAACAAGAAATGGAACTCGCTCGCAGTGAAAAAGAAGTCTTACATGGTGAAGTTCTTCTTCTACATTAGGATTTGCAAGGAACAATTGGCCCCACAAGAATGAAGGTTCCATAACCTAAGGCTTACAATGGTGTGAGGAGTGTCAAGGAATTGGAGAACTTTCTTTGGGATATCGAAAACTACTTCAAGGCAGCAAAGGTTCAAGATGCTGAAAAGGTGTCAGTCACAACAATATATTTAAGTGATGATGCCAAGGTTTGGTGGAGAACAAGGGTTGCTGAAGTATAAGGTTCGAATCTGCCACAAATTGAAACGTGGGAAAAGTAAAAGAAAGAATTGAAAACACAATTCTTTCCAAGCAATTCATCTTGGTTTGCAAGGGAAGGGCTGCGACGTTTGAAACAAAGTAGCATAGTGTGGTCTTGTATCAAGGAATTTTCATCCTTGATGTTGAACATAGGTAACATGGTTGAGGAAGACAAGTTGCACTATTTCATAAGCAGGTTGAAAGGATGGGTACAAAGAGAGTTAAGAAGACAGAATGTTCAAACTTTCAGTTCTGCCATGGTTGCAGTAGACAAGTTGGCTGACTTCGATGAGGGTGATGACTCAAGAGATTCTTTGCAAATCAAATAGAAATACAAGGGGGAAGAGTGGAGAAAAATGGGAAGGTCCAAGCTGCTGAAAAGGAAGACGAATGGGGGAAAACTAGACAAGGGCAGTCATCTTTTCCAAAGCAGAAGGGAAAATTTGGGGGATGCTTTAATTGTGGTGTTACAAATTGGAAAAGGGATTGTCCAGTGCAAGTGAAAACATGATATGATTCTTGTCCATAATCCAAATAGTATCATATGAGGGAAGTCCTCGACGAGGACGTTGAGTTTCATTGGGTGGGGAAGTTTGTAAGGGTCCTGACCAAGGAACTCGACATTGGTATGGTTGTGGCAAAGGATTGGCATGAATAACTTTGTCAAACGCCAAAATGCAGGTGGAATCTATCATGCGTTGTGTGAGAAGAGTGTTAAAATGGTCCAATGGGTTTAAAATATGTTGGTAGGACAGTGTCAAGACATGACATGGGCGTTGTCAAGGCAACAGCCCATGGCATGATTTGGACGCTGGACGACATCGGTTATAGGCATAGTTGGCATGCAAAAATCACATGGTCTAGTCAAATACGGGAAATTTGATCTTAGCTAAATTTAAGCATAGTCAATTGTCAATTAAATGCAGTAAGAAAACAAGAAATGGCACGAGTGGATTAAAAGTTAGCATGGACAAAGCAAGGAAGCGGAAGGGTATCGGTGGAGCGTAAGCATGGAAAATGTATGGATGGATTCGGGTGAACTTTGATAAAGAAATGATTATAAAATATTTAGACATTGTATTGGAGATAAAAAAAATATGGAGGGAAAATTCGGTAAAGGGCCGAAATGCAATTAGCAAAGTCACATTCCAAGCACATGCGGCGGTTACTTCTTCGTAACCGCTTGTGTCTAGATTCTATATATCTCTTGTATGCTTTTTGAATTTGAATTTTGAATGCTTCTTGTCAGTTTGGGATGCCAACAGAAGTTTAATATAGTGGTATAAGTATTTGACAAGTGTTAGACATATGTCACAACACTATGCAATGTAAACACAAGGCTACCACATGTTCTATAATTGGACAGCCTTGTGTGTTGGACGTTTTGGGGCTTAGAGGGGAGGATAGACTTGTTATCCTAAGGTGAAAGAGGGAAAATTAAGTCTTTAATTTAACCAAGATACTTATAATAAAACGTGAGGGTTTTAAGAAGTATCTAAGGCAGCAATCGACTTGTGATTGTGCCTTAAGTCTATGTCGAAGTTGAAGTTGGACAAAATTGTTGTTCCAACGAGTGAGTCCTTTTTATTGTTTTGATTATAAATTTTAAGGTTGGTTTTGCCCATATGTTCATGTGTTCATTTCCTTATTGAAGTTCCAAAAAATAATCTAAGGCAGAAAAAACGAAAAACGTCCTTGAATGCTAGGCAAAATAGGCTGCCAAAGGGGCTGCGTTGAGTGGGAATTGATTGCCATTAGGTTGGGCTAAATTCTTGCACAAAATTAAGGTGGAGTAGTCTACCCGTCTGACAATTTTGTGTCAGAGCGTTGCTTAAATTATTCGACGGTCGGGGGAAACGCTGATCTGCAGGAGAGGGTGACACGATTGGAAGCACTAATTGGTGGAACAAATGATGGGGAGGACTTGGTTCATATGGTCACTCAAATTCTAAGAGTGAAGGCAGAATTAACCTTGACCAAAGAGGTCTTGAACGAAAAAGTGTTGATGTTGGAGGCAGAATATGCAGCCAAACACGACACTGCCCAACAAGAAATGGAACTCGCTCGCAGTGAAAATTAAAGAATTGCATGGTGAAGTTCTTCTTCTACGTCGGGCATTGCAGGGAACAATTGGTCCCATAAGAATGAAGGTTCCATAACCTAAGGCTTACAATGGTGTGAGGAGTGCCAAGGAATTGGAGAACTTTCTTTGGGATATCGAAAACTACTTCAAGGCAGCAAAGGTTCAAGATGCTGAAAAGGTGTCAGTCACAACAATATATTTAAGTGATGATGCCAAGGTTTGGTGGAGAACAAGGGTTGCTGAAGTATAAGTCCTTGATGTTGAACATAGGCAACATGGTTGAGGAAGACAAGTTGCACTATTTCATAAGCGGGTTGAAAGGATGGGCACAAAGAGAGTTAAGAAGACAGAATGTTCAAACTTTCAATTCTGCCATAGTGGCAGCAGATAAGTTGGCTGACTTCGATGAGGGTTACGACCCAAGAGATTCTTCGCAAATCAAATAGAAATACAAGGGGAAAGAGTGGACAAAAACGGGAAGGTCCAAGCTGTTGAAAAGGAAGACGAATGGGGGAAAACTAGACAAGGGCAGTCTTCTTTTCCAAAGCAGAAGGGAAAATTACGGGGATGCTTTAATTGTGGTGTTACAAATTTGAAAAGGGATTGTCCAGTGAAAGTGAAAGTGAATGCTCTACTTGCTACCGAATTTGAACGGGAAAAGAACAATGAGGCAGGAAGGACATGATATTATTCTTGTCCATAATCCAAATAGGATCATATGAGGGATGTGCTCGACGAGGACGTTGAGTTTCATTGGGTGGGGGAAGTTTGTAAGGGTCCTGACCAAGGAACTCGACATAGGTATGGGTGTGGCAAAGGATTGGCATGAATAAGTTTGTCAAACGCCAAAATGCGGGTGGAATCAATCATGCGTTGTGTGAGCAGAGTGTTAAAATGGTCCAATGGGTTCAAAATATGTTGGTAGGATAGTGTCAAGACATGACATGGGCGTTGTCAAATGCAACAGCCAACGGTATGATTTGGACGCTGGACGCATTCATGCGAAAATCACATGGTCTTGTAAAATGCAGGACAATTGAGCTGAGCTAAATTGAAGAATAATCAATTGTGAATGAAACACAACAAGAAAATAAGAAATGGCATGAGTGGATTAAAACTTAGCATGACCAAATCAAGGAAGCGGCAGGGCGTCGGTGGAGCGTATGCATGGAAAATGTGTGGATGGATTCGGGTAAACTTTGATGAAGCAATGACTATAAAATATTTAGACATTGTATTGGAGACAAAAAAATATGGAGGGAAAATTCGGTAAAGGGCCGAAATGCAATCAGCAAAGTCACATTCCAAGCACATGCGGCGGTTACTTCTTCGTAACCGCTTGTGTCTAGATTCTATGAATCTCTTGTATGATTTTTGAATTTGAATTTAGAATGCTTCTTGTCAGTTTAGGATGTCAACAGAAGTTTAATATAGTGGGCTAAGCATTTGACAAGTGTTAGACATATGTCACAACACTATGCAATGTAAACACAAGGCTGCCACATGTTCTATAATTGGACAGCCTTGTGTGTTGGACGTTTTGGGGCTTAGAAGGGAGGATAGACTTGTTACCCTAAGGTGAAATAGGGAAGATTAAGTCTTGAATTTAACCAAGATACTTAGAATAAAATGTGAGGTTTTTAAGAAGTATCTAAGGCAGCAATCGACTTGTGATTGTGCCTTAAGTCGATGTCGAAGTTGAAGTTGGACAAAATTGTTGTTCCAACGAGTGAGTCCTTTCATTGTTTTGATTATAAATTTAAAGGTTGGGTTTGCCCATATGTTCATGTGTTCATTTCCTTATTAAAGTTCTAAAAAATAATCTAAGGCAGAAAAAACGAAAAACGTCCTTGAATGCTAGGCAAAATAGGTTGCGAAAGGGGCTGAGTTGAGTGGGACTTGACTGCCATTAGGTTGGGCTAAATTCTTGAACAAAATTAAGGTGGAGTAGTAAGCCCGTCTGACAATTTTGTATCAGAGCATTGCTTAGATTATTTGACGGCCGGGGGAAACGCTGAACTGCGGGAGAGGGTGACACGATTGGAAGCACTAATTGGTGGAACAAATGATGGGGAGGACTTGGTTGATATGGTCACTCAAATTCTAAGAGTAAAGGCAGAATTAACCTTGACCAAAGAGGTCTTGAACGAAAAAGTGTTGATGTGGGAGGTATAATATGCAGCCAAACACGACACTGCCCAACAAGAAATCGAACTTGCTCGCAGTGAAAATGAAAGACTTGCATGGTGAAGTTCTTCTTCTACGTCGGGCATTGCAAGGAATAATTGCTCCCATAAGAATGAAGGTTCCATAACCTAAGGCTTACAATGGTGTGAGGAGTGCCAAGGAATTGGAGAACTTTCTTTGGGATATCAAAAACTACTTCAAGGCAACAAAGATTCAAGATGTTGAAAAGGTATCAGTCACAGCAATATATTTAAGTGATGATGCCAAGGTTTGGTGGAGAACAAGGGTTGCTGAAGAATAAGGTTTGAATCTGCCACAAATTGAAACGTGGGAAAACTAAAAGAAAGAATTGAAAACACAATTCCTTCCAAGCAATTCATCTTGGTTTACAAGGGATGGGCTGCGACGTTTGAAACAAAGTAGCATAGTGTGGTCTTATATCAAGGAATTTTCGTCCTTGATGTTGAACATAGGCAACATGGTTGAGGAAGACAAGTTGCACTATTTCATAAGCAGGTTGAATGGATGGGCACAAAAGAGAGTTAAGAAGATAGAATGTTCAAACTTTCAATTCTGCCATAGTGGCAGCAGACAAGTTGGCTGACTTCGATGAGGGTGACGACCCAAGAGATTCTTTGCAAATCAAGTAGAAATTCAAGGGGGAGGAGTTGAGAAAAATGGGAAGGTCCAAGCTGCCGAAAAGGGAGACGAATGGGGGAAAACTAGACTAGGGCAGTCTTATTTTACAAAATAGAAGGGAAAATTTGGGGGATGCTTTAATTGTGGTGTTACAAATTTGAAAATGGATTTCCCAGTGAAAGTGAAAGTGAATGCTCTACTTGCTACCGAATTGGAATGAGGCAGGAAGGACATGATATGATTCTTGTACGTAATCCAAAATAGGATCAAATGAGGGATGTCCTCGACGAGGACATTGTGTTTGATTAGGTGGGGGAAGTTTGTAAGGGTTCTGACCAAGAAACTCTACATAGGTATGGGTGTGGCAAAGGATTGGCATGAATAACTTTCTCAAACGCCAAAATTCGGGTGAAATCAATCATGCATTGTGTGAGCAGAGTGTTAAAATGGTCCAATGGGTTCAAAATATGTTGGTAGGACAGTGTCAAGACATGACATGGGCGTTGTCAAGGCAACAGCCAACGGCATGATTTGGACGCTGGCCGACATCGATTGTGGGCAAAGTTGGCATGCGAAAATCACATGGTCTTGTAAAATACGGGAAAATTGAGCTGAGCTAAATTGAAGCATAATCAATTGTGAATGAAAAACAACAAGAAAATAAGAAATGGCATGAGTGGATTAAAACTTAGCATAGCCAAATAAAGGAAGCGGTAGGGCGTCGGTGGAGCGTAGGCATGGAAAATGTGTGGATGGATTTGGGTGAACTTTGTTTAAGCAATGACTATACAATGTTTAGACATTTTATTGTAGCCAAAAAATATGGAGGGAATATTTGGTAAAGGGCCGGAATGCAATCAGCAAAGTCACATTCCAAGAACATGCGGCGGTTACTTCTTCGTAACCGCTTGTGTCCAGATTCTATGTATCTCTTGTATGCTTTTTGAATTTGAATTTTGAATGCTTCTTGTCAGTTTGGGATGTCAACAGAAGTTTAATATAGTGGGCTAAGCATTTGACAAGTGTTATACATATGTCACAATACTATACAATGTAAACACAAGGCTGCCACATGTTCTATAATTGGACAGCCTTGTGTGTTGGACGTTTTGGGGCTTACAAGGGAGGATAGACTTGTTATCTTAAGGTGAAAGATGTAAGATTAAGTCTTGAATTTCACCAAGATACTTAAAATAAAACGTGAGGGTTTTAAGAAGTATCTAAGGCAGCAATCGACTTGTGATTGTGCCTTAAGTCGATATCGAAGTTGAAGTTGGACAAAATTGTTGTGCCAACAAGTGAGTCCTTTTTATTGTTTTGATTATTAATTAAAAGGTTGGGTTTGCCCATATGTTCATGTGTTCATTTCCTTATTGAAGTTCTAAATAATAATCTAAGGCAGAAAAAATGAAAACCGTCATTGAATGCTAGGCAAAATAGGCTGCGAAAGGGGCTGAGTTGAGTGGGAATTGACTGCCATTAGGTTGGGCTAAATCTTGCAAAAATTAAGGTAGAGTAGTCTGCCGTCTGATAATTTTGTATCAGAGCGTTGCTTAGATTTTTCGATGACTGGAGGAAACGCTGAACTTCAGGAGAGGGTGACACGATTGGAAGCACTAATTGGTGGAACAAATGATGGGGAGGACTTTGTTGATATGGTCACTCAAATTATAAGAGTGAAGGCAGAATTAACCTTGACCAAAGAGGTCTTGAACGAGAAAGTTTTGATGTTGGAGATAGAATATGCAGCCAAACACGACACTGCCCAACAAGAAATGGAACTCGCTCGCAGTGAAAAAGAAGTCTTACATGGTGAAGTTCTTCTTCTACATTAGGATTTGCAAGGAACAATTGGCCCCATAAGAATGAAGGTTCCATAACCTAAGGCTTACAATGGTGTGAGGAGTGTCAAGGAATTGGAGAACTTTCTTTGGGATATCGAAAACTACTTCAAGGCAGCAAAGGTTCAAGATGCTGAAAAGGTGTCAGTCACAACAATATATTTAAGTGATGATGCCAAGGTTTGGTGGAGAACAAGGGTTGCTGAAGTATAAGGTTCGAATCTGCCACAAATTGAAACGTGGGAAAAGTAAAAGAAAGAATTGAAAACACAATTCCTTCCAAGCAATTCAGCTTGGTTTGCAAGGGATGGGCTGCGACGTTTGAAACAAAGTAGCATAGTGTGGTCTTGTATCAAGGAATTTTCATCCTTGATGTTGAACATAGGCAACATGGTTGAGGAAGACAAGTTGCACTATTTCATAAGCAGGTTGAAAGGATGGGTACAAAGAGAGTTAAGAAGACAGAATGTTCAAACTTTCAGTTCTGCCATGGTTGCAGTAGACAAGTTGGCTGACTTCGATGAGGGTGATGACCCAAGAGATTCTTTGCAAATCAAATAGAAATACAAGGGGGAAGAGTGGAGAAAAATGGGAAGGTCCAAGCTGCTGAAAAGGAAGACGAATGGGGGAAAACTAGACAAGGGCAGTCTTCTTTTCCAAAGCAGAAGGGAAAATTTGGGGGATGCTTTAATTGTGGTGTTACAAATTGGAAAAGGGATTGTCCAGTGCAAGTGAAAACATGATATGATTCTTGTCCATAATCCAAATAGTATCATATGAGGGAAGTCCTCGACGAGGACGTTGAGTTTCATTGGGTGGGGAAGTTTGTAAGGGTCCTGACTAAGGAACTCGACATTGGTATGGTTGTGGCAAAGGATTGGCATGAATAACTTTGTCAAACGCCAAAATGCGGGTGGAATCTATCATGCGTTGTGTGAGAAGAGTGTTAAAATGGTCCAATGGGTTTAAAATATGTTGGTAGGACAGTGTCAAGACATGACATGGGCGTTGTCAAGGCAACAGCCCATGGCATGATTTGGACGCTGGACGACATCGGTTATAGGCATAGTTGGCATGCAAAAATCACATGGTCTAGTCAAATACGGGAAATTTGATCTTAGCTAAATTTAAGCATAGTCAATTGTCAATTAAATGCAGTAAGAAAACAAGAAATGACACGAGTGGATTAAAAGTTAGCATGGACAAAGCAAGGAAGCGGAAGGGCATCGGGGAGCGTAAGCATGGAAAATATATGGATGGATTCGGGTGAACTTTGATGAAGAAATGATTATAAAATATTTAGACATTGTATTGGAGATAAAAAAAATATGGAGGGAAAATTCAGTAAAGGGCCGAAATGCAATTAGCAAAGTCACATTCCAAGCACATGTGGCGGTTACTTCTTCGTAACCGCTTGTGTCTAGATTCTATGTATCTCTTGTATGCTTTTTGAATTTGAATTTTGAATGCTTCTTGTCAGTTTAGGATGTCAACAGAAGTTTAATATAGTGGTATAAGTATTTGACAAGTGTTAGACATATGTCACAACACTATGCAATGTAAACACAAGGCTACCACATGTTCTATAATTGGACAGCCTTGTGTGTTGGACGTTTTGGGGCTTAGAGGGGAGGATAGACTTGTTATCCTAATGTGAAAGAGGGAAAATTAAGTCTTTAATTTAACCAAGATACTTATAATAAAACGTGAGGGTTTTAAGAAGTATCTAAGGCAGCAATCGACTTGTGATTGTGCCTTAAGTCTATGTCGAAGTTGAAGTTGGACAAAATTGTTGTTCCAACGAGTGAGTCCTTTTTATTGTTTTGATTATAAATTTTAAGGTTGGTTTTGCCCATATGTTCATGTGTTCATTTCCTTATTGAAGTTCCAAAAAATAATCTAAGGCAGAAAAAATGAAAAACGTCCTTGAATGCTAGGCAAAATAGGCTGCCAAAGGGGCTGCGTTGAGTGGGAATTGATTGCCATTAGGTTGGGCTAAATTCTTGCACAAAATTAAGGTGGAGTAGTCTACCCGTCTGACAATTTTGTGTCAGAGCGTTGCTTAAATTATTCGACGGTCGGGGGAAACGCTGATCTGCAGGAGAGGGTGACACGATTGGAAGCACTAATTGGTGGAACAAATGATGGGGAGGACTTGGTTCATATGGTCACTCAAATTCTAAGAGTGAAGGCAGAATTAACCTTGACCAAAGAGGTCTTGAACGAAAAAGTGTTGATGTTGGAGGCAGAATATGCAGCCAAACACGACACTGCCCAACAAGAAATGGAACTCGCTCGCAGTGAAAATTAAAGAATTGCATGGTGAAGTTCTTCTTCTACGTCGGGCATTGCAGGGAACAATTGGTCCCATAAGAATGAAGGTTCCATAACCTAAGGCTTACAATGGTGTGAGGAGTGCCAAGGAATTGGAGAACTTTCTTTGGGAAATCGAAAACTACTTCAAGGCAGCAAAGGTTCAAGATGCTGAAAAGGTTTCAGTCACAACAATATATTTAAGTGATGATGCCAAGGTTTGGTGGAGAACAAGGGTTGCTGAAGTATAAGTCCTTGATGTTGAACATAGGCAACATGGTTGAGGAAGACAAGTTGCACTATTTCATAAGCGGGTTGAAAGGATGGGCACAAAGAGAGTTAAGAAGACAGAATGTTCAAACTTTCAATTCTGCCATAGTGGCAGCAGATAAGTTGGCTGACTTCGATGAGGGTTACGACCCAAGAGATTCTTCGCAAATCAAATAGAAATACAAGGGGAAAGAGTGGACAAAAACGGGAAGGTCCAAGCTGTCGAAAAGGAAGATGAATGGGGGAAAACTAGACAAGGGCAGTCTTCTTTTCCAAAGCAGAAGGGAAAATTACGGGGATGCTTTAATTGTGGTGTTACAAATTTGAAAAGGGATTGTCCAGTGCAAGTAAAAGTGAATGCTCTACTTGCTACCGAATTTGAACGGGAAAAGAACAATGAGGCAGGAAGGACATGATATTATTCTTGTCCATAATCCAAATAGGATCATATGAGGGATGTCCTCGACGAGGACGTTGAGTTTCATTGGGTGGGGAAGTTTGTAAGGGTCCTGACCAAGGAACTCGACATAGGTATGGTTGTGGCAAAGGATTGGCATGAATAACTTTGTCAAACGCCAAAATACGGGTGGAATCTATCATGCGTTGTGTGAGCAGACTGTTAAAATGGTCCAATGGGTTCAAAATATTTTGGTAGGACAGTGTCAAGACATGACATGGGCGTTGTCAAGTCAACAGCCCGTGGCATGATTTGGACGCTGGACAACATCGGTTATAGGCATAGTTGGCATGCAAAAATCACATGGTCTGGTCAAATACGGGAAATTTGATCTTAGCTAAATTTAAGCATAGTCAATTGTCAATGAAATGCAGTAAGAAAACAAGAAATGGCACGAGTTGATTAAAAGTTAGCATGGACAAAGCAAGGAAGCGGCAGGGCGTCGGTGGAGCTTAGGCATGGAAAATGTGTGCATGGATTCGGGTGAACTTTAATGAAGCAATGACTATAAAATATTTAGGCATTGTATTGGAGATAAAAGAATATGGAGGGAAAATTCGGTAAAGGGACGAAATGCAATTAGCAAAGTCACATTCCAAGCACATGCGGCGGTTACTTCTTCGTAACCGCTTGTGTCTAGATTCTATGTATCTCTTGTATGCTTTTTGAATTTGAATTTTGAATGCTTCTTGTCAGTTTGGGATGCCAACAGAAGTTTAATATAGTGGTATAAGCATTTGACAAGTGTTAGACATATGTCACAACACTATGCAATGTAAACACAAGGCTGCCACATGTTCTATAATTGGACAGCCTTGTGTGTTGGACGTTTTGGGGCTTAGAAGGGAGGATAGACTTTTTATCCTAAGGTGAAAGAGGGAATATTAAGTCTTGAATTTCACCAAGATACTTAGAATAAAACGTGAGGGTTTTAAGAAGTATCTAAGGCAGCAATCGACTTGTGATTGTGCCTTAAGTCGATGTCAAAGTTGAAGTTGGACAAAATTGTTTTTCCAACGAGTGAGTCCTTTTTATTGTTTTGATTATAAATTTTAAGGTTGGTTTTGCCCATATGTTCATGTGTTCATTTCCTTATTGAAGTTCTAAAAAATAATCAAAGGCAGAAAAAACAAAAAACGTCCTTGAATGCTAGGAAAAATAGGCTGCGAAAGGGGCTGCGTTGAGTGGGAATTGATTGCCATTAGGTTCGGCTAAATTCTTGCACAAAATTAAGGTGGAGTAGTCTGCCCGTCTGACAATTTTGTGTCAGAGCGTTGCTTAGATTATTCGACGGCCGGGGGAAACGCTGAACTGCGGGAGAGGGTGACACGATTGGAAGTACTAATTGGTGGAACAAATGATGGGGAGGACTTCGTTGATATGGTCACTCAAATTCTAAGAGTGAAGGCATAATTAACCTTGACCAAAGAGGTCTTGAACGAAAAAGTGTTGATGTTGGAGGCAGAATATGCAGCCAAACACGACACTGCCCAACAAGAAATGGAACTCGCTCGCAGTGAAAATTAAAGAATTGCATGGTGAAGTTCTTCTTCTACGTCGGGCATTGCAAGGAACAATTGGTCCCATAAGAATGAAGGTTCCATAACCTAAGGCTTACAATGGTGTGAGGAGTGCCAAGGAATTGGAGAACTTTCTTTGGGATATCGAAAACTACTTCAAGGCAGCAAAGGTTCAAGATGCTGAAAAGTTGTCAGTCACAACAATATATTTAAGTGATGATGCCAAGGTTTGGTGGAGAACAAGGGTTGCTGAAGTATAAGGTTCGAATCTGCCACAAATTGAAACGTGGGAAAACTAAAATAAAGAATTGAAAACACAATTCCTTCCAAGCAATTCAGCTTGGTTTGCAAGGGATGGACTGCGAAGTTTGAAACAAAGTAGCATAGAGTGGTTTTATATCAAGGAATTTTTGTCCTTGATGTTGAACATACGCAACATGGTTGAGGAAGACAAGTTGCACTATTTCATAAGCGGGTTGAAAGGATGGGCACAAAGAGAGTTAAGAAGACAAAATGTTCAAACTTTCAATTCTGCCATTGTGGCAGCAGACAAGTTGGTTGACTTCGATGAGGGTGACGACCCAAGAGATTTTTCGCAAATCAAACAGAAATACAAGGGGAAGGAGTGGAGAAAAATGGAAAGGTCAAAGGTGCCGAAAAGGAAGACGAATGGGGGAAAACTAGACAAGGGCAGTCTTCTTTTCCAAAACAGAAGGTAAAATTTGGGGGATGCTTTAATTGTGGTGTTACAAATTTGAAAAGGGATTGTCCGGTGAAAGTGAAAGTGAATGCTCTACTTGCTACCGAATTTGAACGGGAAAAGAACAATGAGGTAGGAAGGACATGATATGATTCTTGTCCATAATCCAAATAGGATCATATGAGGGATGTGCTCGACGAGGACATTGAGTTTGATTAGGTGGGCGAAGTTTGTAAGGGTCATGACCAAGGAACTCGACATAGGTATGGGTGTGGCAAAGGATTGACATGAATAACTTTATCAAACGCGAAAATACGGGTGGAATCAATCATGTGTTGTGTGAGCAGAGTGTTAAAATGGTCTAATGGGTTCAAAATATGTTGGTAGGACAGTGTCAAGACATGACATGGGCGTTGTCAAGGCAACAGCCCATGGCATGATTTGGACGCTGGACGACATCCGTTATAGGCATAGTTTTCAAGCAAAAATCACATGATCTAGTCAAATATGGGAAATTTATCTTCGTTAAATTTAAGCATAGTCAATTGTCAATGAAATGCAGTAAGAAAACAAGAAATGGCACGAGTTGATCAGCAAAGTCACATTCCAAGCACATGCGGCGGTTACTTCTTCATAACCGCTTGTGTCTAGATTCTATGTATCTCTTGTATGCTTTTTCAATTTGAATTTTGAATGCTTCTTGTCAGTTTGGGATGACAACAGAAGTTTAATATAGTGGGCTAAGTATTTGACAAGTGTTAGACATATGTCACAACACTATGCAATGTAAACACAAGGCTGCCACATGTTCTATAATTGGACAGCCTTGTGTGTTGGACGTTTTGGGGCTTAGAAGGGAGGATAGACTTGTTATCCTATGGTGAAAGAGGGAAGATTAAGTCTTGAATTTCACCAAGATACTTAGAATAAAACGTGAGGGTTTTAAGAAGTATCTAAGGCAGCAATCGACTTGTGATTGTGCCTTAAGTCGATGTCGAAGTTGAAGTTGGACAAAATTGTTGTTCCAAGGAGTGAGTCATTTTTATTGTTTTGAATATAAATTTAAAGGTTGGGTTTGCCCATATGTTCATGTTTTCATTTCCTTATTGAAGTTCTAAAACATAATCTAAGGCAGAAAAAACGAAAAACATCCTTGAATGCTAGGCAAAATAGGCTGCGAAAGGGGCTGAGTTGAGTGGGACTTGACTGCCATTAGGTTGGGCTAAATTCTTGCACAAAATTAAGGTGGAGTAGTCTGTCCGTCTGACAATTTTCTATTAGAACGTTGCTTAGATTATTCGATGGCTGGGGGAAAACTAGACAATGGCAGTCTTCTTTTCCAAAACAGAAAGGAAAATTTGGGGGATTCTTCAATTATGGTGTTACAAATTTGAAAAGGGATTGTCCAGTGCAAGTGAAAGTGAATGCTCTACTCGCTACCGAATTGAAACGGGAAAAGGACAATGAGGCAGGAAGGACATGATATGATTCTTGTCCGTAATCCAAATAGTATCATATGAGGGATTTACTCGACGAGTACGTTGAGTTTCATTAGGTGGGGGAAGTTTGTAAGGGTCCTGACCAAGGAACTCGACATAGGTATGGGTGTGGCAAAGGATTAGCATGAATAACTTTGTCAAACGCCAAAATGCGGGTGGAATCAATCATGCATTGTGTAAGAAGAGTGTTAAAATGGTCAAATGGGTTCAAAATATGTTGGTAGGACAGTGTTAATACATGACATGGGCGGTGTCAAGGCAACAGCCCATGGCATGATTTGGACGCTGGACTACATCGATTATGGGCATAGTTGGCATGCAAAAATCACATGGTCTAGTCAATATGGGAAATTTGATCTTAGCTAAATTTAAGCATAGTCAATTGTCAATAAAATATAGTAAGAAAAGAAGAAATGGCACGACATGATTAAAAGTTAGCATGGACAAAGCAAGGCAGCAGCAGGGCGCCGGTTATGCGTAGGCATGGAAAATGTGTCGATGGATTTGAGTGAACTTTGTTTAAGCAATGACTATACAATGTTTAGACATTTTATTGTAGCCAAAAAATATGGAGGGAATATTTGGTAAAGGGTCGAAGTCCAATCAGCAAAGTCACATGCCAAGCATATGCGGCGGTTACCTTTTTGTAACCGCTTATGTCCAGATTCTATATATCTTTTGTATGCTTTTTGAATTCGAATTTTGAATGCTTCTTATCAGTTGGGGATGTCAACAGATGTTTAATTTAGTGTTCTATGAATTTGACACGTGTTAGGCATGTGTCATAACACTATGCATTGTAAACACAAGGCTTCCACGTGTTTTATAAATGGACAGCCTTGTGTGTTGGACGTTTTGGGGCTTAGAATGGAGGATAGACTTGTTATCCTAAGGTGAAAGAGGGAAGATTACGTCTGGAATTTTACCAAGACACTTAGAATAAAATGTGAGAGTTTTAAGAAGTGTCTAAGGCAACAATCGAACTATGATTGTGCCTTAAGTCGAAGTCGAAGTTGGATAGAATTGTTGTTCCAATGAGTGAGTCCTTTGTATTATTTTGATTATAAATATAAAGGTTGGGTTTGACCATGTGTTCATGTGTTCATTTCCTTATTGAAGTTGTGAAAATAATATAAGGCAGAAAAAAAGAAAAACGTCCTTGAACGTTAGGCATAATAGGCTGTGAATGGGGCTGAATTGAGTGGGACATGACTGCCATCAGGTTGGGCTAAATTCTTGTACGACATTAAAGTGGAGTAGTTTGCCCGTCTAACACCTACCGACCCTCCCTGTTTCTTACCATACTTTCAACGCTAATTGTATCGATTTTTATTCTTGACCCATTCACCTCGACAATCACTACCTACATATAATCCCTCTTTTTTATTATATTTGAAGAAGTTTGTAACGACCCGAGAGCACCCCCTTGTAGTAACAGGGCGTATTCGACCTCTCAGAGGTCTTATACAAGATCTTAGCATACTTTCATCACATAAACATAAAATAATGTGGAATTTAAAACTTTTTCATTTGAAAACACAAGACCAAAAAGCCATCTCATTTAAAACTTCAATACAAAAATGGAGTACTAAGTCTCATATTTCCATCTTAGACACAACTTCAACACAATAGGGACACGACCCTTCAATACATAAGAAACTAGAATCTTACTATTACATGAATTAACATAAACTTCTAATATAAGATTCCTTGAATCTTTAAGGACACACTCAAGCTTGGGAATAGAAATCCAATCCATTCATTTTAGGAAAGCTACTTAAGGCACCTCAACCTACACTTTGTGTAAAAAGGTAAATAATAATGGTGTTAGTACAACTATGCACCAAGTATGATGACCATGCAAAAATATGCTTTAAAAAGAGGACATTTAGTTGGAAAACCATGCATCATGTCATTTTAATGAAACTTCATGAACATTGATAGAATAGGCACAATATAGACCACTTACATCATCATACACATGGAAACCATTCATAATAACACATAAAGTCATTTATCACATTTGAGGCACATTCAATACATAGCAAACATTACCTTCCTTTTTATCTTAACTCCTTTCCTCAAACAACCCTTAAGTAATACTTAGTGCAATGTATCACCTTAAGGTCACCAAAGGTGAACTTTCATATAGCCTTCAGCAGTACAGTCACATATATTCATAAAGTCATAAGCACATCATAAGACATAATCTTCACATAGGAACCATCACCTAAGACAACTCCCAAGTCACACTAGTGCAATGTGCAAGTAGCATCCCATAATACTACTCACACCAAGTGTTCCTAGGAAACCACACTAGACTAGGCACATCACATTGATCAAGTCATAACATCTTCATTCAACATTAGACATAAGACAAATGTACTTCAATAATAGTCATATTAGAGGTCATTCGTTCATTATATCTTAGTAATAACCCGTTTAGTTCATATCATAGGCAAACCACCCTCACAACCCCTTCACAAGTTCACTTGTCCAATTTACACATGAAGTCTTATTCCCCGCGTATACTAAGCAAACCCATTAAGAAGTCATAAGTATAATTCACATGCATAATCATAATTCATGTCTTGACATAAGTAAAGTCAACCTTAACATGCATTCATATCAACATACATGAATCATAGTACTTATTACATAAAAGAACCTAATCATAACCTCCCTTAAAGTCCACTTGTGCAATGCATAAGTAGGGTCCATAGTCCTACCTACACTAAGTAACTCTTCAAAAATTCATGACTAGAGTTCATATATTTATCTTAGTTTGTTTCTTAACTTTCGGGAGATATTGCCTTAACCGGCATAGACCAAGTGAGTTACATGGAATCCGGTGCTCTACTCCCACACCGAAAAGAGAGGGTACTACTTTCCAAGGTAGGACCTACATACATAATAGGCATCTAAGTGGTTCCACTAAGCTAAGACCTACAGGGGCACATAGTTATGAAAAAAGGAGATTGCTACTAAAAACCCAGACTTGCTAAACGTGAGGATTCTCTTGTGAGAAACGTTACTTACTAGACGTGAGGCCCCCACTCTCATTTTTCGTGTTCACTCAGTGCTAAGCTCAAACTCCCTTTTTAAATATCTTTAAGGCTATATTTAACATTAGATCATAAAGTAGGCTTTAGGGACTTAATCCTTCATATATCATATTTCTCAATGGTTTTTATGATGAGAATGGTCTTTCATCATAGAACCTACATTATGTGAGAATGACCTTTCACATAATCATACCATATTCATAACATAGTCTAGTTTAGATTACACTTGAGGAAACCTTTCAAGAGACTCACTTTCACTAGATTATCATAAACCTTATTCATTCATTCATGTGTGTACATATTTGAGAAAGCCTTTAGCATAAACACCTTTATGCAAAACATGTTCATACCTTGCTAATCATATATTTTTCATGCATAATAAGATGTAAGGGAGCATATGATAGTTACCCTTTCAATTGACACCATAATACATCATATTCATACATATGCATGGAGGGTGTGTGTGTAGATACTGGTCCTCATAGTGACATAATAGCAACAACATTGATATTGAGTGCACTTCCCTTCAAGTGATCACAACACACTCATAATATCCCCCAAATCATGAATAATTCACATATAAATCCTTTAAGGATTTTAGATCACTCACCCACAACTCATCGTAGGAGACAATGACACATTCAACACTTGAATAGGTAACTCCGAACATGTAAATGATCACACATTCATTTAGGGTTCATATAGGTAGGGATCATTCCACAATAATACTTAACACAATCAATCATGTAGACCACACCTTATCTCTAACATTGTCATTTACCGTATACTTCTCATTATTAGTACACTTTAAACATCATGCTAGCATTGAGGATTTCATACCTAACCTCCATAGCACAACTTCATAAACATATGCATCATAATCAACATTTCACTTTACATTTATTGACTTCAAGGCCATGATCACAACATGCATAGATAGACAAGAAGTAAACACCACCACCAAAAGTGGACCAAACCACACAACATCAATTCTCATACTATAGACTAGAAGTTAGGTCAACTTACCAATCCTCCAAGACATGATCAAAATTGATCAATTCTCAACAATTCTTAATCAATAGCTAAAGATAGTAATAGCATTCAACAGTACATCACATTTCCATTAGCATGCAGTCAAGATCACAAAAGTCACTTTATAGGTTAAACTGAGAGTTTAAGGAAGTCATGGGTTCGTCAAGGAATTTCATTGAAAATCATATTAAAGAAATTAATTCAACCTTAATTTATCATTAGAATGACTTAGAAAATCATTTGACAAGGAACCCATGTTTAGACTGAAAATAGGGAATTTTGGTCTTTGAATCACCATACATATTGATTGAAGACCCATGAAAATTGAAGAAGAAATCATTTGAAAACCCATATACTAGATTGGTCTTGAGCTTGGCCTCCAATGGAGTTTTGAGAGAATCCATTTTGGGAAGCAAGGGTTCAGTTTTGAAGAATGAATTCTAATTTAGGGTTTCTATGTTTTAATCATCTTAAAATACCGTAAAATAGGTAGTAATCGTTTATAATGAATACTCAAAGTACCTATAATACCCCTACACTAGTTGGACTTTTTAATTAAGTCTATCTTGACTTTTATTTTCGGAATTTTTGTCATGGAACAAGTCCGCGACGGGGAGGTGTCCCCTGGAGTTTCTGGAAATTAAATTTGGGACAGAGAGGTCTGCGACCACGTTCACGACGCGGACCAACTTCTTGATCCTTGGTGGAGCATGTCCGCCACGGGACTAGCTCCTTGAAGGTTCTGCCCACAAGTTGTCTTGGCATCTTCTTGGCCAAAGCTTGCGTCTTCCTCAAGGACCCTTAGATTGGTCCTTGGGGAATCGTACCCAGACGTTTTGACCCTAAACAGTATTATGAAGCTACAAGGGTAACCTCCACTTATTTTAGACTCCAAACAACACATAAAAAAATGAATAACATACTAGAACACACCAACACATAAAAGACTAGTTTTTGAATTTGTTGGTCGTCCCTTGACGTTTGACTTCTAAACTCTTCAAAACTGACTTCAAAAGATATTCATTATTTTAACAAGTTATTAACTCATAAAAACTCATGTGAGACTCTAGTTCATCCTATTTTATTTTGAGGGTCGTTACCAAATTAATTAAAAAATGATTAGTATTAATGAAAAAATGTGTAAATCATATGTTGCTCATATGACTATTCTATGCAAGATGTAAGTCATATGTTGTTACATATAACTGTTATGTTGTGACAAATAAATCAAATGCAGAAAAATGTGTAAGTCATATAATGCTACATATGGATATTTTATGGCGAGATGTAAGTCATATGTTGCTACATATAACTATTATGTTGTGACAAATAAATTACATGTGGCAACATATGTAAGTTATATGTCGCAACATATGACTATTATGTTGCGAAATGTAAGTCATATCTTGTTACATATAACTATTATGTTGCAAAACTTAAATCACATGTAACGACAAAATGTATAAGTTATATGTTGCACCATATGATAGTTCTGTTGCTACATGTAAGTTATATGTTGCTACATGTAACGACCCGCATCTATACCCTAAAAGTTAAGGGTATTCTTAGGTCATAACATGGCATACTTCACCTCTCAGAGGTCTTGTACAATCCCTTTCCGTATCATTCATCGCATATACATATATAAAAAGTAGTGGGGAATTAAAACTTTTCACAAACATTCGAATAGTCTTTCATAATATCTTTCATATAACCAAAGGAAATACTAAGTCTCATATCATCAAATCTTAGACACAAGAATACTTGGGACACGGCCCATACAATAGAAATATAGTACTACTAAGTCTATTACAATACTTAAATAAGAGAAATAAAAGAAATCTATACCCTCGAGTCAAATTAGGACATACTTCAACTTGCTTGAACGATCCTACAATCCAAGCTTAGCTCCCAAAAGCACCTTCACCTATGAATCACTTTAGAGATAGATAAAAGCATGGAATTAGTACAAACACATGTACTAAGTATGGCATAATGCATAAAAATCATGAAAATAGACATTTAATGGAAACATGCTCTTTTTATTAAAAACATCATAGTATAAGCATAAGAACAACCTTTAATACCTTAGTAACACTTCTAATAACACTTATGATTTTCTCGCATGCAATCTTCTCACTAAAAGCTATCCTAAGACTCACTTATGTAAGACAAAGAGAGACCGCTGATACACCCTCTCTAGGCACACCTAAATAATCATTAAGACCACTTATAATGATACATGTACACTCACAATACACCAAACACATGAACATGAGATTCTCCTACCAAAGGTGATTCTAAGGTTCACTTGAGTGAGTCGTGAAGCAACCGCCCATACAATCGCTTCACACAAACTTAAGGGATCCTTTAGATTACCTACGATAAGATCATTCTCACTTAATACAAAAACAAACACATAATATGACATTATCCTTTCCAAAGGTTATCAAAAGGCTTACTCAAGTAAATCAAGAAGAGAATGTCCATACTTGACCTCCTCAAGATTACCTAAATAATCCTTAAGAGTACCTAAGTTTGGATCATGTCTACATAATCAATCAACTCACCTAACTAGAGTCATTCTGAAGACTCATCTAGGTAAGATATGAAGTGACCATTCCTATGTCCCATTCACACCTTAACTAGACAACCCTTAATTACTCTTGATAAGTACTTATAACATACTTCTTTACTTAAGTCATTACATTCATTAGTTAATTTAAAAGACACTCATCACATAAGGACGTTCAAGTAATGGTCTTGGAAAATACCTAGGGACTCTCACTAACATCTTCAAAGCCTTTTCTGCAATGTCTAGAACTTCTCCAACACTAGTAGGTATCCCATATGATGAGAATAGGCAATAATCGTCATAGACCATGGTAGCAAAGCATGGAATACGGACTGGTAACCTACTTCGATGGAGGGTGTTTTACTTGCCAATGGTAGAACATGGACACATCCCATGTAGTCACATGATTAAGGAATATGAAGGGTTTACTTTGCGCTCTAGCCTCATTCTTAACTAGAGCTACTTCCCTTACCATACTCACTTGGTTCTAGCCTTTGTTCTCATAGAGTAATTCACATTAGGATCCCATGAAGAGGTTCCATATCTAGTTCATAACCCAGTCACATTCACCCTACCAGAGAGGTTCCCCTAAGGTTGCCTTACTATGGCGACGAAGATAGCTTAATGAATTTCCTTAGTATGTGATGCCGTTCCAGCCAACCAACCTTAAGTCCATCATTCATTACAAGAAGGATACCATTACGGCTTTCGACTTCAAGGTTCATAACCTTACCACTAGGTTTAAGGTTTCACATAAAGGACCTTCTTAGAATCATTCAAGGTCCCATGTCATTCATACATACAAGACTATGAGGCGTTAGCATCCTAAGTCCAGACATCTCATATTCACATTCATACATGTATCAAGTAAGGGACAAAATTCAACCACACAAGACACACCAATACTTCACTTTATCACATATAGCATATCATTCTAGAAGCACATAGGGATAATAATTATTATCTACAGTAATCCTTTACACTACTATAACGTTATCATCAATATAACCATCATAGACTCATATAGTCAAGTAGGAATAATCGTGCATCAACTCTAAGACTACACACACAATACCATAGTCATAGTTTAACGTGATCACCTAACAACTTCAATAGAAGAACCACATACTTTCACATTACTTAACATGTACGTAGTTATGATCATACTTCACATAATCAACTACACAAATCATCATAATACTTCAAGTAGTGTCGATAAGGCCATGATCTATATAATACATAAAGTAACGCCTACAAGGACACATCAATCACATAGCTCTTCCACCATAAGTGGACCATACCAATCACAACATAATTCAAGAGCTACATTACATAAAATAAAGAGAATTAGGGCAGCGTACCACCAGTCCATTCTCACCACTTCAATCCATAGCTAAATCATCTAATTCAATACCATAAGGCCCTTACCCAGGGCCATAATCATCAGTTCAATATAAAAACCATAATACTCAATGAATCTGTGTTAATTCAATATAGATTTATGAATTTAAGACAGACTATACATCAATTGATTACAATTCTTACATCATTAAATAGCCCATAGAAAACTACACTAGAATTCATAAGCATTAAGACAATATTAAGTCAACCATAAAGTAGTCAAAATCTAGGGTTCAGGGATTACATGGGTTCATATGTTACTTGTGTTAAAATCATCTAATTAACAACAATTCAATCAATGATTTAAAATATTTAATGCAAGAACGTATGGATAGATCATAAAATTGGAAAAGTTCATCTTTAGAAAGCTTTAGAAATCTCTTTGAATTTTGGGTTCCTTGATAAATAGAGTTTCAAAGATCAAAAACCATACCTCAATGATGTTAATCCACCAATTTAATGAAGAATCACCACTCATACAATCAAAGCTCTTCCTTGAGTTTTGGCTCCAATAGAGTTCTAGAGAATTTCTTAGAGATTTTAGGGTTTTGATTTGGAAGAATGAATTTATCTAGGTATTTAGGACTTATAAATGCACTTAAAATACCTAAAATACCCCTATGTAACCGCCCAAACTCTTATTTGGACGTGGGGTGAATTTACCAGTTCACACCTACAATATACAGCAAACGGCGCAGTTGTACCTCTCACCAACGACAGGCCATTGACGGACCGTTTGTCCACAAACGGATCATCTTGTCTGGCCGTCATTTGGTTCTGAGACTAGGCATTGGGAGCTTGAGATCCCTAGGAAAAGTCTTGACCAGTGACTCCCATCGACGGGGTGTCGACTAGCCAATGAGCCGTCGTTTGTCTTAGTCAATTGACTGGTCTTGACAACCTTTGGCTCAAAAGAAGGGTCCTTCCTCAAGGACCCTTGGTTGTTCCTTGCGGATTTTTGCCCGAACGTTTCTAACCCGAATATGATCATATACGAGTTTAGGACCTATCAAATCAATTTCATCCAAAACGAAGAAATAAAACACTACGAAACATGCTAAGACACACAAGATCATTTCAAGGCAAACCTTTCGAACGCCATGGACGTTCTTGGAAGATTGACCTCCAAACTTCATGAAACATGACACACGGACTATATACACTATTATAACTCATATAAGGACCTCATAAGCGCATGAAACACAAATATTGTCACATAACCACACATGAGGCACATAGGTGACTTGTCATCGAACATCTTGGTCGTCCCTTGACGTTTGACTTTCAATTCACCTAGAATCTTAGAAACTGCCTCATTACCACATTATGGACAATTTTAGGACCTGAGAACCTCATGACAAACATGTTAGGCTCTAGCTTCACCTAAGTTATTTTTGAGGCACTACAATCTCCCCCACTTGGACAAGATTCGTCCTCGAATGACACTTGCCACTCTCCGAACACTTCCAAGTATAGAGATTCAACTAGTATGTCATAACCATACCACATAAGTACTTACACAATAAAAACATCGAGGAAAATATCAATTTCACATAATCAAGAGATTCACAACACAACAACAACAAGGAGCTAAAATAAATTCTACAACTTACAATGCTATAAAACTCAAATTCTTCACTCCAAATAGCAAAAACTCATTTTATATTCATTATCATGCTCATATACATCAGTTCTAACCACATTACAACAATTTTCAACCAAAGAATGAATTAGCTCATTTTTTCAAAAAAATGCAACTTTTAGGCAATTCATGATGGAAACATTGTAATATGCAATGTAAACCATATAAACACATCTTAAAACATTATCATAACTTCATAAAATACATAATGCAGGGAATCAATGAAATTCAATTTCAACAAGACTCTTAAAAAACAATACAACGTCCAACAATACTACTATGATCATCTAGCCCATCTATTAACCATACTCCCCCCACTTAGAAGGACCTTATAAAACAAGAGAGAAATCTAAAACTTACCATCATCATCATCACCCTCATCCGGCTTTAACCCTCTAGTCCAGAGTGCATAGAAACAACTCTTCTTTGGAGCATCATCTTTGGAACATTAGGAGCAACTTTCTTACCATCTCTACTAGGACAATCTCTCACATTGTGCCGATCTTTAACACATCCAAAACAATTCCTGGTACCCAATAGGCATTCCCCATAGTGTGTGTTTCCACAAGTAGCACATGTAGGCTTGCTATTTTGAGAGCCACCTCTTTTCTCAAATTTCACCTTAGCACTCCTAGTTTCTTCTTGAGTTGAAACCTTCTTCTTGAACCTAGGTTGACTTTGATCACTTGAACCACTCCTTTTCAGTTTCGAGAAATCCTACCAAGTTTAGACTCCTCAATTGATTAAGCATAAATAATGAGTTGAGATAGGGTCATATCATCATGTAGCATGGTCGTACCACATTCTTCTCTCACAAGGTCGGCGACCCCGGTCACAAACCTACTCATCTCATCCCTTGGGTTAGACACAAGGGATGGGGCTTATCTAGACAACATAGAGAACCTCAAAGAGTACTCCTCAACACTCATATTGTCTTACTTGAGATTGATAAACTCCTCTACCCTTACCTCTCTCCTCTCACGCGGAAAGTACTTTCCTAGAAAAGCTTCATTAAATTCTTCCCACTCAATAGGACACGACTAACCAGCCTATTATCCTTCCATTGAGTATACCACACTTGAGCGACCTCCCTCAATTGGTACGAAGCTAACTCCGCCTTCTCTCTGGAAGTCACCCCCATGGCACTCAACTCCTCTCCCACCTTAGATCCAAGAAAGATAGGATGATTCATCCTTATAAAATCTCTAAATCTAGATGTCATAGTGCTCTCCACAACATTCAATCTAGGGGCAATACCCATATTCATATGGGTAGTAAAAGCTCGGGCCAAAGTAATTAAAGCTTCTCTAATCTCCCCATTAGTCATTTCAGGGGGAACCACCAAAACATCATTACCTCCACCCACAATAGAGACTTGATCACTTTGAGCACCTTGAGGAACTTGCTCAACTTGAGGAGGAATCTCCTCATTCACATCATTCTCCTCAACTCTCCTAGTCAGTGTCCTCCTCGTATTCATCTCCTATAACACAAGGAAAACCATAAGAAAAGAGAACTCATAACCTCTAAATCTCTACGGTACATAGGAGTAGAAAAGAAGGGAAACTCTATCGTCCTATAGCCTCTCGCACATAGATGTGTCGCGACTCACACCAATGGTCGAGACTCTACTAGACGTGACTTGATGAGACTTTTTTATTCACAAAACTACTTTCATAACCTACGCTCTGATAGCACGTTGGTCACGACCCGTGTCTATACCCTAGAAGTTAAGGGTATTCTTAGGTCATAACACGGCGTACTTGACCTCTCGGAGGTCTTGTACAAGCCCTTTCCGTATCATTCATCACATATACATATATTAAATGTAGTGCAGAATTAAAACTTTTCACAAACATTCGAATAGTCTTTCAAAATATCTTTCATATAACCAAAGGAAATACTAAGTCTCATATCATCAAATCTTAAGCACAAGAATACTTGGGACACGGCCCATACAATAGAAGTATAGTACTACTAAGTCTATTACAATACTTCAATAAGAGAAATAAAAGACATCTATACCCTCGAGTCAAATGAGGGCATACTTCAACTAGCTTGAAAGATCCTACAATCTAAGCTTAGCTCCCAACATCACCTTTACCTATGAATCACTTTAGAGATAGATAAAATCATGGAATTAGTACAAACACATATACTAAGTATGGCATAATGCATAAAAATCATGAAAACAGACATTAAATAGAGACATGCTCTTTTGATTAAAACATCATAGTATAAGTATCAGAACAACCTTCAATACCTTAGTAACACTTATGCTTTTCTAGAATGCAACCTTCTTACTAAAAGTTATCCTAAGACTCACTTATGTAAAACAAAGAGAGACCGCTGATACACCCTCTCTAAGCACACCTAAATGATCCTTAAGACCACCTATAATGATACATGTACACTCATAATACACCAAACACATGAACATGAGATTCTCCTACCATAGGTGATTCTAAGGTTCACTTGAGTGAGTTGTGAAGCAACCGCCCATAAAATTGCTTCACACACACTTAAGGGATCCTTTAGATTACCTAGGATAAGATCATTCTCACTTAATACAACAACATACATATAATATGACATTATCCTTTCCAAAGATTATCAAAAGACTTACTCAAGTGAATCAAGAAAAGAATGTCCATACTTGACCTCCTCAAGATTACCTAAATAATCCTTAAGACTACCTAAGTTTGGATCATGTCTACATAATCAATCAACTCTCCTAACTAGAGTCATTCTGAAGACTCATCTAGGTAAGATATGAAGTGACCATTCCTATGCCCCATTCACACCAAAACTAGACAACCCAAAACTACTCTAAATAAGAACTTATAACATACTTGTTGACATAAGTCATTACATTCATTAGTTCATTTAAAAGACACTCATCACATAAGGACGTTCAAGTAATGGTCTTGGAAAATACCTAGGGACTGTCACTAACATCTTCAAAGCCTTTTCTGCAATGTCTAGATAACATCCCACACCACCACCTAAACTTTATAGAACTTCTGTCACACTAGTAGGTATCCCATATGACGAGAATAGGCAATAACCGACATAGACCATGGTAGCAAAGCATAGAAGCCATAGTGGTAACCTACTTCGATGGAGGGTGTTCTACTTGCCAATGGTAGAAGATGGACACATCCCATGTAGGCACATGGTTAAGGAATATGAAGGGTTTACTTTGCACTCTAGCCTCATTCTTAATAAGAGCTACTTCCCTTACCATACTCACTTGGTTCTAGCCTTTGTTCTCATAGAGTAATTCACATTAGGATCCCATGAAGAGGTTCCATATCTAGTTCATAACCCAATCACATACACCCTACCAACGAGGTCCCCTAAGGCTGCCTTACTATGGCGACGAAGATAGCTTAATGAATTTCCTGAGGATAATATGATGTCGTTCCATCCAACCAACCTTAAGTCCATCATTCATTACAAGAAGGATACCATTACGGCTTTCGACTTCAAGGTTCATAACCTTACCACTAGGTTTAAGGTTTCACATAAAGGACCTTCTTAGAATCATTCAAGGTCTCATATCATTCATACATACAAGACTAAGAGGCTTTAACATCCTAAGTCAAGACATCTCATATTCACATTCATACATGTATCAAGTAAGGGACAAAAGTCAACCACACAAGACACACCAATACTTCATTTTATCACATATAGCATATCATTCTAGAAGAACATAGGAATAATCATTATTATCTACAAGTAATCATTTACACTACTATAACGTTATCATCAATATAACCATCATAGACTCATATAGTCAAGTAGGAATAATCATACATCAACTCTCAGACTACACATACATTACCACAGTCATAGTTTAACATGATCACCTAAAAACACTTTAATAGAAGAAGCACATACTTTCACATTACTTAGCATGTAGGTAGATATGATCATACTTCACATAATGAACTACACAAATCATCATAATACTTCAATTAGTGTCGACAAGGCCATGATCTATATAATATATAAAGTAACGCCGACAAGGACACATCAATCACATAGCTCTGCCACCATAAGTGGACCATACCAATCACAACATAATTCAAGAGCTACATTACATAAAATAAAGAGAATTAGGGCAGCGTACCACCAGTCCATTCTCACCACTTCAATCCATAGATAAATCATCCAATTCAATACCATAAGGCCCTTACCTATTGCCATAATCATCAGTTTAATATAAAAAACATAATACTCAATGAATCTATGTTAATTCAATATAGATTTATGAATTTAAGACAGACTATACATCAATTGATTACAATTCTTACATCATGCAGTAGCCCATAGAAAACTACACTAGAATTCATAAGCATTAAGACAATATTAAGTCAACCATAAAGTAGTCAAAATCTAGGGTTCAGGGATTACATGGGTTCATATGTTACTTGTGTTAAAATCATCTAATTAACAACAATTCAATCAATTATTTAAAATCTTTAATGCAAGAACGCATGGATAGATCATAAAATTGGAAAAGTTCATCTTTAGAAAACTTTAGAAATCTCTTTGAATTTTGGGATCCTTGAGGAATAGAGTTTCAAGGATCAAAAACCATACCTATTTGATGTTAATCCACCAATTTAATGAAGAATCACCACTCATCCAATCAAAGCTCTTCCTTGAGTTTTGGCTCCAATGGAGTTTTAGAGAATTTCTTAGAGATTTTAGGGTTTTGACTTGGAAGAATGAATTTATCTAGGTATTTAGGACTTATAAACCCACTTAAAATACGTAAAATACCCCTATGTAACCGCACAAACTCTTATTTGGATATGGGGTGAATTTACCACTTCACCCCTACAATTTACAGCAAGTGGCGCAGTTGTAGCTCTCACCAACGACTGGCCATCGACGGACCGCTTGTCCACAAACGGACCGTCCTATCTGGACGTCATTTGGTTCTGAGACTGTCCATTGGGAGCTTGAGCTCCATAGGCTAAGTCTTGACCAGTGACTATCTTCGACGGGGCGTCGAGTGGACAACGAGCCATTTTTTGTCTCAGTTGATAGGACTGGTCTTGACAGACTTTGGCTCAAATGAAGGCTCCTTCCTCAAGGACCCTTGGTTCGTCCTGACGGATTTTTGCATGATTGTTTCCAACCTAAATAATCTTGTATACAAGTTTAGGACCTCCCAAATCAATTTCATCCAAAACGAAGAGGTAAAACACTACGAAACATGCTAAGACACACAAGATCGTTTCAAGGCAAACCTTTCAAACGTCATGGATGTTATTGGACGTTTGACCTCCAAACTTCATGAAACTTGACACACGGACTATATACACTATTATAACTCATATAAGGACCTCATAAGCGCATGTAACACAAATATAGGCACATAACCACACATCAGGCACATAGGTGACTAGTCAACGAACGTCTTGGTCGTCCCTTGACGTTTGACTTCCTATTCACCTAAACTCTTAGACACTTCCTCATTACCACATCATAGACCATTTTATGAACTGAGAACCTCATGGCAAACATGTTAGGCTCTAGCTTCACCTAAGTCATTTTTGAGGTATTACAATCTCCCCCACTTGGACAAGATTCGTCCTCGAATGACACTTGCCACTCTCCGAACACTTCCAAGTATAGATATTCAACTAGAAGCTCATAACCATACCACATAACTACTTATACAATACAAACATCTAGGAAAACATCAATTTCACATAATCAAGAGATTCACGACACAACAACAATAAGGAGCTAGAATAAATTCTATAACTCACCATGCCATAAAACTCACATTCTTCACTCCAAATAGCAAAAAATCATTTTATATTCATTACCATGCTCATATACATCAGTTCTAACCACATTACAACAATTTTCAACCAAAGAATGAATTAGCTAATTTTTTCAAAAAAATGCAACTTTTAGGCAATTCATGATGGAAACATGGTAATATGTAAGGTAAAACAATATAAACACATCTTACAACATAATTATAACTTCATGAAATGCACAATGCAAGGAATCAATGAAATTCAATTTCAAGAAGACTCCTAAAAACAATACAACGTGCAACCATTCTACTATGATCATCTAACCATCTATTAACCATACTCCCCCCACTTAGAAGGAACTTATAAAACTAGAGAGAAATATAAAACTTACCATCATCATCATCACCCTCATCCGGCTTGAACCCTCTAGTCCAGAGTGCATAGAAACGACTCTTATTTGGAGCATCATCTTTTGGAACATTAGGAGCAACTTGCTTACCATCTCTAGTAGGACAATCTCTCCCTTTGTGCCGATATTTACCACATCCAAAACAATTCCCGGTACCCAATAGGCATTCCCCATAGTGTCTGTTTCCACAAGTAACACATGTAGGCTTGCTAATTTGAGAACCACCTCTTTTCTCAAATTTCACCTTAGCACTACTACGTTCTTCTTGAGTTGAAACCTTCTTCTTGAACCTAGGTTGACTTTGATCACTTGAACCACTCCTTTTCAAGTTTCTAGCAATCCTACCAAGTTTAGACTCCTCAATTGATTAAGCATAAATCATGAGTCGAGATAGGGTCATATCATCATGTAGCATGGTCATACGATATTCTTCTCTCACTAGGTCGGAGACCCCGGTAACAAACCTACTCATCTAATCCCTAGGGTTAGACACAAGGGATGGGGCTTATCTATACAACATAGAGAACCTCAAAGAGTACTCCTCAACACTCATATCACCTTACTTGAGATTGATAAACTCCTCTACCCTTACCTCTCTCCTCTCACGGGGAAAGTACTTTCCTAGAAAATCTTCTTTAAATTCTTCCTACTCAATAGGACCCGACTAACCGGGCTATTATCCTTCCAAGGAGTATACCACACTTGAGCAACCTCCCTCAATTAGTACGAAGCTAACTCTGCCTTCTCCCTGGAAGTCATCCCCATGTCACTCAACTCCTCTCCCACCTTAGATCCAAGAAAGATAGGATGATTCATCCTCACAAAATCTCTCAATCTATACGTCATAGTTCCTTCCACAACATTAAATCTAGGTGAAATACCCATATTCATTTGGGTAGTAAAAGCTCGGGCTAAAATAATTAAAGCTTCTCTAATCTCCCCATTAGTCATTTCCGGGGGAACAACCAAAACATCATTACCTCCACCCACAATAGTGACTTAATCACTTTGAGCACCTTAAGGAACTTGCTCAGCTTGAGGAGGAATCTCCTCATTCACATCATTCTCCTCAACTCTCCATTAGTCATTTCCGGGGGAACCACCAAAACATCATTACCTCCACCAACAATAGAGACTTGATCACTTTGAGAACCTTGAGGAACTTTCTCAACTTGAGGAGGAATCTCCTCATTCACATCATTCTCCTCAACTCTCCTAGCCAGTGTCCTCCTCATATTCATCTTCTATAACACACGGAAAACCATAAGAAAAGAGAACTCATAACCTCTAAATCTCTACGGCACGACATAGGTGTAGAAAAGAAGGAAAACTCTATCGTCCTATAGCCTCTCGCCCATAGATGTGTCGCGACTCACACCAATGGTCGAGACTCTACTAGACGTGACTTGATGAGACTTTTTTATTCACCAGACTACTTTCATAACCTACGCTCTGATACCACGTTGGTCACGACCCATATCTATACCCTAGAAGTTAAGGATAATCTTAGGTCATAACACGGCGTACTTGACCTCTCGGAGGTTTTGTACAAGCCCTTTGCGTATCATTCATCACATATACATATATTAAAACTAGTGCAGAATTAAAACTTTTCACAAACATTCGAATAGTCTTTCAAAATATCTTTCATATAACCAAAGGAAATACTAAGTCTCACATCATCAAATAATAGACTCAAGAATACTTGGGACACGGCCAATACAATATAAATATAGTACTACTAAGTCTATTACATTACTTCAATAAGAGAAATAAAATACATCTATACCCTCGAGTCAAATGAGGGCATACTTCAACTTGCTTGAAAGATCCTAAAATCCAAGCTTAGCTCCCAAAATCACCTTTACCTATGAATCACATTAGAGATAGATAAAAGCATGGAATTAGTACAAACAAATATACTAAGTATGTCATTATGCATAAAAATCATGAAAACAGACTTTAATAGAAACATGCTCTTTTGATTAAAACATCATAGTATAAGCATAAGAACAACCTTTAATACCTTAGTAACACTTATAATAACACTTATGCTTTTCTAGCATGCAATCTTCTCACTAAAACTTATCCTAAGACTCACTTATGTAAGACAAAGAGAGACCGTTGATACACCCTCTCTAGGCACACCTAAATGATCCTTAAGACCACCTATAATGATACGTGTACACTCACAATACACCAAACACATGAACATGAGATTCTCCTACCAAAGGTGATTCTAAGGTTCACTTGAGTGAGTTGTGAAGCAATCGCCCATAAAGTCACTTCACACACACTTAAGGGATCCTTTAGATTACCTAGGATAAGATCATTGTCACTTAATACAACAACATACACATACTATGATATTATCCTTTCAAAAGGTTATCAAAATACTTACTCAAGTAAATCAAGAAGAGAATGTCCATACTTGACCTCCTCAAGATTACCTAAATAATCCTAAAGACTACCTAAGTTTGGATCATGTCTACATAATCAATCAACTCTCCTAACTAGAGTCATTCTGAAGACTCATCTAGGTAAGATATGAAGTGACCATTCCTATGCCCCATTCACACCATAACTAGACAACCCATAACTACTCTAAATAAGAACTTATAACATACTTGTTGACATAAGTCATTACATTCATTAGTTCATTTAAAAGACACTCATCACATAAGGACGTTCAAGTAATGGTCTTGGAAAATACCTAGGGACTCTCACTAATATCTTCAAAGCCTTTTCTGCAATGTCTAGATAGCATCCCACACCACCACCTAAACTTTATAGAACTTCTGTCACACTAGTAGGTATCCCATATGACGAGAATAAGCAATAACCGACATAGACCATGGTAGCAAAGCATGGAATCCATAGTGGTAACCTACTTCGATGGAGGATGTTCTACTTCCCAATGGTTGAACATGGACACATCCCATGTAGGCACATGGTTAAGGAATATGAAGGGTTTACTTTGCACTCTAGCCTCATTCTTAACAAGAGCTACTTCCCTTACCATACTCACTTTGTTCTAACCTTTGTTCTCATAGAGTAATTCACATTAGGATTCCATGAAGAGGTTCCATATCTAGTTCATAACCCAATCACATTCACCCTACCAAAGAGGTCCCCCTAAGGCTGCCTTACTATGGCGACGAAGATAGATTAATGAATTTCCTATGGATGATATATTGTCGTTCCAGACAATCAACCTTAAGTCCATCATTCATTACAAGAGTGATACCATTACGGCTTTCGACTTCAAGGTTCATAACCTTACCACTAGGTTTAAGGTTTCACATAAAGGAGCTTCTTAGAATCATTGAAGGTCTCATATCATTCATACATAAAATACTAAGAGGCTTTAGCATCCTAAGTCAAGACATCTTATATTCACATTCATACAAGTATCAAGTAAAGGACAAAAGTCAACCACACAAGACACACCAATACTTCACTTTATCACATATATCATATCATTCTAGAAGCACATAAGAATAATCATTATTATCTACAAGTAATCCTTTACACTACTATAATGTTATCATCAATATAACCATCATAGACTCATATAATCAAGTAGGAATAATCATGCATCAACTCTAAGACTACACACACAATACCATAGTCATAGTTTAACATGATCACCTAACAACTTCAATAGAAGAACCACATACTTTCACATTACTTAACATGTAGGTAGATATGATCATACTTCACATAATCAACTACACAAATCATCATAATACTTCAAGTAGTGCCGACAAGGCCATGATCTATATAATACATAAAGTAACGCCTACAAGGAGACATCAATCACATAGCACTGCCACCATAAGTGGACCATACCAATCACAACATAATTCAAGAGCTACATTACATAAAATAAAGAGAATTAGGGTAGCGTACGACCAGGCCATTCTCACCACTTCAATCCATAGCTAAATCATCCTATTAAATACCATAAGGCCCTTACCCATGGCCATAATCATCAGTTCAATATAAAAACCATAATACTCAATGAATATGTGCTAATTAAATATAGATTTATCAATTTAAGACAGCCTATACATCAATTGATTACAATTCTTACATCTTGCAATAGCCCATAGAAAACTACAATAGAATTCATAAGCATTAAGACAAAATTAAGTCAACCATAATGTAGTCAAAATCTAGGGTTCATGGATTACATGGGTTCATATGTTAATTGTGTTAAAATCATCAAATTAACAACAATTCAATCAATTATTTAAAATCTTTAATGCAAGAATGCATGGATAGATCATAAAATTGGAAAAGTTCATCTTTAGAAAACCTTAGAAATCTCTTTGAATTTTGGGCTCCTTGATGAATAGAGTTTCAAGGATCAAAAACCATACCTCAATGATATTAATCCACCAATTTAATGAAGAATCACCACTCATACTATCAAAGCTCTTCCTTGAGTTTTGTCTCCAATGGAGTTCTAGAGAATTTCTTAGAGATTTTGGGGTTTTGATTTGGAAGAATGAATTTATCTAGGTATTTAGGACTTATAAACCCACTTAAAATACCTAAAATACCCCTATGTAACCACCCAAACACTTATTTGGACGTGGGGTGAATATACCACTTCACCCCTACAATTTACAGCAAGCGGCGCAATTGTAGCTCTCACCAACGACTGGCCATCGACGGACCGTTTGTCCACAAACGGACCGTCCTGTCTGGCCGTCATTTGGTTCTGAGACTGTCCAATGGGAGCTTGAGATACCTAGGCTAAGTCTTGACCAGTGATTCCCATCGATGGGGCGTCGACTGGCCAATGAGCCATCGTTTGTCTTAGTCGATTGGACTGGTTTTGACAGACTTTGGCTCAAATGAAGGGTCCTTCCTCAAGGACCCTTGGTTGGTCCTTGCGGATTTTCGCCCAAACGTTTCCAACCCGAATATACTTGTATACGAGTTTAGGACCTCCCAAATCAATTTCATCCAAAACGAAGAGGCAAAACACTACGAAACATGCTAAGACACACAAGATCGTTTCAAGGCAAACCTTTCGAACGTCATAGACGTTCTTGGTTGTTTTGACCTCCAAATTTCATAAAACTTGACACACGGACTATATACACTATTATAACTCATATAAGGACCTCATAAGCGCATGAAATACACATATAGGCACATAACCACACATTAGGCACATAGGTGACTAGTCATCGAACGTCTTGGTCGTCCCTTGACGTTTGACTTCCAATTCATCTAAACTCTTAGACACTGCCTCATTACCACATTATAGACCATTTTAGGACCTGAGAATCTTATTACAAATATGTTAGGCTCTAGCTTCACCTAAGTTATTTTTGAGGTATTACAATCTTCCCCACTTGGACAAGATTCGTCCTCGAATGACACTTGCCACTCTCCGAACACTTCCAAGTATAGAGATTCAACTAGCAGCTCATAACCATACCACATAACTACTTATACAATACAAACATCTAGGAAAACATCAATTTCACATAATCAAGAGATTCACAACACAACAACAACAAGGAGCTAGAATAAATTCTACAACTCACCATGCCATAAAACTCACATTCTTCACTACAAATAGCAAAAACTCATTTTATATTCATTATCATGATCATATACATCAGTTCTAACCACATTACAACAATTTTCAACCAAAGAATGAATTAGCTAATGTTTTCAAAAAAATGCAACTTTTAGGCAATTCATGATGGAAACATGGTAATATGAAAGGTAAAACCATATAAACACATCTTACAACATAATCATAACTTCATGAAATGCACAATGCAAGGAATCAACGAAATTCAATTTCAACAAGACTCCTAAAAAATAACACAATGTGCGACAATACTACTATGATCATCTAGCCCATCTATTAACCATACTCCCCCCCACATAGAAGGAACTTATAAAAAAAAAAAAAAAAAAATTACCATCACCATCATCCGGCTTTAACCCTCTAGTCCAGAATGCATAGAAACGACTCTTCTTTGGAGCATCATCTTTTGGAACATTAGGAGCAACTTGCTTACCATATCTAGTAGGACAATCTCTCCCTTTGAGCCGATCTTTACCACATCCAAAATAATTCCCGTTACCCAATAGGCATTCCCCATAGTGTCTGTTTCCACAAGTAGCACATGTAGGCTTGCTATTTTGAGATCCACTTCTTTTCTCAAATTTCACCTTAGCACTCCTAGGTTCTTTTTGAGTTGAAACCTTCTTCTTGAACCTAGGTTGACTTTGATCACTTGAACCACTCCTTTTCAAGTTTCTAGCAATCCTACACAAGTTTAGACTCCTCAATTGATTAAGCATAATTCATGAGTCGAGATAGGGTCATATCATCATGTATCATGGTCGTACAAAATTCTTATCTCACTAGGTCGGCGACCCCGGTCACTGATGTACCGTGGTTTCACGATATTTTTAATGCTTTTTCCTTAATTTTATTGTGTGTCGAAAGCCTTTTTGTGTTGATTTTTATATAAGTTTCTCTTTGTTTGCAGGAAATCTGTCCAAGGATGAACGCGGAAGTTTTTGAGCAAGAAATGCAGAAGAGACCACCTACGGAGCTCATGATGGTCCGTCGAGGCTGTGACGGTCCGTAGGTGGCATCATAGTGAGGAGAAAAGCTGTTGATGGAAGATGGGGAAGTCTGACCAAGTGTGGGATTACGGAAGTCCATGACGGACCGTCATAGCCACGACGGTCCGTTCTGCTTGTTTGTTGTAATGATCAGAGAAGTAGTCCAGTACCCAAATTCCAAGAAGTTCAAGTGTTTTGGAACGGAGACCCTCGACGGACTATCGTGCTTGAAACGGTCCGTCATACTTGTCCGTCGGGGGGATGAAGAAAGCAGAAGAAGAATGTGTGAAGTATGGGACGACGGAGGCCATGACGGTCCGTCGTGTCCATGACGGTTCGTCACGAGGTCCGTCGACCCAGATGCGTTTGGACATATTTTCAATAAATAGAATCCTTCTTTGATTAGGTTTTGTTTTTATTATAAATAGTTCGAAAAACCTCATTTTTGGGGTTAGACTTTTTGGATAATTTTAGTTCTTTTGTTCAAGTATTGAAGAATTAATTTCAGTAATTGATACACTTTTTCTGGAATTGATTGTTGGTGTTTTGTTGATTAATCAAGTTAAATTCTGGATTTTATTCTTTCTCATTAAAGTAAGTACATGAATTCTTCCATTAAAAATATGAATTGTGTAATTATGACCATGGGTAACTAAACTCCATAGCTAGGGTTGTGGGAACCATGGGTGAATAACAAGGTAAACTCTAACTAAAATAACAATTCTAGAATGGTGTCTTGCAAGTATTGATAATTCTTTCGTGTAGAAGTATTTTTAACGGATGGCCAATGTTAGAACTCGCCTTAATGCTACTTGCCGGACCAAGGAGGTAGATAATAGGAAAAGAATTATCAACATAGATTTAGTGTAGACTAACTAATAGGCTAGTATTGGTTGGTACGAGGTAATAACTTAGTCAAATACCGAATACAATGCTTAATATGAGATAAAGATAAGGGTTAGTATAGCAACACACGTAGCCGGACCAAGGTGCGGAGTGAAATTTTCTAGATGCCGGACCAAGGATTTAGAGATACATAACTTATCACTTTACATGCAAGATACTAGAAAAGAATTGTTATAGTTAGAGTTATCAAGTTAGGAACCTGTGGAGAACACTTAAGCCCTAGTTACTTTTATTAATTGATTAAAGTCCAAGATTTGAATCTGTTAGTTGTTTATTTTAATTTAGCTAGTCATTTTCTTTAATTCAGAAATAAAAACCCCCATTTTTGTCTTTTGTTTTCTTGGAAAATAGTTGGCTAAATAGTAGTAATAATAGAATAAAGTTAAGTCTGAACTATTTTCCTCGTGGGATCGATTCCAACCTCATTAGTTGGGTTCTTTACTTGATACGGCCGCTTTACTTCTTATTTGAGAAGTAAGTTTGAGCGTATCAAATTTTGGCGCCGCTGCCAGGGAAAGTGGCTTTTAGATTAACTTAAACTTATTACTAAAGTTTAGTCAATATTTTCCTGATTTTACTTTTTGTGTTGTTTTTGATTCTTGCAGATACTAACTTCCTAGTATGCCAAATACACGAAGAGGAAGAGAACCCTTATTTCCCTACGATCACGAGTTAGAGCGTACACTACACAATATGAATCGAAACTTGGGTATAAATGATGATGATCCAAACCAGAACATCCCAGCTCCAATTGATGCTCATGGTCTATTATTACTTGATAATCCTGGTGAAGATGCACAAAGGGGACAAAATCCCGCTCCACGTCCTCAAGAATACTACAGAGGTTATGATAATATTGCAGACTCTGATGGGCCACTTGTCTTGCCCCCTTTACCAGAAGGTCACACCTTTGTGGTAAATAGTACTCTAATGCAAATGCTCACTGCTAGAGGTTTGTTTTCAGGGCTACCTTCTGAGGACCCACATGCCCATATAGCTAAGGTGAGGGCAGTGTGTAAAAGCTGTGTAGGGAGGCCTGATTTGAATTTGGATGTAATAGGGTTAAGAGTATTTCCTCTCTCACTGATGGGAGAGGCTGCTATTTGGTTCACTGAGCTCCCTTATAATTCAATTTTCACTTGGAACCAACTAAGGGACGTTTTCTTAGCACGTTACTACCCGGTCTCCAAGAAACTAAATCACAAAGACAGAGTGAACAACTTTGTGGCACTACCAGGAGAGTCAGTTAGCAGTTCTTGGGATAAGTTCACTTTATTTTTGAGAAGTGTCCCCAATCACCGCATAGATAATGAGTCACTGAAAGAATACTTCTATCGGGGACAGGATGATAATAATAAAGCGGTATTGGATACTATAGCAGGTGGTTCTTATGGGGAGTGTCCTTATGCTGAGATTGCCGAAAAGTTAGAGAAAATCTCCCGGAATAATAAAGCATGGAGTACTAGGAAGTCAGATACGGGGAGAAATACCTTTGCAGTGCAATCCACACACAACCCATCCACAAATGAGATTCGTGAAGAGATGGCACAGATGAAAACTGAGCTTGGGTTGGTGTTAAAACATGTCACTGGGGGTGCAGAAAAGATAAATGCAGTGAACTACTTGTCTAAACCACCACCACCAACTGATGAATATTATTATAAGGAGGATACCTATGCAGTAAATGATCAGACGGGGGGTTTCCGACTGAATGCCCAAGGCTCCAATCAGGAGAATTGGCGCCAAGGTCAAGGGAACCAAGGTCGAAACTATGGTAACTATAATCGTGAGGGTAATTATGTCCGTGATGGAAATTACAACCGCGACAACAACTTCAACAGGGGTAACTATGGTAACAGAAATGATAGTAGTGGGCCTTATGTTCCTCCTCAAAATCGTGAGGTTGCTCCTAGGGATGGTGGAGGTAGTATGGCGCGAGTTGAGGATATGTTGCACAAAATTATGAGGAGGTTCGATGCTAGTGATGAGAACACGAAAGAGTTAAGGAGTGATGTAGCGGGTATTGGCCAGAAAGTCGATACACATGCAATATCAATTAAGCAGCTTGAGTTGCAAATGGCCCAATTATCTGCGTCTGTGAACAATGGCAACCTGGCACTCTCCCTAGCAACACTGTCCAAAATCCGAAAAATGATGGACACTGTATGGCAATTACTACTCGGGGTGGTAAGGAAACCATTGACCCACCTATGCCGCCTATTGTGGAAAAGGTGATGAGAGATAATGATAAGGTAGTAGAGGTTAGTGATGAAGTAGAAGATAACATTGAAAAAGATGCTGAAGTGCCTAAAAAGGTAACTCCCATGCCTAGACCACCACCACCCTTTCCTCAAAGGTTAGTGAAAAAGACCGAGGATGTTAAATATCGACGTTTTATAACAATGTTGAAGCAGCTTTCTATCAATGTCCCTTTGGTAAAAGCTCTAGAACAAATGCCCGTTTATGCCAAGTTTATGAAAGATCTGGTTACAAAGAAAAGATCGGTCACTTTTGAAGATGATGATAGAATGCAGCATTGTAGTGCTATTGCTACAAGATCTTTAGTGCAGAAGAAAGAAGATCCGGGTGCGTTCACTATTCCTTGTACAATCGGGTTATTACATTTTGCGAAAGCACAATGTGATCTGGGGGCAAGCATAAATCTCATGCCCCTCTCGATTTACAAGAAGTTGGGTTTGGGTGATCCAAAGCCCACTGCGATGCGGCTACTGATGGCCGATTGAACAGTAAAAAGGCCTATAGGGATACTCCACGATGTGCTAGTAAAAGTGGAGTCGTTCATATTTCCGGCAGATTTTGTTATTCTTGATTGTGAAGTCGATTTTGAGGTGCCTATTATTCTCGGGAGACCATTCCTTGCTATGGGTAGAGCCTTAGTTGATATGGAAAAGGGGCAAATGAAATTTCGGTTGAACAATAAAGAAGTGACCTTCAACATTTGTAGGTCCATGAGACAGAGTGGTGAGTTCCAATCGGTATCTGCTATATCCTACAAAGTTGGTAAGTCACTCGAGACACAAATAGAAGAACGTCTAGGTGTAGAAGCACTGGCGGCAGTGATAATGAATTTTGATAATGATTGCATTGAAGAATATGGGTCATTAATCGCTGCTCTTGATCGTGGTAATGTTCGGTTTAAACCGAAGAAATATGAGCTAGACATGAAGAATCGCGAGTCTCCACCCGCGAAACCATCTATAGAGGAGGCTCCAAAGTTAGAACAAAAAGCTCTCCCACCTCATCTCAGGTATGAATTCTTAGGAAACGGTGACACATTGCCGGTAATCATTGCATCAGACCTGAATGAACAACAAGTTGAGAGTTTGGTGAAAGTGCTAAAAAGGTTTAAAAGAGCTATTGGGTGGACTATTGCGGACATTATTGGGATCCCTCCTGGTATTTATTCTCATAAAATCCAACTCATGCCCGATCATAAGCCACGTATTGAGCACCAGAGACGCTTAAATCCACCTATGCAAGAGGTCGTGAAGAAGGAAATCATTAAATGGTTTGATGCCGGAGTAATATATCCAATCGCCGATAGTAGTTGGGTATGCCCTGTTCAGTGTGTACCTAAGAAAGGGGGAATGACTGTGGTCCCCAATGAAAAAAATGAACTTGTTCCAATGAGACCGGTGACTGGATGGAGGGTGTGTATGGATTACCGGAAATTAAATGCATGGACCGAAAAAGACCATTTTCCTATGCCCTTCATGGATCAGATGTTGGATAGACTTGCTGGAAAAGGGTGGTACTATTTTCTTGATGGTTATTCGAGGTATAATCAGATTTCTATTGCACCAGAAGATCAAGAGAAAACCACCTTTACTTGTCCATATGGGACCTTTGTGTTCAAGAGAATGCCGTTTGGGTTGTGCAATGCACCCGCCACATTTCAAAGATGTATGATGTCAATATTCTCCGACATGGTGGAAGATACTAATGAGGTTTTTATGGATGATTTTTCTGTGGTTGGTGAATCATTCGAGCGGTGTTTGAGCCATTTATCTGAGGTTCTTAAGAGATGTGAAGACTGCAATTTAGTACTCAATTGGGAAAAATGCCACTTCATGGTGAAAGAAGGTATTATTTTGGGTCGTCGCATTTCAGAAAAGGGCATAGAGGTTGATCGAGCCAAAGTCGAGGTAATAGAGAGACTTCCTCCACCTATCTCTGTAAAAAGGTGTGAGAAGCTTTCTTGGGCATGCAGGTTTTTACAGGAGATTCATCAAAGATTTCTCAAAAATTGCACATCCGTTGTGCAAACTGCTGGAGAAAGATTGTAAATTTTATTTTGATGAATCCTGTCTTAAAGCATTCGGCGAGCTAAAAGAAAAATTGGTATCTGCACCTATCATTATTTCTCCAGATTGGAGCAGTCCATTTGAGGTGATGTGCGATGCTAGTGGGGTTGCCCTTGGTGTGGTATTGGGACAAAGAAGGGACAAAATCCTTCATCCCATTTACTATGCTAGTAAAGCCCTCAATGAAGCTCAGAAGAACTATACAGTAACTGAGCAAGAGCTCCTTGCAGTAGTATTTGCTTTTGAAAAATTTCGCTCCTATTTGCTAGGTACTAGAGTTATAGTGCATACTGACCATTCAACATTGAGATATTTGATGGCAAAGAAGGATGCGAAACCGAGGTTGATTCGTTGGGTATTACTACTGCAAGAATTTGACTTTGAGGTAAGGGATAGAAAAGGGACCGAAAATCAAGTTGCTGATCACTTGTCCCATCTAGAAGATGAAGCTACGAGAGAGTTGGGGGATAAGACTGATATTGATGACACGTTTCCCAATGAGCATGTATTGGCTGCCTCACAAGACTTGATTCTATGGTTTGCAAATTTTGCTAACTATTTAGCTAGTGATATTGTTCCATCGAACTTGTCCTTTCATCAAAGGAAAAGGTTCATGTACGATGTAAAGAAGTTCTTTTGGGATGAACCATACTTATATAGGAGCTGTGCTGATGGGCTTATTCGGCGTTGTGTGCCAGAAGTTGAGATGTTGAGTGTTTTAGAGGCATGCCATTCCTCACCCTTTGGTGGACATCATAGTGGTATCTGGACTGCTCATAAGATCTTACAATGTGGTCACTATTGGCCAACTATTCATCAAGATGCTCATGAGTTCACCAAAGCGTGTGATAGATGCCAAAGAGATGGTGGCATTTCAAGAAAGCAAGAGCTCCCTCTAAACCCCATTCTTGTGATTGAGTTATTTGATGTTTGGGGTATTGACTTTATGGGTCCGTTTGTGAGTTCTCATGGAATGAAGTATATTTTAGTAGCATTTGATTATGTATCTAAGTGGGTGGAAGCTATCGCCCTCGCAAACAATGAGGGGAAGAGTGTCACTGCGTTCTTGAAAAATAATATATTCTCTCAATTTGGTACCCCACGGGCAATTATTAGTGATGGGGGATCCCACTTTTGCAACAAATTGTTCAAGGGATTATTGGAGAAATATGGGATTCTCCATAATGTGGCCACTCCTTACCATCCTCAAATTAGTGGGCAAGTTGAAGTGTCAAATAGGGAGATCAAACAGATTTTGTCAAAAACAGTGAACGCTATTAGAACAGATTGGTCAAGGAGGCTTGATGATGCTCTTTGGGCCTACCGGACAGCATATAATACTCCCATAGGTATGTCCCCATACCAACTAGTATATGGGAAAGCTTGTCATCTTCCGGTTGAATTAGAGCATAAAGCCATGTAGGCTATGAAGAAGTTAAAAATGGACTGGAACGAAGCTGCAGAACAACGGTTAAATGGGTTGAATGAACTCGATGAATTTCGCCTAAAAGCTTATGAAAGCTCAGCCCTCTACAAAGAAAAGATGAAGAAGTACCATGACCTAAAAATCGAGAAACGAGAGTTTATGGTTGGGGATTTGGTGCTTTTATTCAACTCTAGGTTGCGCTTGTTTCCGGGCAAGCTCAAGTCCAAATGGACTGGCCCTTACTTGATCACCCAACTATTCCCTCATGGAGCGGTTGAGTTGGAAAACAAGGAAGGTGTGCGGTTTAAGGTGAATGGACAACGTCTAAAAATCTATATAGGGCATGTGGAATCGGCGAATGAGGTGATTGAGGCATACCATCTTGATGAAGTCTGAGTAATCGAGTGTCCTCAGTCGTGCCGCGACGTTAAATCAGGCGCTGGTTGGGAGGCAACCCAATATGTATCATCTAACCAAATTATAGTTTTCTTTCTAGTAATGGTAGTATTTTCTACTAATGAGTTTTAAATTTTCAGGTAGCACATCTCCAGGAAGTTCTGCAGAAAATTACTCTGCCACATTTACTGACGGATACATCGACATACTGTCACGCCTGTGACGGACCGTCGCATGACTCCGTCGTTCCAGGTACGTTCTTTATTACTTTGAAAAATTAGGGCACATGCGACGGAACCTATTACGTACCATCACAGATGTGACGGTCCATCGTCGGGGTTTCATCGCTTCATTATCCAGCAACCCGACCCAACCCGGCTGGGGAATTTTAAAAGTTTTAAACTTTTTTAAACTCCCCACCCCTTCATTCAACCGTTTCTTTCCCTCTTTCTCCCATTTCCTCCCTTTTCAACTTCCTTCCCTTCCCAAAATCCCCACATTCTCATTTTCCCCATCCCCAAATCCCCTTTCTTGGTCGGAGTCTGCTGCTGTGATTCTCATCTTCATAGTTGGGTGCCTCACTTCCATTTTGTTTTCTCCTCTTCCAAGGTATGTGCTTCTGAACTCTACCCATTTACTCTTCATTTTTGTTTTAAATTTACTATTAGCATATTTCTTTTTGTGGGTCTTTGATCTTTGACCAAATCTTGTCTAACCTAGGTTATTAGTCCCACGAATTGCCTTGATAAAACTCGAGAAATTGGTGCTTTAGCCTTGTAAATTTGATAGGTATTCGGGTTAGAAAGTTGTAGGTAAATATTGGGTCTTTGGTTTGAATCAGTTGGGTTGATTGAGGCATCCCCAGTTCTGTCTCTGAATGACAGAACTAGACCCCGATAACAGACCGTCATAGCCACGACGGACCGTCATAGGGTCCGTCCCAACACCCCACAATGTATTTTCTCTAAGTGTCCACCAACGGACACATGTGACGGACCGTCATGCCCACGACGGTCCGTCCTGCACAACCGTCATGGTTGTCAGAGACCCCAATTCTAAGGGTCTCAATACTTTTTCTAAGTGTCCACTGATGGACACATGTGATGGACCATCATGCCCACAACGATCCGTCATGCACAACCGTCTTGGTTGTCAGAGACCCCTGTTCTAAGGGTCTCAATACTTTTTCCAAGTGTCCACTGACGGACACATGTGATGGACCGTCATGCCCACGACGGTCCGTCCTGCACAACCGTCGTGGTTGTCAGAGACCCCTGTGCAAGGGTCTCAATACTTTTTCCAAGTGTCCATTGACGGATATCCACGACGGACCGTCGTACCCACGACTGTCCGTCCTACTCAACCGTTGTGACGGTCAGAGACCCCTGTCCTAAGGGTCTTAATACTTTTTCTAAGTGTCCTCTGACGGACATCCACGACGGTCCGTCCTGCTCAACCGTCGTGACGGTCAGAGACCCCTGTCCTAAGGGTCTCAATACTTTTTCTAACTGTCCACTTACGGACATCCACGACGGACCGTCGTGCCTACGACCGTCCATCCGGCTCAACCGTTGTACCAGTCTGAGACTTTCCTTCTGAAAGTCTATATTGTTAAGTATTACATGACGGACCCCATGACGGTCCGTCATACTCACGACGGTCCGTCACCTAGTCCGTCATGTTTCACTGCAACTACAGAGCTGTCGTTACTGCTGTGATTTTACGTGTCTTTTGTCTCATTTTTGATTGTCTTGTTTGCTCCTTCTAGTACTAATAATGATTCTTTATAGTTACCACCTCTCATGGCACCGAAACAAGATCGCGTTTACGCACGTGGGCGTTCCAAATCTGTCGCCCCTTCTGCCCGACTGGTTATTGGCTCGGATGATGATCATGATCCTGAGTACGTGCCCCCAGGCACTGCCACTCCAGCACGAGCTGCACTTGCAACCAGAGCGACGCCCAAAAAGGTGGCATCCGGCGTAGTCACTGCCTCCCAGTCTGATGAGGAGCGCATACTGACCGGCACACCTTCTGGGTCAGTTGCCCAAGACGAAGGAGCGTCTGGCTCCTTAGGAGTTTCTTGGTTGGAGGAAGCCTCCGGGTCCGCAGAAGCCTCTGCACACGCCACAGCTGCACAGTCTACCTCGGCGGATGAGGCTGACAGCACTAATTCCACCCCAGGCTCACCAACTGGAGTTCTTGCCCCGGTTGCCAACCAGCCCAACCGGTCGTGTGTCGACGGGCAATACCAAGTGTATTCAGACGCCAAGCTGCTAAATGATAAGGGCATCATGACACGGACCATTACACTGGAGAGGTGGGTCCTTACGGGTAGTCTTCCCACCATGCCGGATATCCACACCCTCTTCACCAGACACCGACTAGAGTGGATTGCTCGCGCTTTGGGCCGGTACAGTGAGAAGTTAGTCTGAGAGTTTTACGCCTCATATATGGCTACTCTCCGATCACAGATCGATAGGCGGGCTGCCCCCGCCAAACAGGCCCCACTTGAGCACGTCAGAGTACGCGGCATACATGTTGACATCTCCCTGCCAGCCATCCGCCGATATCTGTACGGCGAGGATGTTGATACCACCAGGACACCTCTCATCGCCGAGTTCGACTATCGGTGGCACATTGTTAAAGAGGGCCGGTTCTTACGTGAGCCATCGCTAAGAGAGACCACCAAGAGGTGGATGGCCCAGCACTTGTCTATTGATGGAGAGGCTGCTGATTAGGTAATGGAGCCAAAGGGAGCCATCAGGAAGGCCAACTTGACCTTTACGGCCAAGTTTCTATGGTTGATAGTCCGCCACTGCCTTTCCCCCACTGCTGCAGATAATATAGTCACATGGGATTGTGCAGTTCTGATGGCTGCAATGATGGCAGGGTTCGAGGTTGACTTTGCTTGGCTTCTACAGGCGGTCATGCACGAGAGGGCCTTCAAGGTCACCACGACTTACCCTTTTCCTTGCATGGTTTTCTCTTTATGCAGGTCCGCAGGTGTGCCCATTTGGCACATTGATCAGCTCAAGACCCCGCAGGGCAATGTTGACATCGGCCTCATCAAGGATGAGGCCAATGAGTTGGCTCCACGCAGAGGGCCCCGCCCGGAGGTGGTCCCACTTGGTGAGAACCTGGAATATACTATAGAGCATGCTCATGCGGCTTTCCAGGCTGCTTCTGCACCCACTGACACTACCCCGGTCGAGTCTATCCCGGGTAGTAGCACTACCCCGAGTTTCTCTCGCTCGTCTCCTTTCGCCACTCTGGTCCCACTTGCTAGGGTCCAGAAACTCGAGGCACAGATGGCTACACTTCTGCATCACATCCAGCCTTGGATGCAGAGGTCTATTGCTGAGACAGAGGAGAGCTTGGAGCGCAATATGACACAGCACACAGAGAGGAAGATCGCAGAGGTGCATCAGCGCTTAGACGCTTTTGAGTTGCGAGTGCTAGCCCGACCAGCACCTCCGGTGGACATGTCGACCCTTCAGGCCGCGGTTGCTAGTTTGCGGGCTGATCTTGATATGATCTTAGAGGCTAGGGTTCCTGAGTCTGAGGCTCCTTCTGCAGAGCCTGCTGAGGACACAGTGATGGCTGCTCCATTTGTCACTTCTGATGATCCACCACCTCCCCTACGAGAGCATGCCAAGAGGCGCAGGGGTCGAGAGGAGGATGAGGCTAGGGCGAGGAAGAAGGAGCGCTGTGAGATGGAGGCTGTGAGGAGAGCCTCGATTATTGACGAGGAGGCCCGTACGTTGAGGGTTGTCGAGTTAGCTGCCGGGGCGTCTAGCTCCAGAATTGCAAATACAGTGAGAGGCACTACTGATGGTGTTGTTGCTGCTGAGGACACTAGTGAGGGTGTCCAAACTATGGAGGGAGTGGGTTCCAGAGACCCGGACCCACCAGCTTGCTGATCGCCGGCGCTTAGCGCCTCAGGTTTGCTTCACTTACCACTCGCGTATTTTAGTTTTTTTATGCATTGGGGACAATTGCATATCTTTTGTTTGGGGTGGGGTAAATGGAAAGTGAGTACTTGGGTGAATTCTGAGTAGCCCAAGTTCACGATCCTCTTTTGGGGTTTTCTTGCCTGTGTTCTTTTTCCCCAAAAGACTGATTACTTTTATTGTTGAACCGGCATGTCATATCTTATGTACATAGTATAAATCTGAAGCATGATGGCTAAAACAAATATGATATCCTGATAATCAAAATGATGCATGACTAGGCATAGTAATTGATAATTGTGTGGTTTGAAACATGAAATAAAGATACACTACTGCATGATCCTGAATCTAAGACTCGAACTAGCTGTCTAATAATCTGGGAATGTAAGGAATGTCAAGTGAGTGTGAGGTGAATTCTAATGTCCACGATTAATACTAAGCTAGAACTTGCCTGGTTAGTCTTGCTAAAAGTGAGCCAAAACAAACAATTAGGAAAGGATCATAGGCCTTTGTTCGAAATAGTCAATCTTGAGCCTAAAAATAACAGAAAACCAAAAGAAGTTAACCCTTTATTGATCCAAATGATTTGAGCCTAAAAACAGATCTTTCTTTTTCATCCCAACTGATCCTCTCGGGGAACAACGTGTTGGCCCTGGTCCCTCCTTGGACATGTGCACCTCAGTTTATGCCAAAAACATAAGTTGAGGGTGGATAATAAGCAACCTTGTCGTGGCCCTGACCCAACCATGGGTATTGTGAACCTTAACTCATGGCAAAGTCATGAGTTGAGGGTGGCTGTCATAAAGAATACTCCGGAAAATTGGGGTTGAAAGTATGAAGAGGAAGAAAGAACAAAACAGAAGTGACTAAAAAAAAATATATATATATATATATAATGATAATAAAACACAAGAAAAGAGAAAAGTCACTTACATATAAGGATGAGAAAGGGAAAACAGCAAGGTAAAAAGAAAATTGAGAAATTGGGCGAAATAGAATGATAGAAAGGTGGTGCATTTAGTCGATATGTCAAGGAGGGCAACAAGTCACTAAAGGATACCTAAATATACCCTACCTGACCCTGAGCCTATGTTACAAGCTAAAAAGTCCTATTGTGATCCTAAGAGTTGTATGGCGAACTTAAAGTAGTGAAAATAAGGGCAAGCCTATGGCAATATGTATAAATGAGTTGTGGATTTGTTCTGAGAGTGAGTGTCAAAAAGTAATCCTTATACTCAAACTGAAGTTATTGTGTGGAAAATGAGGATGTTATTTGAAGTGAGGACAGTAGTTGCAATACTGGAAGTATTAGCACCTCAGTGAGAGATTGAAGAGGATAGGTGTCATTGCGTAGTGAGTTTGTGTCATGGTCTGATTCTACATAAGTCAATGCCTAATAGTGACAACATGCATGAACATAATGAGAATGATCGGGATTGATAGCCAAATGATTGCGAAAGCTAAAAAGCGGATACTCGTGTACAAAGATTTTGTAGTGAGTCATAGTGCGTCGCTTAAGGACAAACAACGAATTTAAGTTGAGGGTGTTGATGTACCGTGGTTTCACGATACTTTTAATGCTTTTTCCTTAAGTTTATTGTGTGTCGAAAGCCTTTTTGTGTTGATTTTTATATAAGTTTCTCTTTGTTTGCAGGAAATCTGTCCAAGGATGAACGCGGAAGTTTTTGAGCAAGAAATGCAGAAGAAACCTCCTACGGAGCTCATGACGGTCCGTCGAGGCTGTGACGGTCCGTAGTTGGCATCATAGTGAGGAGAAAAGCTGCTGATGGAAGATGGGGAAGTCTGACCAAGTGTGGGATTACGGAAGTCCATGACGGACCGTCATAGCCATGACGGTCCGTTCTGCTTGTTCGTTGTGATGATCAGAGAAGTAGTCCAGTACCCAAATTCCAAGAAGTTCAAGTGTTTTGGAACGGAGAACCTCGATGGACCGTCGTGCTTAAAATGGTCCGTCATACTTGTCCGTCGGGGGGATGAAGAAAGCAGAAGAAGAATGTGTGAAGTATGGGACGACGGAGGCCATGACGGTCCGTCGTGGCCATGACGGTCCGTCGTGTCCATGATGGTCCGTCACGAGGTCCGTCGACCCAGACGCATTTGGACAGATTTTCAGTAAATAGAATCCTTCGTTGATTAGGTTTTGTTTTTATTATAAATAGTTCAAAAAACCTCGTTTTTGGGGTTAGACTTTTTGGATAATTTTAGTTCTCTTGTTCAAGTATTGAAGAATTAATTTCAGTAATTGATACACTTTTTCTGGAATTGATTGTTGGTGTTTTGTGTTGATTAATCAAGTTAAATTCTGGATTTTATTCTTTCTCATTAAAGTAAGTACATGAATTCTTCCATTAAAAATATGAATTGTGTAATTATGACCATGGGTAACTAAACTCCATAGCTAGGGTTGTGGGAACCATGGGTGAATAACAAGGTAAACTCTAACTAAAATAACAATTCTAGAATGGTGTCTTGCAAGTATTGATAATTCTTTCGTGTAGAAGTCTTTTTAACGGATGGCCAACGTTAGAACTCGCCTTAATGCTACTTGCCGAACCAAGGAGGTAGATAATAGGAAAAGAATTATCAACATAGATTTAGTGTAGACTATCTAATAGGCTAGTATTGGTTGGTACGAGGTAATAACTTAGTCAAATACCGAATACAATGCTTAATATGAGGTAAAGATAAGGGTTAGTATAGCAACACACGTAGCCGGACCAATGTGCGGAGTGAAATTTTCTAGATGCCGGACCAAGGATTTAGAGATACATAACTTATCACTTTACATGCAAGATACTAGGAAAGAATTGTTATAGTTAGAGTTATCAAGTTAGGAACCTGTGGAGAACACTTAAGCCCTAGTTACTTTTATTAATTGATTAAACTCCGAGATTTGAATCTGTTAGTTGTTTACTTTAATTTAGCTAGTCATTTTCTTTAATTCAGAAATAAAAACCCCCATTTTTGTCTTTTGTTTTCTTGGAAAATAGTTGGCTAAATAGTAGTAATAATAGAATAAAGTTAAGTCTGAACTATTTTCCTCATGGGATCGATTCCAACCTCATTAGTTGGGTTCTTTACTTGATACGACCGCTTTACTTCTTATTTGAGAAGTAAGTTTGAGCGTATCAGTCACAAACCTACTCATATCATCCCTAGGGTTAGACACAAGGGATGGGGCTTATCTAGACAACATAGAGAACCTCAAAGAGTACTCTTCAACACTCATATTGCCTTACTTGATATTGATAAACTCCTCTACCCTTACCTCTCTCCTCTCAAGGGGAAAGTACTTTCCTAGAAAAGCTTCTTTAAATTCTTCCCACTCAATAGGACCCGACTAACCAGCCTATTATCCTTCCATTGAGTATACCACACTTGAGCGACCTCCCTCAATTGGTACGAAGCTAACTCCGCCTTCTCCCTGGAAGTCACTTCCATGGCACTCAACTCCTCTCCCACCTTAGATCCAAGAAAGATAGGATGATTCATACTCACAAAATCTATAAATCTAGATGTCATAGTGCTCTCCACAACATTCAATCTAGGTGCAATACCCATATTCATATGGGTAGTAAAAGCTCGGTCTAAAGTAATTAAAGCTTCTCTAATCTCCCCATTAGTCATTTCCGGGGGAACCACCAAATTATCATTACCTCCACCCACAATAGAGACTTGATCACTTTGAGCACCTTGAGGAACTTGCTCAACTTGAGGAGGAATTTCCTCATTCACATCATTCTCCTTAACTCTCCTATTCAGTGTCCTCCTCGTATTCATCTCCTATAACACAAGGAAAACCATAAGAAAAGAGAACTCATAACCTCTAAATCTCTACTGCACGACATAGGAGTAGAAAAGAAGGGAAACTCTATCGTTCTATAGCCTCTCGCCCATAGATGTGTCGCGACTCATGCTGATGGTCGAGACTATACTAGACGTGACTTGATGAGACTTTTTTATTAACAAGAATAATTTCATAACCTACGCTCTGATACCACGTTGGTCACGACCCGTATCTATACCCTAGAAGTTAAGGGTATTCTTATGTCATAACACTGCGTACTTGACCTCTCGGAGGTCTTGTACAAGCCCTTTCCGTATCATTCATCACATATACATATATTAAAAGTAGTGCGGAATTAAAACTTTTCACAAACATTCGAATATTAAATATCTTTCATATAACCAAAAGAAATACTAAGTCTCATATCATCAAATCTTAGAAAGAAGAATACTTGGGACATGGCCCATACAATAAATATATAGTGCTACTAAGTCTATTACAATACTTCAATAAGAGAAATAAAAGACATCTATGCCCTCGAGTCAAATGAGGACATATTTCAACTTGCTTGAAAGATCCTACAATCCAAGCTTAGCTCCGAAAAGCACCTTTACCTATGAATCACTTTAGAGATTGATAGAAGCATGGAATTAGTACAAACACGTATACTAATTTTGGCATAATGCATAAAAATTATGAAAACAGACATTCAATGGAAACATGCTCTTTTGATTAAAACATCATAGTATAAGCATAAGAACAACCTTTAATACCTTAGTAACACTTATAATAACACTTATGCTTTTCTAGCATGTAATCTTCTCACTAAAAGCTATCCTAAGACTCACTTATGTAAGACAAAGAGAGACCGCTGATACACCCTCTCTAGGCACACCTAAATAATCATTAAGACCACTTATAATGATACATGTACACTCACAATACACCAAACACATGAACATGAGATTCTCCTACCAAAGGTGATTCTAAGGTTCACTTGAGTGAGTCGTGAAGCAACCGCCCATACAATCGCTTCACACAAACTTAAGGGATCCTTTAGATTACCTACGATAAGATCATTCTCACTTAATACAACAAAATACACATAATATGACATTATCCTTTCCAAAGGTTATCAAAAGACTTACTCAAGTAAATCAAGAAGAGAATGTCCATACTTGACCTCCTCAAGATTACCTAAATAATCCTTAAGACTACCTAAGTTTGGATCATGTCTACATAATCAATCAACTCTCCTAACTAGAGTAATTCTGAAGACTCATCTAGGTAAGATATGAAGTGATCATTCCTATGCCCCATTCACACCTTAACTAGACAACCCATAACTACTTTAGATAAGTACTTATAACATACTTGTTAACTTAAGTCATTACATTCGTTACTTCATTTGAAAGACACTCATCACATAAGGACGTTAAAGTAATGGTCTTGGAAAAGACCTAGGGACTCTCACTAACATCTTCAAAGCCTTATCTGCAATGTCTAGAAGGCATCCCATACCACCACTTAAACTTCATAAAACTTCTCTAACACTAGTAGGTATCCCATATGATGAGAATAGGCAATAACCAACATAGACCATGGTAACAAAGCATGGAATCCAGAGTGGTAACCTACTTCGATGGAGGGTGTTCTACTTGCCAATGGTAGAACATGGATACATCCCATGTAGGCACATGGTTAAGGAATATAAAGGGTTTACTTTTCACTCTAGCCTCATTTTTAACTAGAGTTACTTCCCTTACCATACTCATTTGGTTCTAGCCTTTGTTCTCATAGAGTAATTCATATTAGGATCCCATGAAGAGGTTCCATATCTAGTTCATAACCCAATCACATTCACCCTACCAAAGAGGTCCCCTAAGGCTGCCTTACTATGGCGACGAAGATAGCTTAATGAATTTCCTGAGGATAATATGATGTCGTTCCAGCCAACCAACCTTAAGTCCATCATTCATTACAAGAAGGATACCATTACGACTTTCGACTTCAAGGTTCATAACCTTACCACTAGGTTTGAGGTTTCACATAAAGGACCTTCTTAGAATCATTAAAGGTCTCATATCATTCATACATACAAGATTAAGAGGCTTTAACATCCTAAGTCAAGACATCTCATATTCAAAATTCATACATATATCAAGTAAGGGACAAAAGTCAACCACACAAGACACACCAATACTTCACTTTATCACATATAGCATATCATTCTAGAAGCACATAGGAATAATCATTATTATCTACAAGTAATCCTTTACACTACTATAACGTTATCATCAATATAACCATCATAGACTCATATAGTCAAGTAGGAATAATCATGCATCAACTCTAAGACTACACACATAATACCATAGTCATAGTTTAACTTGATCACCTAACAACTTCAATAGAAGAACCACATACTTTCACATTACTTAAAATGTCGGTAGATATGATCATATTTCTCATAATCAACTACAAAAATCATCATAATACTTCAAGTAGTGCCGACAAGGCCATGATCTATATAATACATAAAGTAACGCCTACAAGGAGACATCAATCACATAGCACCGCCACCATAAGTGGACCATACCAATCACAACATAATTCAAGAGCTACATTACATAAAATAAAGAGAATTAGGGCAGTGTACCACCAATCCATTCTCACCACTTCAATCCATAGCTACATCATCCTATTAAATACCATAAGGCCCTTACCCATGGCCATAATCATCAGTTCAACATAAAAACCATAATACTCATTGAATCTGTGTTAATTCAATATAGATTTATCAATTTAAGACAGCCTATACGTCAATTGATTACAATTCTTACATCATGCAATAGCACATATAAAACTACACTAGAATTCATAAGCATTAATACAATATTAAGTCAACTATAAAGTAGTCAAAAACTAGGGTACATGGATTACAAGGGTTCAAATGTTAATTGTGTTAAAATATATAGTTAAAAACAATTCAATCAATTATTTAAAATCTCTAATGCAAGAACGCATGGATAGATCATAAAATTGGAGAAGTTCATCTTTAGAAAACTTTAGTAATCTCTTTGAATTTTGGGATCCTTGATGAATAAAGTTTCAAATATCAAAAATCATAGCTCAATGATGTTAATACACTAATTTGATGAAGAATCACCACTAAAATCTCCAATCCAAGCTCTTCCTTGAGTTTTGGCTCCAATGGAGTTCGGGAGAATTTCTTAGAGATTTTGGGGTTTTGATTTGGAAGAATGAATTTATCTAGGTATTTAAGACTTATAAACCCACTTAAAATACCTAAAATACCCCTATGTAACCGCCTAAACTCTTATTTGGACGTGGAGTGAATTTAACACTTCACCCCTACAATTTACTGCAAGCGGCGCAATTGTAGCTCTCACGAACGACTGGCTATCGACGAACCGTTTGTCCACAAACGAACCATCTTGTCTGGCCGTCATTTGGTTCTGAGACTGGCCATTGGAAGCTTGATATGCCTAGGCTAAGTCTTTACCAGTGACTCCCATCGACGGGGCATCGACTGGCCAACGAGCCTTTGTTTGTCTCAGTCGATTGGACTGGTCTTGACAGCCTTTGGCTCAAATGAAGGGTCCTTCCTCAAGGACCCTTGGTTGGTCCTTGCGGATTTTCGCCCGAACATTTCCAACACGAATATGATAGTATACAAGTTTAGGACCTACTAAATTAATTTCATCCAAAACTAAGAGGTAAAACACTATGAAACATGCGAAGACACACACGATCATTTCAAGGTAAACTTTCGAACGTCATGGACGTTCTTGGATGTTTGTCCTCCAAACTTCATGAAACTTTACACACGCACTATATACACTATTATAGCTCATATAAGGACCTCATAAGATCATGAAACACACATATAGGCACATAACCACACATGAGGCACATAGGTGACTAGTCATCGAACGTCTTGGTCATCCCTTGACATTTGACTTCCAATTCACCTAAACTCTTAGACACTGCCTCATTACCAAATTAAAGAACATTTTAGGACTTGAGAACCTCATGACAAACATGTTAGGCTCTAGCTTCACCTAATTCATTTTCGAGGTATTACAATCTCCCCACTTGGACAACATTCGTCCTCGAATGACACTTGCCACTCTCCGAACACTTCCAAGTATACAGATTCAACTAGCAGCTCATAACCATACACATAACTACTTATACAATACAAACATCTAGGAAAACATCAATTTCACATAATCAAGAGATTCACAACACAACAACAACAGGGAGCTAGAATAAATTCTACAACTCATCATGCCATAAAACTCACATTCTTAACTCCAAATAGCAAAAACTCATTTTATATTCATTATCATGCTCATATACATCAGTTCTAACCACATTACAACAATTTTCAACCAAAGAATGAATTAGCTAATTTTTAAAAAAAATGCAATTTTTGGGCAATTCATGATGGAAACATGGTAATATGCAAGGTAAAACCATATAAAAACATCTTTCAACATAATCATAACTTCATGAAATGCACAATGCAAGGAATCAATGAAATCCAATTTCAACAAGACTCCTAAAAGAAATACAACTTGCAATAATACTACTATGATCATCTCACCCATCTATTAACCATATTCCCCCCACTTAGAAGGAACTTATAAATCAAGAGAGAAATCTAAAACTTACCATCATCATCATCACCCTCATCCGGCTTTAACCCTCTAGTCCAGAATGCATAGAAACATCTCATCTTTGGAGCATCATCTTTTGGAACATTAGGAGCAACTTGCTTACCATCTCTAGTAGGACAATATCTCACTTTGTGCTGATCTTTACCACATCCAAAACAACTCCTGGTAGCCAATAGGCATTCCCCATAATGTATGTTTCCACAAGTAGCACATGTAGGCTTGCCATTTTGAGAACCACCTCCTTTTTCAAATTTCACCTTAGCACTCCTTGGTTCTTCTTGAGTTGAAACCTTCTTCTTGAACCTAGGTTGACTTTGATCACTTTTTGTTCCTTATCATGCATAAAGGTCATTCTACTTACATTCATAATGTTCACAATCAACCATCTAACATTAAGATTATCAACTGAAAGAAATAGTTTAATACTGCATTAAATGTATAATTGCCAAAATTGCACCAATACAATGTCTGAAATAAAAACGAAAAGAAACACTAGTGGAACATACTCCACTAGCTAAAGCCTACATCTAAGCAAGATAGTAATGGTAGACATCCTACAAAGCATTAGGTCCTACTAAGTTCGGATGAAAGATCCACGTCCGGATAGCTGCAACGTCAACCTGTAAGCTCTAGCGTCCACTTGTGCCTGCACCTAAAAATATAGAGTTGTATGGGATTAGTACACACTTGTACTAAGTATGGGTATATGTAAGCACACATCAAGGACATGCATGAGTAAGAATAGCTCTTTCCTAACAACATGATTATGGAAAGTCAAGTCAGTGGACTTTCCAAATTGGGATTAGGAAAGTTAGTGAGCTTTCCAAATTTGGATTAGGAAAGTTTGTGAGCGTTCCAAATTTGGATTAGGAAAGTTAGTGAGCTTTCCAAATTTGGATTAGGAAAGTCATGACATGAGAGTAACATGCATCATCATGCTTATCATATTGCACACAGCACATAACATCTTACACATAGCACATATCATATTGCCTATAGCACATAACATCTTTCATATCATTCATTCATATGCCATGAGACCTTGTAATCATGGACTTGACATTAAGACTTCCCAAAAAGGAGGGCTCAACATATGGGACCTCAACTAGGGAGTCTTCATTAGCAAACACAGAGTCTGCTTCATTCATTCATACGTACTTCATTTCATTTCTTTCATAGGCTAGTGTGAACACCAGTTATACCTAGGATGTAGTTTAAGACTTTCATCGAGTTCGACGTGCAATGACCAAGAATGACCAAATATCATTGCTTGAGTCTAAATCACCTCTTGATCATCCAATCCTAACACCTTTGGTATCATTCATTTCATTATGTGCATTATTTCAGGCTAGCCTCATTCATTCATTGGGAACTTTAACTTTAACCGACATAGATCATGTGAGCATCATGAAATCCAGTGTCTCCCCCACACCGAAAAGAGGTGGAATCACCGGACAAAGTGACCCAAAACATGCTAGCGTACATGGGAATTGAACCCCGCCAGATCCCTATATTGGCAGTATAGGTTCGAAGACTAGGAGATATAAGGAGACCCATACCCGGAATGCCGGATAGTCTCATCTCATGAGAGTTACGTGAACCTCCTCCCTTCCCGAAAGAAGGCATCACCGCTCATAGCTAGTCTATCGGTGCTCAGTATAAAGTTCAATTTCATTCAACTCATACGTCATGGAAGATGGCTTCTAGTATGAGGACATCATAGCTCATTAGATGATTTCTCATCTCATCATAAGTATTAAGTATACATTATTCTCAATACTTTCATTAGAGTGTTCATAGAGACTGGTCTCTTCATTAACTTTACACTCTCATAGGTGAGTACGTTTTGGTAACATTTACTTAGGCTCATTCGAGATTGCTCTCATCTTTCACATTAGCCTCTTATCATGTTGTCACCACATTCATTAACCTTAAGAACATTTGCTCTTCTTAATTACTCACCCCTTTTTACGTAAATGTTTATTTCATCATATGCCAATGCACTTGGCCATTTGTGTGTTTCCCACTCTTATTTAACCCTTCTAGGGTTTCATCATTTCATTACATAATATTCATTTCATTGTATGCCAATACACTTGGACATTTAGTGTGTTTTACACTCGTACTTAACCCTTCTAGGATTACATCATTTCATTACATACATCTTAGGTTCACTTATTTTTAAACGTATGCTAGACTTATGGGTCTATACATACAAGCCATGAGGCTTCATTCATAGTTCGTTTAAGTGATTCATATCTTTCTAAGATTATGTGGTACAAGACTTATGCATCTTGTAAGCATGCCAAGATTTCAATTTTGATCTATGTAGGCAACATTATTTTTGAACATTTATTCACGTATGACTTATGTATCAATACGGAATTTGGGCAAGGGAACCCGATTTCAAATCCCTTGAACAACACTTATATTTTTATTTAATTTGGTTTAGTCCACACGGCTTGGGGACCCAAGGTCGAGCCCCAACACCTTCATTTCCCTTTAATTTCTTTTCTTATGATATTCTCTATCTTGGCTGAGGGGTTGTGGGATCGAACCCCCACAGCCCCTTTTTATTTAAATTCCTTTTTCCCTTGACTTTTTTCGAGTTGACCATGAGGTGTGGGATCGAATCCCCACAGCCTCACATTATTCTTCTCTTTAATTTTCCTTAACCAGCCTAGAGGTCGTGGGTTCGATTCCCACATGCCTCAACATTTATTTTCCTTTAATTTCCTTAAGTCTGTCTGAGAAGTTGTGGGTTCGAATCCCACTCCTCTCATTTCTTATTTTCATAATTCAGTTTCCAGCCAAGGTCATGGGATCGAATCCCACATGCCACATTCCCTTTTTCTCACCTTATTTCATTGATTTTAACATTGTGAGGTCACGGGTTCAATCCCCAGTGATCTCACATATTTTAATTCATTTTTTCATAGCATGAAATTCTCCTTAGCTTGGACGAAACTCATCAACAAGCTGCTGGATATTTTTGCAGACTATTTTCTCACTTGTTTCACATTAAATGTTTAGACGTTTTAAGTAGTTTTTTAGTGAGTTCTTTAGGTGCATTTTCAAGATTTCATTCGATAAAGAATTGCACTCAAATCAGCATTTTTACATCACTTATGAACATCACGATTTACATAAGTTTGTGCACGTAAGAATACAACCATAATACATCATTTTTTTAGCCTTAAACTCGAGGGCTATAGGTCACAGTTCACATTTTGCACACACGTACACATAGTTCGAAAAACATTGGTTGTCATTCATACAATTTCAAATATACATTCATGAACATATTCGTCACGAAAACACATTACACGCCTAATATCTACCAGCAAACATACCCAACCTATGAATCAATGGGAGCTAGTGACAGGGACATGCAACGGGGAACAATCCTAGTTTTCATATTAGAATATACTGAACCTTAAGGGGTCTCTTGGGAAAAGGGACCAAGATAGAAGAGAACCCGTACCTTTTTTACCTTCAAACCTCGACTTGCTTCCCAAAGAACTCCTCCAAACACACCTCCAACACCTAAAGTTCAACACCAAACTCGACGGACAACCTTCTCTTTGCCTACGTGATTGATTTCGTTATTTGTTTTTATCTTTCGTGGTGAGTTCTTCATGTGGGAAGAACTTGGTTTATCTTTCTGTTTTTCAAGTTATTTTGGCAGAGAGAACGTGAAAGAGAAGAGAGAATGATCATGAATGTTGAGGAGATAGACGTGAGAGAGTGAGAGTTTTATTAGGCTTAGGAGTCTAGTTTAGGACTTAGTCAAATAAGGTTTTATTAAATGGTTAAAAATTTGATATCCTTTTTATTTTAAATCAGCTAATAAATAATAAATATTAATTAATTACATTAATTTACCAACTTAAATAAAAATAATTTAAATCATCGCTTCCACCTAGGTTCGAACCCGGGTGGAGCAAGACTTCACTCTTAAAACCATTTTCGGCCCTCTCTCCCCAAAATTCCCCTCCACCTTATTAATTAAATAATTAATTATATATATTTAGGGTAATTACGATACTACTCTTATCCTGGAAAAAGACCATTTTACCCCTAAACCCTCCAAACCTAAGATTTTCCCTTTTTAAGTCCGGTAAAGACTCATTCGAGTAAATCTTCGTATTCGAGAGCCCTACATGGCTGGACCCAACCTTTCCTAGCTCAACTAACTCCCCAAGTTAGTTGGCTTGGCTATAGCAAGGGTTCAGAGGTCTGGTTCTACGCGCATCAATCCGTGTGAACCCAGTCTAATCGTTAGCATTCTAGACACATTGGGCATTACTTAGCATATCCATTTTTAGGGTTGTTACATCTAGACAACATAGAGAACCTCAAAGAGTACTCCTCAACACTCATATTGCCTTGCTTGAGATTGATAAACTCCTCTACCCTTACCTCTCTCCTCTCACGGGGAAAGTGCTTTCCTAGAAAAGTTTCTGTAAATTCTTCCCACTCAATAGGACCCGACTAACCGGCCTATTATCCTTCCATTGAGTATACCACACTTGAACAACCTCCCTCAACTGGTACGAAGCTAACTCTGCCTTCTCCCTAGAAGTCACCCCCATGGCACTCAACTCCTCTCCCACCTTAGATCCAAGAAAGATAGGATGATTCATCCTCACAAAATCTCTCAATCTAGATGTCATAGTGCTCTCCACAACATTCAATCTAGGTGTAATACCCATATTCATATGGGTAGTAAAAGCTCGGTCTAAAGTAATTAAAGCCTCTCTAACCATACTCCCCCCACTTAGAAGGAACTTATAAATCAAGAGAGAAATCTGAAAATTACCATCATCATCATCACCCTCATCCTTCTTTAACTCAGTAGCCCAAAGTGCATAGAAACAACTCTTCTTTGGAGCATCATCTTTTGGAACATTAGGAAAACTTGCTGACCATCTCTAGTAGGACAATTCCTCACTTTGTGCCGATGTTTACCACCTCCAAAACAACTCCCGGTACCCAATTGGCATTCCCCATTGTGTATATTTCCACAAGTAGCACATGTAGGCTTGCCATTTTAAGAACCAACTCCTTTTTTTGTAACGACCCGATTCTTGAATCCGAATCGCCACCGGCGTCGTTGACCTCTCAGATGTCACAGACAAGCCTCATCCTGCATTTATCACATTCACCTAGTTTAATTTGCAGAAAATTTAAAACTTTTTACATGTATGAAGTTTACTTAGACTTTATATAGTCATTAAATATTTACATCATATACTAAGCTCAACATAAGAGAACAACCATCGATCATAAAGAATCAATCCGAAATTGAAGATGAATATATCATAAATAGTTTGCCAAACACGGCCTTATTACAAAGCTTCGAAATGAAAGTACGAAAGAAATGCTTGGGACAACATCCACTAGCTATGTCTAAAACTATGGGTAGACTAAATCTGTAGCATCCTCAAAATTAGGAGGACCTACCAAATGGTTTGGAGAAACGCTAAAGTCCAAACCGCTGCAAGTGTCGTCAATCTGTCCTCTGACCTGCACCTATAAAAATAGTAAATAGTAGGGGGTTAGTACACCACGTGTACTAAGTATGGGTATATGCACACATACACATAAATCTATGCATGATCAATGAAAGCTCTTCCTAAACGACATGCTATTTCTGGAAAGTCTAGTTACTAGACTTTCTTAATTCGTTGGTTATGAATTATGGTATGAATATGATGTATTTCATTGCATTCAAAGAACACAACCCATTTTCTATATGATTACAATACATTAGTATCATCAACATAATTTTAGAACAGCTCGGGCGAAGATTTGAGATTTTGATCCTCTTAGGCCGAGAGCTCCTCTTTGTACACTTAGATTATTTTTCTGTCTTTTTCTTCTTGTTGTTGTGTAGTTCAATAACTCCTTTAGTCCTATTTTTTACTTACAAGTGCAATGATTCATTGTAATCCCATTGTAACACCCCGTATTCTACGTGAACTAGTTCTATGTATATGTCGATCAAAAATTTCCTTGTGGTATAGTTATGGACTTGGTTTCCTATGCCACAGGTGATAATAGAATATGTTTCAAGTTGTAATACCCCGTGCCTTCCAACACACATACGAATAATTGAACAAAAAAAAACAATTCAAACTCGGGACAGTAAAAGGTGGTATTCGATATAAAAGTCAAAGTGGTCAAGTGTGGATTTAGTGCTACGGTCTTGTAAAGAATTTAAGATGGGGAAAATGGTGTAAAATAATTGAGGTGCTTGCTTGACTAAACTATGCTAGTAGGTGACAAGTAGGTGATGCACCTACTTAGAATTAGTGGACTGCATTTTAAGTGAAAAAGGGCAAGTAGGTGATGCACCTACTAAGAGTTAGTGGACTGAATTTTAAGTTAAAAGGAGAAAGTAGGTGATGCACCTACTTAGAATTAGTGGACTGAATTATAAAGGATCAAGTAGGTGATGCACCTACTAAGAATAAGTGGACTGAATTTAAGTGAAAAGAGCAAGTAGGTGATGCACTTACTTAGTATAAGTGGATTGAATTTAAGTGAAAAAAGCAAGTAGCTGATGCAGCTACTTAAAAATATGTGGCAGAAACTAAGGAGGTGATGCACCTTCTTGCTTAAAAGTAAAGGACCATATTATTTCTCCAATTTATTAAGTGAAAACGTTCAAAAGGGGCCTCTAAAGCACTAAAGCTTATCACCTCTCCCTCATCACTTATTTTCAAGAAAATTACTCCCAAGGAAAGCCATAAAAGCTCCAAAGAGTTCTGTTCTATAGCTTCACCATTAGAATCTGAAGGAAACGGGTGTTTTTAAAGTACAAGTTGGTAGAACATCTCCATCTTAAGGAATTAAAGTGAATAATATGAATTAACATCAAGGTAAGGGGAAGAGGACAACCTAAACCTTAAAGAATCAAAGTCTTGGCAATTGAGGTTTCTGTCTAGCAAGGTAAGCTGTGGAAATTTTCATCCCTCTCTTGTTCTTACATTATTTGTAAAAGTTTGTATGTGTGTTAATGAACTGTTGAGTGTTGCCTCCGTATGGTGTGAGCTTGGTGAATGTTCAGGAAAAAGGTGCTTGTTGGGACATACATGGAGTGGAGTCCCCTTAAATTTTAATTGTGAGATTGTTTTGAGAATCTAAATGTTAGTTAGAATTCACAGGATGTTGATCGGCAGTCATGAGTTCATATTGCTATTTCCACATTGTGAGGCTTAGGGACTGTTTTGTGTATCATAAAAATAAGAGGGTCAGGCTGGATATGTAGAGAAGTCATGAAAAATGGTTTGAGGATAGAACATTGAAAGTGTAGTGATACACCACTTATTGAGTGTTGCATGAGCTTACTTCCTGCCATTCCTTTAATATTGTTTTCTAGACGTGATGAAGCCTGAGGGGTTTCGGAGGACCTTATAAAAATAATTAAGGGGAAATGGATGGAAGAACTCTGTATGGGATCAATTATAGATATACTGTCAATTACTGCTTTGGTCTGATCAAGTCCCAAACTTGTTTAGAAACTAATATTAGTTTTTATTATTTACTCCATTATAGATAAATAATTTGAAAGGAAGATGGTTAACTCATTGTGATATCCATTTTTGTGCAGCAAGGTATGTAAGGCTATTCGATTTCCTATTTCCATGGCATAAATCCAAACACTTGTAAGCTTTCTAAGTTCTCTTGTTAGTGACTGATCCATAAATGTTGTTCGTACTCCCTAGAGAATTAAAGTGAGCACTCTACTATGAGTTTTTTTACTAAATGTGCATTTTTGCTCTACCAAGTGTTAGCATGCAAGGTTTAAACTTGTTTCATTGTCAAAGTACCCCTGGCACGTATTTCCCATATAAGTCAAAGTGATCCTAGATTACACATGGTACATATGTTTATAGGATGGATACACGATCTTCCCTTATCTTGCCAACTTGCTTCAATAGTCTATTCCATCATATATGTCATCTTTTCACATGTTCATGTGTTCCCTTTATTGGTTATTACTCCCATTGTGTTAGACTATTATGTTGCCTCACAAGATGTCTACTTGCTCTATTGTACATTTATATGTATGTACTTACTTGGAATATGTATCCGTCCTTAAGTTGAATTTGTCCACATTCTTCCTTGGTTCCACATTCATGTATACCTTGTCTTTGATATTAGTTGGTGAGTATTTGTCTATCATATAGAGTTCATATCTCTTGTCTGAAAGTTAAATGTCTTAACTTTGTATGTGCTTCAATTTGAGATGTCAAAAATGTGTACTGAGTCATAGAAGAAGTATTATGTTGGTGTCACATTTGCTTCCCACGTCATTGTCATTATCGTTAGTCCATATTCGTATGTCTTCTACTACTGGAATCTCAACAATGATTATGACCACAAAAACATCAATCCCAAATGAGTTATTATCAATAATAGATAAATCTCAAAAGAGTTATGATAATCCAAAGTACAGTGTCAAAAGAGTTATGAACATCAAAGCAACAATCTCAAAGATAAAAAAAATCTTAGTGAAGAAATTTGTATAATTATGGGTGGCATCCCAGGGGCAAAGCCTAGCATGGGTCGATCCCAATTGCTTATAGAAGGGTGGCAGCTCAGGGGCGAAAGCCTAGCATGGGACGATCCCAATTGGTATAAGAGGGTGGCAGCTCAGGGGCGAAAGCCTAGCATGGGCCGATCCCAATTGGTATGGAAGGGTGGCAGCTCAGGGGCGAAAGCCTAGCATGGGCGATCCCAATTTGTGGAATTATGAGGATAGCATCCCAGGGGTTAAATTGCCTAGCATGGGTCATCCTCTCCTACCACTGATCATCTGGTCATTTCTATCATATGGCTTACAATATTATAACGCACAGAAAAGTAAAGAAAAGAATGTAACATGCACAATTCCACAAGTATAAGCAAAGGTGGTCTCTAATCCTTATCTATTGGTATTTGGTTTCACTTGAACTCTCATGTCATATATGGTTGTATTATTCCTTACATATTCAGTACATTCTTTCGTACTGAAGTCCCTTATTGGGGCGCTGCATTTCATGCTGCAGGTACAGGTATTCAAAAGTATATCTCCCCAATAGAAGCACATGATACTCAGTTGTTGTTGGTGAGCTCCATGTTGATTTGGGGCTTTGCCGAGTCTTTACTATGCGTATTTTCAAAGCATGGATTCCAATAGAGGTTTTGTAGACATTGTAAAGCTATCATCTGTATTCATAGTTTCACTTGTCACATATATTGGTTCAGCTAGTCAACATGTGTTGTATATAAAGATTTTCATCAGTAATCTGCATAATAGTCTACTTTCGCATCATAGGTTACTTGTAAAGCATGTATTCCTAGGGTACTTGTCCGCCTCACCTAGGGTTGGGGTGTGACACCCATACCCACAATGAATCAAGTAAGTAATTCAAGAGATTAAGGAAATGACATAACTACAATTTGGGGCATGAATATATTTATAAGTCAATACTTATTGACTATACTCATTCTTTAGTTGATTGCATAATGTGCATAATTCTTGGGGCATATCATTAAAGCTTATGATCTTGCTTACTTTGGGCATGAATTCTTTATAAGCCAATCTTTATTGGCTAAATACATTAGTTAATCATTTTGGATAAGCATATTTGAATTCATTATTGTCTTTGATATTTTCCTAATAAACGAAGTCATTATAAGCCAATTTTATTTGGCTTTTCATTTTCATGACATGAAGATTCATTATTAGCTATGCCCTTTACTTTTTGTAAACTTCATTGGACATGCTTTGACTATTCTTATAGCAAGTCATTCATTACACTATATATTCATTACATTTCATAAGCCATTCTCTATTGATCATTCCATTGATTTCATTACTTTGATGTTAGGGAAGTTATGGGTTATTTAGTTAACGTTTCATATTTTATATATTATACATTTCATATCTACGAGACCTTGTAATTATGGATGTATCATTAAGACATCTCAAGTGAGGGCCCAACATATGGGACCTCAATCCAAGGGCCTTCTTTAGCAAACAGAGAGTCTGCTTCATTCGTTCATTCGTACTTCACATTATTCATTTCATTCATTCGTATGCTGATGTAAACATCAGCTATACCTAGGATGAAGTTTAAGACTCTCATCGGGATCATGAAGTGCAATAACCAAGAATAACCTAATGGCATTACTTGAATCTGATTTCACCTCTTGATTGTCTTGCACAAACACCTTCGGTATCGTTCATTTCTTTATCTTTCATACTTTGAGGAACTTCAACCTTAACCGACATAGATCATGTGAGCATCATGAAATCCGGTGTCTTCCCCACACCGAAAAGATGTGGAGTCACTGGCCAAGGTGAAACCAAAACATGCTAGCGTATATAGGGAATTGAACCCTGCTAGAACCCTATGTTGGCAGCATAGGTTCAAAGACTAGGAGATATAAGGAGACCCATACCCGCCTAAATGGACAATCTCATCTCATGAGATTTACAGGAACCTCTGCCTTCCCGAAAGAAGGAATCGCGACTAATAGCTAGACTATCGGTGCTTAGTATAAAGTTCCATTACATTCATCTCACATATCATAGAAGCTGGCTTCTAGCATGAGGGCATCATTGCTCATTAGATGATTTCTCATCTCATCATTAGTATTAAGTGTGAATTGTCCTTACACTTACATATAGAATATGATTGAGACTTATCTCTTGATATTCAACACTCTCTTAGGTGAGTACTTTTAGTGACCATTACTTAGGATTGGTTGAGACTTGTCTCACCATTCATCTTAGCCTCTTATCATGTTGTCACCATTTTTAGTAGCATCATAGTTTAACATAATTACTTACCTTATTACGTGAATGTTCATTTCTTCTTTATCTTTTAGTGTTGACTCAAGCATTATGGAAGATTGCTTCTAGATTGAGATTTACCTACTCTATTGATGATTGGTCATCCTTACTTTACATTGATGAAATGTGAATTTTCCTTACATATCATCCTTTGGGGTTAATGAAATTGGTCTCACACATTCTAACACCTTCATACGTGAGTATTCTTTTAACATAGTAGCTTAGGTGTAAGTGAGACTTGTCTCACTTCCTTTAACACCCCATTCTGGTCACTTACTTAATTTATACCCCTTTAATTAAGTTATAACTCACGTACTTACTTACTTTAGTGTAGTAGATTCATATCCTCGTTTATGGACGATGAGCACTTCATTTAATGAGTTTCATAAGTTTATATGTCATTCTTTTAGAGCATGTTGGGAGTTGTACCAATGAGTGGCATGCCCTTGATTATGGGTTCATTGAATTAGTTTAGAAGTGCTTATATTATCATTTGATACTGTAACTACACAAGATTGGCATTGATTAGTATTGGCCTCAATATTTGGATATTAGACTACATAACCATTTTTGTTTGCATAAGTCAATTTTACGTGTGTTCATATTTTAATTAATATATATAGGAACCATTAGCCAATCGTTTTAGTCATTTAAAACATAATATTATAGCCATTTACATTCATTGAATTACATTAGAAGTATTTGAGTTATCATTTCAATCTTTTGGCTATATAAGATTGGCATAAGATAAATATTAGCATAAGCAATTGGCTATAGACATCATAACCTTCTTTATTAGCATGAGCCAAAGTTTCATTCAGTCATACTCAATTTGGGATACATTATTCATTAGCCAATCTTTTACTTATTTAGATATAACATTATAGCCAATTCCCATTTAAATTTTGATCAATGTTTTTGTTAGCCATTTTATTTGCATAAACCAAACATTCACTCAAATTATGATTTCATGAAGATCTTTTTAGCCAACCTTATAACATAACTTTAGGCATAACGTTTTTAAACATCTTGGACAGCATCATATTATCATTTGATGAATATATCATCTTCATAACGTCATATTAATAGCAAGCATGCACAACAGACCGTAACATCTTCATACATAACATTTTCGGACATATCTTTAACATAGTATCATTCTTTTAATTCACGTAATAACACAGCATCGAACGAGTCCAATTAATATGTTCATTCAATCATTATTTAATAAAAAACCATACACATTAAGATCAGCCAGTACCACATACCAACAACATGATCTCTAACCTATTCAACATTGAAATCGAAAAGGATACTAGGGACAAGGAGTTCGACGAGAACGGGAACAACCCTAGTTTCAAGATCTTTGAATCGTTTGAAAGAAAGTTCTCTTGGAGAAAGAAGTCAAGGAGAGAAACCCATACCTTATGTAGAACTTAATATACGAAGACCACCTTGAACAAAACCTTGAAGAAACCTTGAAATCGCCCTAGAGAAATCGATAAATTTTCTGCCTTTTTCTTGCGTTCGTTGCTTACTTTTTTTGTGTCCTTTTTTTCTATGAGTTTGAATGTGATTTTTTATGTTTAAGAACTGATATTTAATTATACAACTTAGGTTTAGTAATTTAATATAATAAGCTAATTAACCAATTACAAAAACGCCCCTCCTAAGTTGACTAAACATAGGAGAACATAACACTTAGTCAAATCTGGAAATTGGTATTGACTATGGTTTTGGTCAACATTTTGACTTTATATTAATTAATTAAATCCTTAATTTAACTAATTTAGGGACCTAGGGTAAGTACTAAAATACCCCTAAGTCATTGGAACCAAAATCAACCCTTTAGGACCATCCTAGGTTAGGTACTAGGATGTTTCTTGAATTATACTAGGTTAGTGTAAGGATTTCGTTTTGATCATTTAGTACCATAACCAATCCTTTGAACCATCCTAAGTTAGGTACTAGGTTGTCTTTTTCTTGTTTTAAAAGAAATCTGGAAATTGCTTTGTGATTTTGGTTTTTCCCCTTTAAATTAATTAATTAAGTTGCTAAATTAATTAATTAAGTAGACTAGGGTAATTAATAAAGTATCCCTAGGTTTTTAGGACCTTAACTAACTCTTTGGACCATCCTAGGTTAGGTACTAGGTTGTCCCTTTCTTGTCTTAACCGAAATCTGGAAATTTCATTTGTAGTTTCGGCTTTAGCCCTTTTAAATTAATTAATTAAGTTGATAAATTAATTAATTAGGTAACCTAGGGGAATAACTAAAGTACCCCTAAGTTGTTAGGACCATAACTAACCTTTTGGACCATCCTAGGTTAGCTACTAGGTTGTCTCTTCAACTAGTACTAGGTTAGTGTCAACACGGTTTAGTCCTAGGTTGTGGGGTGCACTAATTAGTTTATTTCGTTTGGTTCTAGGTTAGTTAGTTATTTAGGGAATTAGGTTAGAGTCTAGAATTGGTAGGGAAGTTAGGCCCCAAATGGAGTGGTCCCTTGTGCACGTTTTTCCCCCTAACTACCCTAACCGAATTCGGTTAGGGTGGTCCCCTCCTTTGGCAGCTTCTTCACATGTCTTGCACATGTGCTTTCACATGGGTTGGTTGCACTTTCCTAACTAACTATTATTTATGGTTAATCTGGTAATGTTTACTTATTGTCCAAAGGATCCTCACTATGTCCTTGGGCACTGCTTAATCTACATGATCATTTTAAATGGTCATGTGTTATGGTACTAGGCTTGACACTTGGATGCCTAGTAGTTCATATGATTTGTAAAGACGACTTTTTAATTAGCTTAGGGTCTTCATTGCAGGTACAATTCTTAAACAAGCTCATTAATGTTAGAAAATTGGCTAACACCCCTTTAAGCCAATATTTCTAATATGCCCAATATTTTGCTTATTTGGGTATTATATAGAAATTGGCTAATACCCCTTAGCCAATTTTCTATACTATGCCCAATATTTCTCAATATTGGGCATTGGGATGCCTACGTATCCCAATACGCATTCTTAAAGACCTATTGGGCTCTTCACTAGACATGTAATTTTCCGAAATGTTACATTTTAAAATTTCACCTTAGCACTCCTTGGTTCTTCTTGAGTTGAAACCTTCTTCGGAATATACCACTCCCGATACTCTTCCTCCGTCACCTCTATCTCCAAATCAACGGTTTGATATGATGAATTGAATATCATTACCGATGATTACAATTTCATCAATATATACTAAAAGAAAAAACAGAATAGTTTCCACGTCGACGAGTAAAAAGGGACTGCCTGGGATTGAAGAAAACCAGCATCCACAGAAGCAAATTTGGCAAACCCATTTCGGGACGCTTGTTTAAGTCCATAAAGGGACTGATTCAGGCGGGCGAGATCTTTGAAATTCAATCAGAACAGCACTGGGTGGGTAAGATATAGGATTCTTGTCTGAGTCGCGTGGATCACAAAATGGATCTATGATTTCAAGTCCACTCGTTGATTTCGAGAAAACCGAATCAATTGGCTTTTTTCCCAGCGATGCCTCCAACTCGAGATTTTGATTCATAGAACTGGCCATCAAATGTATATTCATCCATCTATCAGCTGCGTCTTCTTTAGTGAATGAAAGAGGGACTCGTTTCATAGGTAGCAAGGATAGGAAGAAGGGGTTCAATGAAGGCTGCTGTTGAGGTTTTTATTCCAACTAGCGAGGAAAGCATAATGGCAGTACTCCTTCCCATTTCTTCTTTTATGATCTTATCTACTTGAAATGCTTACCTGTAAGTGCGGAGAAGGTACCCAGGGGACCAAACGAAAGGGCACTGAAAGGTCTTCAATTAAAGCTTCGCCAGTACTTGAAAGACTCGAAAGACCTACTTGATGAGTTTCCTTATGAGTGAGTTCGTAGGTGCCCTTAAGTCGAGTGTAGCGAAGGGATTCTCCTAAGAGAAGCTTTTGAACCTAGGTTGACTTTGATCACTTGAACCACCCCTTTTCAAGTTTCTAGCAATCCTACCAAGTTTAGACTCCTCAATTGATTAAGTATAAATCATGAGTCGAGACAGGGTCATATCATCATGTAGCATGGTCGTACAACATTCTTCTCTCACTAGGTCGGCGACCCTGGTCACAAACCTACTCTTCTCATCCCTAGGGTTAGACACGAGGGATGGGGCTTATCTAGACAACATAGAGAACCTCAAAGAATACTCCTCAACACTCATATTTCCTTACTTGAGATTGATAAACTCCTCTACCCTTACCTCTCTCCTCTCACGGGGAAAGTGCTTTCCTAGAAAAGTTTCTTTAAATTCTTCCCACTCAATAGGACTCGACTAACCGGCCTATTATCCTTCCATTGAGTATACCACACTTGAGCAACCTCCCTCAACTGGTACGAAGCTAACTCCGCCTTCTCCCTAGAAGTCACCCCCATGGCACTCAAATCCTCTTCCACCTTAGAGATAAGATGATTCATCCTCACAAAATCTCTCAATCTAGATGTCATAGTGCTCTCCACAACATTCAATCTAGGTGCAATACCCATATTCATATGGATAGTAAAAGCTCGGGCAAAAGTAATTAAAGCCTCTCTAATCTCCCCATTAGTCATTTCCGGGGGAACCACCAAAACATCATTACCTCCACCCACAATAGAGACTTAATCACTTTGAGTACATTGAGCACCTTGAGCACCTTGAGGAACTTGCTCAACTTGAGGAGGAATCTCCTCATTCACATCATTCTCCTCAACTCTCCTAGCCAGTGTCCTCCTCGTATTCATATCCTATAACACAAGGAAAACCATAAGAAAGAGAACTCATAACTTCTAAATCTCTACGGCATGACATAGGAGTAGAAAACAAGGGAAACTCTATCGTCCTATAGCCTCTCGCCCATTATGTATCGCGACTCACGCCGATGGTCGAGACTCTACTAGACGTGACTTGATGAGACTTTTTTATTCACAAGACTACTTTCATAACCTACACTCTGATACCACGTTGGTCACGACCCATATTCATACCCTAGAAGTTAAGGGTATTCTTAGGTCATAACACGGCGTACTTGACCTCTCGAATGTCTTGTACAAGCCCTTTCCGTATCATTCATCACATATACATATATTAAAAGTAGTGTGGAATTAAAACTTTTCACAAATATTCAATAGTCTTTAAAAATATCTTTCATATCACCAAAGGAAATACTAAGTCTCATATCATCAGACACAAGAATACTTGGGACACGGTTCATACAATAGAAATATAGTACTACTAAGTGTATTACAATACTTCAATAAGAGAAATCAAAGGCATCTATGCCCTCGAGTCAAATGAGGACATACTTCAACTTGCTTGAAAGATCCTACAATCCAAGCTTAGCTCCCAAAAGCACCTTTACATATGAATCACTTTAGAAATAGATAAAAGCATGAAATTATCACAAACACATATACTAAAGTATGGCATAATGCATAAAAATCATAAAAATAGACATTTAATAGAAACATGCTCTTTTGATTAAAACATCATAGTATAAGCATAAGAACAACCTTTAATAGCTTAGTAACACTTGTAATAACACTTATGCTTTTCTAGCATGCAATCTTCTCACTAAAAGCTATCCTAAGACTCACTTATGTAAGACAAAGAGAGACCGCTGATACACCCTCTCTAGGCACACCTAAATGATCCATAAGACCACCTATAATGATACATGTACACTCACAATACACCAAACACATGAACATGAGATTCTCCTACCAAAGGTGATTCTAAGGTTCACTTGAGTGAGTTGTGAAGCAACCGCTCATAAAATCGCTTCACACACAGTTAAGGGATCCTTTAGATTACCTAGGATAAGATCATTCTCACTTAATACAGCAACATACACATAATATGACATTATCCTTTCCAAAGGTTATGAAAGACTTACTCAAGTAAATCAACAAGAGAATGTCCATACTTGACCTCCTCAAGATTACCTAAATAATCCTTAAGACTACCTAAGTTTGGATCATGTCTACATAATCAATCAACTCTCCTAACTAGAGTCATTCTGAAGACTCATCTAGGTAAGATATGAAGTGACCATTCCTATTCCCCATTCACACCTTAACTAGACAACCCTTAACTACTCTAGATAAGTACTTATAACATACTTCTTGACTTAAGTCATTACATTCATTAATTCATTTAAAGACACTCATCACATAAGGACGTTCAAGTAATGGTCTTGGAAAAGACCTAGGGACTCTCACTAACATCTTCAAAGCCTTTTCTGCAATGTCTAGATAACATCCCATACCACCACCTAAACTTCATAGAACTTCTCCAACACTAGTAGGTATCCCATATGATTAGAATAGGCAATAATCGACATAGACCATGGTAGCATAGCATGGAATCCGGAGTGGTAACCTACTTCGATGGAGGGTGTGCTACTTGCCAATAGTAGAACATGGACACATCCCATGTAAGCACATGGTTAAGGAATATGAAGGGTTTACTTTGCACTCTAGCCTCATTCTTAACTAGAGCTACTTCCTTACCATACTCACTTTGTTCTAGCCTTTGTTCTCATAGTAATTCACATTAGGATCCCATGAAGAGGTTCCATATCTAGTTCATAACCCAATCACATTCACCCTACCAAAGAGGTCCCCTAAGGCTGCCTTACTATGGCGACAAAGATAGCTTAATGAATTTCCTAAGGATGATATGATGTCGTTCCAGCCAACCAATTTGAAGTCCATCATTCATTTCAAGAAGGATACCATTACGGCTTTCAACTTCAAGGTTCATAACCTTACAACTAGGTTTAAGGTTTCACATAAAGGACCGTCTTAGAATTATTCAAGGTCTCATCTCATTCATACATAAAATACTAAGAGGCTTTAGCATCCTAAGTCAAGACATCTCATATTGACATTTATACATGTATCAAGGGACAAAAGTCAACCACACAAGACACACCAATACTTCACTTTATCACATATAACATATCATTCTAGAAGCACATAGGAATAATCATTATTATCTACAAGTAATCCTTTACACTACTATAACATCATCAATATAACCATCATAGACTCATATACTCAAATAGGAATAATCATGCATCAACTCTAAGACTACACACACGAATACCATAGTCATAGTTTAACATGATCACCTAACAACTTCAATAGAAGAACCACATACTTTCACATTACTTATCATGTAGGTAGATATGATCATACTTAACATAATCAACTACACGAATTATCATAATACTTTAAGCAGTTTCGACAAGGCCATGATCTTCATAATACATAAAGTAACGCCGACAAGGACACATCAATCACATAGCACCGCCACCATAAGTGGACCATACCAATCACAACATAATTCAAGAGCTACATTACATAAAATAAAGAGAATTAGGGCAGTGTACCACCAATCCATTCTCACTACTTCAATCCATAGCTAAATCATCTAATTTAATACCATAAGGCCCTTACCCATGGCCATAATCATCAGTTCAATATAAAAACCATAATACTCAATGAATCTGTGTTAATTCAATATAGATTTATCAATTTAAGACAGCATATACATCAATTGGTTACAATTCTTACATCATGCAATAGCATATAGAAAACTACACTAGAATTCATAAGCATTAAGACAATATTAAGTCAACGATAAAGTAGTCAAAAACTAGGGTACATGGATTACATGGGTTCATATGTTAATTGTGTTAAAATCATATGATTAAAAACAATTCAATCAATTATTTAAAATGTCTAATGCAAGAACGCATGGATAGATCATAAAATTGGAGAAGTTCATCTTTAGAAAACTTTAGAAATCTCTTTGAATTTTGGGATACTTGATGAATAAAGTTTCAAATATCAAAAATCATATCTCAATGATGTTAATCCACCAATTTGATGAAGAATCACCACTAAAATCTCCAATCCAAGCTCTTCCTTAAGTTTTGGCTCCAATGTAGTTCGAGAGAATTTCTTAGAGATTTTGGGGTTTTGATTTGGAAGAATGAATTTATCTAGGTATTTAGGACTTATAAACCCACTTAAAATACCTAAAATACCCCTATGTAACCGTCCAAACTCTTATTTGGACATGGGGTGAATTTACCACTTCACCCCTATAATTTACAGCAAGCGGCGCAGTTGTAGCTCTCACCAACGACTGGCCATCGATGGACCGTTGGTCCACAAACGGACCGTCCTGTCTAGCCTTCATTTGGTTCTGAGACTGGACATTGGGAGCTTGAGCTCCCTAGTCCAAATCTTGACCAGTGACTCCTATCGATGGGGCGTCGACTGGCCAACGAGCCATCGTGTGTCTCAGTCGATTGGACTGGTCTTGACAGCCTTTGGCTGAAATGAAGGTTCCTTCCTCAAGGACCCTTGGTTGGTCCTTGCGGATTTTTGCCCGAACGTTTCCAACCCGAATATGCTAGTATACGAGTTTAGGACCTCCCAAATCAATTTCATCCAAAATGAAGAGGCAAAACACTACGAAACATGCTAAGACACACAAGATCGTTTCAAGGAAAACCTTTCGAACGTCATGGACGTTCTTTGACGTTTGACCTCCAAACTTCATGAAAGTTGACACACGGACTATATACACTATTATAACTCATATAAGGACCTCATAAGATCATGAAACACACATATAGGCACATAACCACACATGAGGCACATAGGTGACTAGTTATCGAACGTCTTGGTAGTCCCTTGACGTTTGACTTCCAATTCACCTAAACTCTTAGACACTGCCTCATTACCACATTATAGGTATTTTAGGACCTGAGAACCTCATGCATAACATGTTAGGCTCTAGCTTCACCTAAGTCATTTTCAAGGTATTACAATCTCCTCCACTTGGACAACATTCGTCCTCGAATGACACTTGCCACTCTCCGAACACTTCCAAGTATAGAGATTCAACTAGCAGCTCATAACCATACCACATAACTACTTATACAATACAAACATGTAGGAAAATATCAATTTCACATAATCAAGAGATTCACAACACAACGACAATAAGGAGCTAGAATAATTTCTACAACTCATCATGCCATAAAACTCACATTCTTCACTCCAAATAGCAAAAACTCCTTTTATATTCATTATCATGCTCATATACATCAGTTCTAAACACATTACAATAATTTTCAACCAAAGAATAAATTAGCTAAATTTTTCAAAAAATGCAACTTTTAGGCAATTCATGATGGAAACATGGTAATATGCAAGGTAAAACCATATAAAAACATCTTACAACATAATCATAACTTCATGAAATGCACAATGCAAGGAATCAATGAAATTCAATTTCAACAAGACTCCTAAAAAACAATAAAACTTGCAACAATACTACTATGATCATCTCGCCCATCTATTAACCATACTCCCCCCACTTAGAAGGAACTTATAAAACAAGAGAGAAATCTAATACTTACCATCATCATCATCACCCTCATCCGGCTTTAACCCTCTAGTCCAGAATGCATAGAAACAGCTCTTCTTTGGAGCATCATCTTTTGGAACATTAGGAACAACTTGCTTACCATCTCTAGTAGGACAATATCTCACTTTGTGTTGATCTTTACCACATCCAAAACAACTCCTGGTAGCCAATAGGCATTCCCCATAATGTTTGTTTCCACAAGTAGCACATATAGGCTTGCCATTTTGAGAACCACCTCCTTTTTCAAATTTCACCTTAGCACTCCTTGGTTCTTCTTGAGTTGAAACCTTCTTCTTGAACCTAGGTTGACTTTGATCACTTGAACCACTCCTTTTCAAGTTTCTAGCAATCCTACCAAGTTTAGACTCCTCAATTGATTAAGCATAAATCATGAGTCGAGATAGGATCATATCATCATGTAGCATGGTCGTACGACATTCTTCTCTCACTAAGTCGGCGACCCCGGTCACTAACCTACTCATCTCATCCCTAGGGTTAGACACAAGGGATGGGGCTTATCTAGACAACATAGAGAACCTCAAAGAGTACTCCTCAACACTCATATTGCCTTTCTTGAGATTGATAAACTCCTCTACTCTTAACTCTCTCCTCTCACGGGGAAAGTGCTTTCCTAGAAAAGTTTCTTTAAATTCTTCCTACTCAATAGGACCCGACTAACCGGCCTATTATCCTTCCATTGAGTATACCACACTTGAGCAACCTCCCTCAATTGGTACGAAGCTAACTCCGCATTCTCCCTAGAAGTCACCCCCATAGCCCTCAACTCCTCTCCCACCTTAGATCCAAGAAAGATAGGATGATTCATCCTCACAAAATCTCTCAATCTAGATGTCATAGTGATCTCCACAACATTCAATCTAGGTGCAATACCCATATTCATATGGGTAGTAAAAGCTCGGGCTAAAGTAATTAAAGCCTCTCTAATCTCCCTATTATTCATTTCCGGGGGAACCACGAAAATATCATTACCTCTACCTACAAAAGAGACTTGATCACTTTGAGCACCTTGCGCCCCTTGAGCACCTTGAGGAACTTGCTCAACTTGAGGAGGAATCTCCTCATTCACATCACTATCCTTAACTCTCCTAGACAGTCTCCTCCTCGTATTCATATCCTATAAGACAAGGAAAACCATAAGAAAAGAGAACTCATAACCTCTAAATCTCTACGGCACGACATAGTAGTAGAAAAGAAGGGAAACTCTATAGTCCTATAACCTGTCGCCAATAGATGTGTTGCGACTCATGCCGATGGTCGAGACTCTAATAGACGTGACTTGATGAGACATTTTTATTCACAAGACTACTTTCATAACCTACGCTCTGATACCACGTTGGTCACGACCCGTATCTATACCCTAGAAGTTAAGGGTATTCTTAGGTCATAACACGGCGTACTTGACCTCTCGAAGGTCTTGTACAAGCCCTTTTTGTATCATTCATCACACATACATATATTAAAAGTAGTGCGAAATTAAAACTTTTCACAAACATTCGAATAGTCTTTCAAAATATCTTTCATAACCAAAGGAAATACTAAGTCTAATATCATCAAATCTTAGACACAAGAATACTTGGAGCACGGCCCATACAATAGAAATATGGTACTACTAAGTCTATTACAATACTTCGATAAGAGAAATAAAAGACATTTATGCCCTCGAGTCAAATGAGGACATACTTCAACTTGCTTGAAAGATCCTACAATCCAAGCTTAGCTCCCGAAAGAACCTTGACCTATGAATCACTTTAGAGATAGATAAAAGCATGAAATTAGTACAAACACATATACTAAGTATGGCATAATGCATAAAAATCATGAAAACGGACATTTAATGGAAACATGCTCTTTTTATTAAAACATCATAGTATAAGCATAAGAACAACCTTTAATGCCTTAGTAACACTTATAATAACACTTATGCTTTTCTAGCATGTAATCTTCTCACTAAAAGCTATCCTAAGACTCACTTATGTAAGACAAAGAGAGACCGCTGATACACCCTCTCTAGGCACACCTAAATGATCCATAAGACCACCTATAATGATACATGTACACTCACAATACACCAAACACATGAACATGAGATTCTCCTACCAAAGGTGATTCTAAGGTTCACTTGAGTGAGTTGTGAAGCAACCGCTCATAAAATCGCTTCACACACAGTTAAGGGATCCTTTAGATTACCTAGGATAAGATCATTCTCACTTAATACAGCAACATACACATAATATGACATTATCCTTTCCAAAGGTTATGAAAGACTTACTCAAGTAAATCAACAAGAGAATGTCCATACTTGACCTCCTCAAGATTACCTAAATAATCCTTAAGACTACCTAAGTTTGGATCATGTCTACATAATCAATCAACTCTCCTAACTAGAGTCATTCTGAAGACTCATCTAGGTAAGATATGAAGTGACCATTCCTATTCCCCATTCACACCTTAACTAGACAACCCTTAACTACTCTAGATAAGTACTTATAACATACTTCTTGACTTAAGTCATTACATTCATTAATTCATTTAAAGACACTCATCACATAAGGACGTTCAAGTAATGGTCTTGGAAAAGACCTAGGGACTCTCACTAACATCTTCAAAGCCTTTTCTGCAATGTCTAGATAACATCCCATACCACCACCTAAACTTCATAGAACTTCTCCAACACTAGTAGGTATCCCATATGATTAGAATAGGCAATAACCGACATAGACCATGGTAGCATAGCATGGAATCCGGAGTGGTAACCTACTTCGATGGAGGGTGTGCTACTTGCCAATAGTAGAACATGGACACATCCCATGTAAGCACATGGTTAAGGAATATGAAGGGTTTACTTTGCACTCTAGCCTCATTCTTAACTAGAGCTACTTCCTTACCATACTCACTTTGTTCTAGCCTTTGTTCTCATAGTAATTCACATTAGGATCCCATGAAGAGGTTCCATATCTAGTTCATAACCCAATCACATTCACCCTACCAAAGAGGTCCCCTAAGGCTGCCTTACTATGGCGACAAAGATAGCTTAATGAATTTCCTAAGGATGATATGATGTCGTTCCAGCCAACCAATTTGAAGTCCATCATTCATTACAAAAAGGATACCATTACGGCTTTCGACTTCAAGGTTCATAACCTTACCACTAGGTTTAAGGTTTCACATAAAGGACGTTCTTAGAATCATTCAAGGTCTCATATCATTCATACGTACAAGACTAATAGGCTTTAGCATCCTAAGTTAGGACATCTCATATTCACATTCATACATGTATCAAGTAAGGGACAAAAGTCAACAACACAAGACACACCAAAACTTCACTTTATCACATATAACATATCATTCTAGAAGCACATAGGAATAATCATTATTATCTACTGATCACCTAATAACTTCAATAGAAGAACCACATATTTTCACATTACTTAACATGTAGGTACATATGATCATACTTCACATAATCAACTACACAAATTATCATAATACTTCAAGCAGTGCCGACAAGGCCATGATCTATATAATATATAAAGTAACGTCGACAAGGACACATCAATCACATAGCACTGCCACCATAAGTGGACCATACAAATCACAACATAATTCAAGAGCTACATTACATAAAAAAAAAGAGAATTAGGGCAGCGTACCACCAGGCCATTCTCACCACTTCAATCCATAGCTAAATCATGCAATTCAATACCATAAGGCCCTCACCCATGGCCATAATCATCAGTTCAATATACTCAATGAATCTGTGTTAATTCAATATTGATTTATCAATTTAAGACAGCCTATACATCAATTGATTACAATTCTTACATCATGCAATAGCACATAGAAAACTACACTAGAATTCATAAGCATTAAGAAAATATTAAGTCAACCATAAAGTAGCCAAAAACTAGGGTACATGGATTACATGGGTTCATATGTTAATTGTGTTAAAATCATATAATTAAAAACAATTCAATCAATTATTTAAAATATCTAATGCAAGAACGCATGGATAGATCATAAAATTGGAGAAGTTCATCTTTAGAAAACTTTAGAAATCTCTTTGAATTTTGGGATCCTTGATGAATAAAGTTTCAAATATCAAAAATCATAGCTCAATGATGTTAATCCACCAATTTGATGAAGAATCACCACCAAAATCTCCAATCCAAGCTCTTCCTTGAGTTTTGGCTCCAATGGAGTTCGAGAGAATTTCTTAGAGATTTTGGGGTTTTGATTTGGAAGAATGAATTTATCTAGGTATTTAGGACTTATAAACCCGCTTAAAATGCCTAAAATACTCCTATGTAACTACCCAAACTCTTATTTGGACGTGGGGTGAATTTACCACTTCACCCTAACAATTTACAGCAAGTGGCGCAGTTGTAGCTCTCACCAACGACTGGCCATCGATGGACCATTTGTCCACAAATGGACCGTCCTGTCTGACCGTCATTTGGTTCTGAGACTGGACATTGGGAGCTTGAGATCCCTAGGCTAATTCTTGAGCAACAACTCCCATCGATGGGGCATCAACTGGCCAACGAGCCGTCATTTGCCTCAGTTGATTGGACTGGTCTTGACAGCATTTGGCTCAAATAAAGGGTCAAGGACCCTTGGTTTATCCTTGGGGATTTTTGCTAGGACGCTTCCAACCTGAATATGCTCATATACGAGTTTAGGACCTTCCATATCAATTTCATCCAAAACAAACACGTAAAACTCGATGAAACATGCTAAGACACACAAGATCATTTCAAGGCAAACATTTCGAATGTCATGGACATTCTTGGACGTTTGACCTCAAAACTTCATGAAACTTGACACACTGTGTCACATCCGGGGAGTACCCCCTAGACGTAACCGGCAGTGGCGGCCTTTTCGATGACTAAGACTAGCCTCTTATCTTACATCATTACAATAATAGGTTGAAAATGCAAAAAATTTAAAAAAAATCATTACTTCTACATGGAGGTTTACATAGACATCTACAATCACATAATATAGTCATATAGAGTATACATAGACCCTTTGTATAGGAAGAATACATAGTCTTCTACTTTTATTGCACATAAATATATAAGATATAACATAGTCTTAAAACAGTGTCTCATCTCATAACCATCTAAACAAGAGTGTATCAATAAGGCATATCCCATACATCAATGTAATAAAGCAACATATAAGCTATACAATCTTTAGTACTCAAACGAAAAGGAAAGAACATAGGAGTCTTAAAACTAAAACAACTTCATAAGCTTGATATTGGCATTGCCCTCGGAAAGTGAGGACCTACCCAACTTGGATGATTGAGAAATTCCAAGTCTTCTTCAAAGTCGTCTAAAAAGACCTTCAACAACCGGAACCTAAAATGTTGGGGAAAAGGGAGAAAATAGGGTTAGCACATCACATGTACTAAGTATGAGACCATATGCACATATAATATCAAATCATGTTAAAAAGGAACATTTCATTAAAACATGCTATTTTACATTAGGAAAGCCTTATGCACATTCAAGAACCAATACAAGCCATTAATGCATAATTATCAAGTCAATACCATGTACTATACAAGACTAAACCACCCTAAGTCAAATCAAGTCACATGCATATCAACATACTTAAACCCATAATCAAATATAACTCTATCATCAAGTCACAACTGTCACATCTGGGGAGCACCCCCTAGAAGTAACATGGCGTACTCGACCTCTCGGAGGTCTTATACTAGCCCATAGTTATCATTCATCGCATTGTCATAGTAAATTTAGCGAAAAATTTAAAACTTTTCTTCGTAACACATCATATGCTAGGAACTTCACCTCATATATATATAAAACATAAGTCATAATACAGATTTAGACCTTAAGTCTCTTTACCATCCTCGACTCAACATCATAAGACTACTCTAGGGACACGACCCTTACAACATAATACATAAGTACAATAATAGTACAACATAATACATAAGTACAATAATAGTACACTTTACAGTAAAGACATAACATAGGAAATCCTTGGACTTAAGGATTCCTTTCCTTGAGCTTGAGAATCACATATCAAGCTCCTCAATTATATAGGTATACTTTAAGCATCCATAACCTACACTTTGTGTAAAAAATAGAGAAGAATGGGATTAGTACAAGAATACACTAAGTATGACAACCATGCAAAAACATGCATTTAAAATGGACATTTTCTTGAAATCATACTTCATGCCTTTTTTAGTAAATCTTCATAAAACCTTTATACAGTAGCATTTATATCATTCACATACTTCATATAGACATATTCAAAGGCCAAACATCATATAATATCACATATAGGATTTAAGTCATTTTAAAGTCACATTACAGTGAACTAATTCTACTTTACAGTGAACTTCTTCTTTTAACTTATTAACCTCCCAAGTAACCCTCTAGTGATACTTGGTGTAATGCATCACCTTAAGGCCACAAGGAAAACCATATATACGACCTAAACAGGCCAACACATACCATCATAGAATTATAACACATCATAGACACATTTAAGTCAAGACTTTATTGACTTTACCGTGAGCTATATCAATTTGCAAATATATTTACTTCCCTTCACATAAATCATTATAAGACCTTGTTCATGACCCCAATCTTAGTCTACTAGTGCAATATACATGTGAAGTCCCATAACCTCACACATACTTAGTAAACCCATCATGAGACCACAAACATTAACCTTCAATTCATACGTAAACATAATAAGTGAAGACAACTTCATTCATGTCAAGCAAGAACTTTCATCATATGGTCATTAAGACCCACATATTGCATATAAGGACAAGACCACATCATATAGGCTCATACCATGCACACCTTCATAACAAGTAGACCAATACTACAAAGTCATGCATAAAGACATAAGCATAATCATACACATTAGGCCACCTCCCTAGGACTTCCTAAGGAGCTACTTGTGCAATGTCTAGATGGGTTCATTACTTCCACCTATCCTAAGTAACCTCCTTTAAGTCATCCTAGTTAGGGTCCTAGTCATTTACTTCCATTGTCCATTTTACTTTAGGAAAACTATAGCCTTAACCGACACTAAGACCATGGGTGCTAAACATGGAATTTGGTGTTATCCCCTCACACCAAAAAGAGGGCATCTTACTTGCCAAGGTAAGACATAAGTATCATACTAGCATATAAGGTGATATCACTTGCTAGATCCTATGTGGCAAGCATAGTTTATGGAACTTGGGGGCCATCATGGAAACATCACTCTACACCCTTTTTGGGTCATGAGGCTATCCACCCCGTGAGGACCGTTAGTAGACCCTTTAGCCTTCCCTCCTTAGGAAGGTGCCACCCCCTCATCTAAGTTCACTCGGTGCTAAGCTAATTTCCCTTTATTCAAAAAGCCTTTATTATCATTTCTTTATAAAACATAGGCTTATGAGAGTCATCCCCTCATATGCTTAACTCATAGGTCATAGATGAGAGTTCATCAACCTAAATTATGTGAGAAATCTTTTCACATAGACATAGCATATGTAATAGCACTGTCTAGTTAAGGATACACTTGATCACACCTTTCAAGGCTCCTCTATTGACTAGATCATCATTCATGTGTGTGTGTACTTGTATGTGAGCAAACCTTTCACATAACACATAAATGTCACACATGTTCACATAGTAATGCATAAGTCTATAAGTGTAACTATATGAGCTATCCATTCATGTCAACACTCTAAGACACTATGCACAATCATATTTCATCATATCATATACTTAATATCATAGCATGTAAATCATATTCATAATATGCCCATACATTCATTTTCATGTACATAGAAACCAAACCTAGGAACTGTCCTATCAAGATACACATATGCAATACATAAACAAGGTCCCATAACCTTGCCCATACTAGTACACCTATCAAGTCATCCTAGTTAAGGAAACTCATATCATACTTTCATAAACATAAGCTTAACATGCATAGTAGTAGACACTAGTGAATATGAGAACTACCTTTCATTTAGACACCATGACCTATACTACTTGTAAACATGCATGTAGAGTGGGGGGTGGGGGGTGTACATTGGTCAATATGGTCACATAATGGATTATTAACACCACATTGAGGCATCCACTCTCTTAGACAATAATACACCTTCAAGTATAGACCACACAACACACAATAGCATAGGAGACAAGTCAATTTCATATTACACTTAAGACTCCTAACATTAGCTATTCACACATTTACATAGGGGTACATGGGTAGGGGTTATCCATCCTTAATACTTCATTATTTGCAGCACCTACACATGATCTTACATAACCATTTACATGCTCATCACAATAGTAACATAACCTAGATTCACCACTAAAGTAGAAGAGTAGGCACAAGTTACACATAAGGTGATCATCATAACCACTCACTCATATATTCATCAATTTGCCTGCAAGTCCATGGTCAAAACATATATAATGACAATAAAGTAAACACCGCCACCATAAGTGTATCATACCACACAATGACATACAAGGCTTCATCAACAATATTATAGATAAGTAGAGGAGAAGAGTAGACCTTACAAATTCATCAACTTTTTTATCAACATTGATCAATACACCCTTTTTATCAATAATACATTTATAGGGCAGTATCTAGATGTACTTTAATCGTGAAGGAAACCATGTACAAGTCGCTACATGATCATGATACAACTAGTGCAAAACATCACCATTATTCTAGAGAAGAGATAGACACAGATCATCAACTAATTTACCTAGTCTTGATCATAAATCAAAATTCATTAATAAGGTACATGTTGGGCAGTAGGTTAAAGAAATCATAGCCTAGACGAGATCCTACTACAATTGTCAATGAACTCTAGATCACTGTAAACATGCTTCATATTAGGAATTCATGGAAGATAAATTTACATAGGTTAATCCTATTCAAACTATAATGAATTTATCCATATTGGATCCATTACATATAATTCATAATCACATTACATCATAGGCAGTAGCCAACCATCATTTTAACATAATTGAATCTCACAATAAGCATGCTAGAATCATCAATCTATAAGCTAAAGCATGTAGGTCATTCTTATCAAGATTCTTTGATTTGATCACCAAGGGTTCATACCCACACTTTATTCATAATATCAACCTAGGACAGTAGCTACAATGATCTTTACACAATCGAAATCCTACCACAATCACCATGAAACCGAACTTACAGTGAATACATAGAACATAGGCTAGTTTTGTTCAAATCTTCATACATTGATCCAATTGGATCATTCATCAACAAATCTACATCAATATACTTAAATAACATTAGATATAAGCAACTCAACGTAAGAGAATCACAATTTAACCAATAACAAGTCACGATCACAATGCGCATGCAAGGGCTAATCGATTTTGGGAAGGGACATGGGTTCATAATGCAATTGGATTAAATTTCACGTTAAAACCAATACATTAAAATAGATTCATCATGATTTAGACATTAAAAATATTTTTAGAAAGAACCCATGGCTAGATTGAAGAAGAGGTTTGATCATGAAATCTCTTTTGAAACTTTGAGATTAACTCTCTAGATGGAAGGATAATCATACCTTTATCTACATGAAAACCACTAAAAATTGATGAATAACCCATAGGAATCCAAGCTCCAAGCTGTTCTTGAGCTTCACCTTCAATGGAGGTTTCTAGGGAGAATTGGTTTTGGAGGGAAAGTTCATTTTGTGTGAATGGGATTGGGAATGGGTTGGTCACATTTTTGATCCCTTAAATACACCCAAAAATAGCTAAATAAACCAAGTAGGGTCAGGTTAGGACGTGGGGTGAATTTCCCATTCACCCCTTTAATGAAACAATCGCAGGCAGTGATGCACTAGCCTGCATCGACGGACCACCATCGACGGCCAGTAGGTCCATTGACGGGTCGTTTGTGGCTTCAGTCGATTGGACCTTGGGTTGTTATTTCATTTATACTTGCCCAGGATAAGTTTCCATCTACGATACCTCACCAACGGACCGTTGGTCAACCAACTGGGCGTCATTTGGTTCAGTCGATTGACAAGGCAGTGTCTCGACAGCCCTTGGGTCCTTCTTGTAGGCCCTTTTGCGAGGTCCTTGGGAAGTCGTACCCAGGCTTTTCCAACGTAAATATGTAAATTGACAAGTCAAGGACCTTCCACATCAGTTTCACCCAAAAAAAATACACGTAACTCATCCAAACATGCTAGGCCCTATTAAGACACACATGAGCGTCTCAAGGGCTAACTTTCGAACGTTCTGGATGTTCTTGGACATTTAACCTCCAAACTTCATGAAACTCCATATATTGCCTATAAACATCATTATAATTCATTTAAGACTTCTTGAGTTTATTACATACATATATAAGCACGTATAGACACATGAGGCACATAGGTGACTAGTCGTTGAACGTCTTGGTCGTCCCTTGACGATTGACTTCCAAATCACCTCAAACTTTACACACTGCATCAATACCATATTATAAGCCATTTTAGGACTTAGAACCTTACTAAAAACATGTTAGGCTGTAGACACCCTAAATCATTTTGGGGTCATACAATAACATCACAAGCATGAATAAGAGTTCATCACATTATAACAAAGCAAGACCATTACTCATGACCCTCATTAAGTCGACTTGTGCAATAACTAAGGAAATCCCCATAACCTTACTTAATCAATTCAATCTAGCAAGAATCATAAACAATGTCCAAACTCCACCTAACATATCATTAAGAGTACATAATATCATACTTTAGCAATAGAGACCATATACATGTTCATAAGAGTAACCAAAATCACATAGTGTCATTTACATGTAAGATCATCATATTATCATCATTTAAATTTATAAGCATGTACATACATAAGAACAACCTCCTAAGGCTTCCCCCAAGGAAAACTAGTGAAAGGCATAGGCAGAGTCTCATACCCCTACCTAGGCTAATTCGAACCTCTTAAGTCAACCTAGTTGGTTTGTACTTCATTAATTCATTTTAGTTTAGGGAACACTTGCCTTAACCGACATAGACCACAAGAGCTAAGTGTGGAATCCGGTGTTGCAAAACCTTACACCGATGGAAGGTGGTCTACCGACCAAAGTAGAACCAAACATAAACGTAGCTTTCTAGGTGGATCCACTAGCTAGTCTTCCTATGGTGGCAACATAGTTTAAGAAACTAAGAGATAGGTATTTACTCTCTACATGCCACTTGGCAATTGGAGCCTCCTCTCATGAGAATCTATAGGGTGAGTATCCCTCATAGGGGAGTCAACACCTCATGTGGAACTATAGGGTGAATCTTCCTCTACAGAAACTCAACACCTCCCAATGTCAAGTTCTCTCGATGCTAAGCTAGAGTCCCATTTGAAATGTCTTTAAGCCTTTATTAACAATCATAGCTTAGTTTACGTCATAGGGTCTATCCCTTATATCATCATCATCATCATCTTAGCTCAATAAGAATTGCATGAGTATTTTACGTTCATTACAATTCATATAAGTGAGGTTAGCACATTTACATAATCATTCATGATAAGACACATCAGTAAATTATCACCATCCTTATAACATTTACATCTTAGTCAATACCTCACAAAACCATAGTCAAGACATTTCAATTCAACATCATACCAACCCTATCAATCCTAATATAAGGTATACTTCAATACAACATCATCACTTAATCACAAGTAACCACAATTGAAGTAAAGAGTTGGGATTACAAGACTTACCAAGTCTCCTTCATAAGCCACATCAAGGTCTTACCATCAACCCCTCAATTCAACCCAACAATGGGTATAATACAATCACATAATAGTAATCAACATGATAATGAAGTCAATTGAATTACTACATCACAATCCATCACTAGTTTATAGCTTATGATAAGAGACTTAGGTCAAATTCATAATCTACTTCTCAACCTAGATCAATTACTCAAGAACTAGAATGATAGGACTACAATTCATCTTAATCTATCCATAATTGATACAATAACATCATATAATATTAATTCAACCAATAACCAAGTCAATTGAACCAACATTACACAATTCACATCAAGATCACAACCTAGGGTTAAGGGGAATAGGTCATCTTCTACAAACTAGACCAATCCATCAAGAAATAACATAATTAAGTTATAATACATGTTAATATATTCATAATATCCAAAATAAATCATAAACAAAGCAATTCACAAGATCAATTTCAAGATTGGAAAAGACCCACATGAAACTCATCTTTTGAAATCAATTTGAAGGAGCCCTTTGGGGAAAGAAGTCCCAAAGGTGAAAGGAATCTCATACCTTAATGTTTGATAAAGATTGATGGAGAAACCTTGGTGATTGCAGCCCTAGTTTCCACCTTGACCTTGTCTTCTGGTGTTTTTCAACTTGGGAGAGAGAAAGAAGAGAGAAGGAAGAGAGTTTGGGTTTGGGAGTTATGAGAGTTAGGTTAGTCTAGTTAGGTTAGGGTATTTATATAGGTTGTTAACCTACTTAATTAGGCCTCCCTAAACCCCTAACTAATTAACTAACCACCTAAATAATTAAATTAACCCAACTAAAAACGAGCAGCAAACCAGTGCCCTCACAAACGACACCCCGATCGATGCCTCGTGTGTCAATCGACGGACCAAGGACCTACAGTCCTGTTGGTCCGTCGTTTTGGTCTGAGTCTTGTCAAAGCAGGCCTCCATAGATTTGGCTAAGTGTCCATTGACGGAGGCAATCGACGCCCTGTCAATTGGACCACAAATCGTCTGTGGCAACCGTCTGTAAACACTGCCTTAGGCAGCCCTCGACCCCAAACACAAGGATCTTCCTCAAGGATCCTTGGTTGGTCCTTGGGTAGTCGTACCCGGAAGTTTCCACTATGAACTAACTCTAATACATGTTTGACACCCTTCCACAAAAATTCATCAATTTTCGACTCTTAAAACTTAGTCAAATAGGCATAGGCACACTAGCACCTCCTTGAACTAGTTTCCGGACGTCATGGACGTTGCTTGACGTTTTGACTCCTAAACTTCCTAATTGACTTATATACACTATTTATGACCTTAAAATAGTGTATACACCTTTTGTCACTCATGTTAGGCTCTTAGAACACGTCTTAGATTTTCAGAGTGTTGCACACTGCCTATATACACTATTATAACTCATATAAGGACCTCATAAGCTCATGAAACACACATATAACATAACCACACATGAGGCACATAGGTGACTAGTCGTCGAATGTCTTGGTCGTCCCTTGACGTTTGACTTCCAATTGACCTAAACTCTTAGACACTACCTCATTACCACATTATAGACCATTTTAGGACCTTAGAACCTCATGACAAACATGTTAGGCTCTAGCTTCTCCTAAGTCATTTTCGAGGTATTACACTACATGTCTAAGTTATATGTTGCAGTTTGTGTAAGTTATATGTTGCAACATATGTCTATTATGAACAAGACTATATTTGTAAAATCATATCAACAAAATGGCCACAAAAAGAACAACAAAAGCAACAAAAAATGACTTTTCACTGAATGTTAACAATACATATACATTTCTTCAAAATGAGGATTTTTTGGGTTGGTTGATTTTCTTTCAAAAATAATAAAGAATAGATACCATTAAGTCAATTATTCAATTTTTACAGCTATATAACGTTTTATTGTTCATTAATCCAAGAAAAAAACTTCGAAAATTATAAAATATTTCAAAAAAAAATAACTTACCCATTTCTAGTCGAACACGATTTCAGTTCAGAAAGATGAGAAAGTAACGACTGGAGAGGAGGAGAAAAATAATGGAGATAGAGATAATCAGTCGGAGAGGAAAATAATGGAGGAGAGATAGACGGATTTCCGAATTTCTAAGGACAAAGAAGAACAATCCCCCAATAGAGAAGAGAGAGGACGAAGAGAGGAAGAAGATGAAAAGATTTTTTTTTTAAAAAAATTATTTGGTTTGAATTATAGATGTATACTTTTTTGTATTTTATAAAAGATTAGAAAATTTTAGAAATGTTAATTTAGTCGCATATTTACTTAAGTATATTTACGAGCTCTTGATCAATCTGTCAAAAAAAAACAAAAACAGACTTATTTGACACTTTTCCCTTAATTTTCTCTACAAACTAGTCGGGCAAATTTTAACCAGGCAAAGTCTACTAGAAGTCCAGGAGTATGCCAAATTTTGTGAGCTGTTAAAGCTTGGAGTTTGGTAGATCCACCAGTCTTCTCTCTGCTTCTTCCTTCCTTCCATCAAAAGCTGCAACTATCGAGATCATGACCTCCGGCGCCGACGAATTTGTCAAAGGACATGTTCACCCTAATGGCGTTGCTGTTCTCACTCTCGATCGTCCTAAAGCTCTCAATGCCATGAACCTCGGTGAACTTTTATTTAACTTCACTTTCATTTTTTCCCAGTATAATTACACTTTTTTTTCTTCCCTTTAACTGGTTTGGAGCTGAATCAAACACTCAAATCTTTCTATTGTTTTTCTTTGTTCCGTGTGTGTCAAAATTAATAGACCCTAGTCGAGATGTCTTAAGTGAAATTCCGCCGTATTTAATTTGTATTCTCATGTATAGTTTTTCCCATTAACAAGGATAGGAGTTAAAAGGAAAGGAAGGAAGGAAAAATCGGAATAGTAGTATAAATATATACTTTTTTTCCCTCTAAGCTTGAGAATTGATATACTACATCTTCATTTAAGCAGTTTCATTTCTGTTTACCTCATGCTTGATTGATATGTGACACAGATATGGACATCAAGTACAAGAGTTTCCTGGATGAGTGGGAAACAGACCCAATGGTCAAGTGTGTTTTGGTTGAGAGTAGCTCCCCGCGTGCCTTTTCAGCAGGTAACTGTCAGAAGTCTTTAGTTTACTGGATGTATACTGGCTAGTACTTTATTTGGTATATTTGCAGCATCTATTTCCTAAACAAGTTATGTTGGTACATCATTAGTCAATTTTGGTAGAGCCTACAAGTTGTAGTTATGATGCCTAGTTTGACAGGTTCTAGTAATATATATGGGTAACAATTTTTTTTTCTGATGCAGGGATGGATATTAAGGGGGTTGTTGCTGAAATTCAGAAGGACAAAAGTACACCTCTTGTGCAAAAGGTTTTTCTCACATTATAAGATTTACCCTATAAGTGTACTCAACATGTCAAGTTTTCCTGCGGTGTTTGGGAATCATTGTTGGTTTCTTCTTCTCTGAAGCTTAGTCTTGTTGTTTGTAGTTTCATTGGATAAATTTTGTCTTGCTGAGTTGATGCTGATGCATATTAGAAACAGTAATACTAGTGATTTTACCTGAAGGGGTTGCTCAAGCTGGTTTAGACCAAAACGTTGATCAGATATGGTTGAGGTCTTTCAGTGTCCCCTTAATGTGCACAAAATCATAACAATCTGTGTTAGCAGAGGTACATACACTAGCTGTATTTTTTTAAAAAGTAAATAAAAAAGAATCAGAATACCATTATCTTTTCTAGTTTGGTTCTTAATAAGGCGGTATAAAAAGAACCCTAGCCTTTTGTGCAATTCTTATGAATATTGTTAGAATCAATTAGGGAGACATTGTGTATTGTGACTATGTAGCATTGATTTATGTCCTTGTTTAAATAAATGCATTTACTATTTAACACCCCATAACATTGGAGAATAATCAACTGAGAACATTCTTCCATTTCTCTCTTGTGTTCTACTTCACACATGGTGTAAGAGCAAGGTTAGGGGTAGACGTTGTACAGTTACAGCAACTCTCTCTCGAGAAAGATTGTCGTCATGCAAATTTTTTGGCGATCAGTACTATTGCAGTTCTCTATATTTTTGTCAGTTCCGTGTACAAACCAACACCACCATCAAGTCCCTCACCTCCCTGGGACAAAGACCCAGCAAGTTCCACTGGAGAAGGTGCCTCACGTATTTCACGTGCCAGAAAGAAGGAAGAGACAGTGAGATCTGAGTCACAATGGGGAGTGTCTATCGTTCTATTAATAATTCAAATTCAAATAATATAGCTCGTAAGGTTAATGCCATTCACAATGGAGACCAATGGTGTAGGTAGATTCAAATGTTTAGAGTTAAATAGGCTTTCGTCAATAATAACGTGCAATTCACATCATTATTCATCGTTCACCAAGAATCAATAGCAAACATCTAGCAATGAGTCTCGAAGAAACTTGAACTTAATTGGCAGTAACCTGACTTGTCTGCCACACAGGACATCCATAAGTTTCTCTTTGATGGTCTACCTATTATAATAATGTGATTCATTTGAATATTCTGCATTCTTGAAGTATGTGTAGTTGGTGCTTTGTGGTTGGTTCATGGCACTGTTCTTAACTGAGTGATGTCTGTTTACACAAGTTGATATTTTCTGAATGCAAAACATGTTTATTCTTCTTCAAAATATTTGTCCTTTTTAATACTTGAGGGCTTTTCTTTTAGCATGTATCCTTTGAGTTGATAGTAGCACTTAATCATGCTCAATTCAATGATTTGCTTCTTTATGTTCTTAATATATTCTCCTGGCAAAAATGTTTTTCATATATAACCCTTCGTTTACATATAATAGCATGTATACATATGTCCTATTCAAAGAGGGGAAACTCATGGTCTTTCTCCGACACACATCCTTTGATGAACCTCTTTAACACCACAATGAGTCTGTGACTTGCTCCACTCTTGTTCTTCTACCACTCTTAGCACCATATATGAGTTCTGCAAGCCTCTGGGTGATGCCTTAATATTTAATATGTTAATATATGGGTTTGTTTGAAGTGAACACTGCAACTCAGTTTGTTAGTAGGACATTCAGAAAATTGAGAGGTGTTCCTTCTTTATGTACAGATATTCGCAGCAGAGTATTCTCTGATTTGCAAAATATCCAAGTACAGAAAGCCTTACATCAGCTTCATGGATGGCATAACAATGGGCTTTGGCATTGGTTTATCAGGTCATGGTATCTATAGGCTTATCACCGAGGTATTTCCCCCCCTTGTATGAGCACTGATTGTTGCAACTATGGTCTTATTTATACTCTTTATATTGTTTCAGAGGACTGTTCTAGCTATGCCAGAAAATGGAATCGGGTTGTTTCCAGATGTTGGTTTTTCTTATATAGCTGCACATAGTCCTGGCGAAGGGGCAGTTGGTATGCATTCTCTCTTTCTGCTGGGGAAGTTTTATTAATGAAAGATCAATTAAAACAGACGTGAAGTTTTAGCAACACCTATTACTATTGGAAGGCTTTGCGGTAGGCAAAAATGCTTCTCTATTTGGAATGTCTGAAAACTCTCCTCTTTCCATCTCAGGCACATTCAGAGTTTTTCCAAACTATTACTTCTATGGGCACTATGTGAGAATAGAAACTCTACCAGGCAAAAAAATAAAAGAAAATCTGCAGTAATAATCCCAGAAGATGAATATGGTAGGGGATAGACCAAAACTTGGAGAGAAGATTCTAAGATATCTGGGAAGGCGACCAATCCAAGTGATACATTGAAGTTGTGCAGATCATTGGAATGCCGACTGTATCCAAGGAATCCTGCTCATGAAGCAGAAGGAGTACTAAAGAGAGAGTTTGAAAATGAACATTTTTCAAAATGTCTCAATCTAAGTCCCAACTGAGAGTTGATACAAAAATGGTTCGTTAGCAGATGAAAGTTGACTGTTGGTCTCAAAGTCACTCCCATTAATCACGATCATTTCTTGTTGGATCTCCCTCGAGACAAGAATCAGTTAAAATCAAAGAAGGAGAGTGGTTTTGAATGGTAGAAATTGTCTGTGTAGGTCGGCCAAAATCAGAACAAAGATGGGTCAAAGCTTTTGGCATACCTCTTCAAGTGTCATCTGTTAACAGTTTTAAGACGATTGGAGATTAGTGTAGTGGTAACCTTGGTATCAATGAGGATACAAAGGACTCTATTGGGCTCACTTCAGTGCTAGAATTTACTCTATCGACCAGAGCCTCCGAATTTCAATTCTAAATGACAATCACATTAAACTCAGATCAGCTGTGAAGAATGGCTCTGGCGAAATGGCAAAAGGGGGTCTGATGGAGCAGGTCCTCAATAGTCTCATCTCGTAGGAACACCTGCCCAGCTTCAATTCTAATATCGAGCCACCTGGTAACCCGCTGGGTAATGCATGATCAAAGCACACAATTGGGATTTGGGGTCATATTTGAGACACAAATCATTACAGAAATAAGGCACAAAAAGATAGGCCCAATTGAAGGTGGGAGTTTAATAAATAGAAATTAGTCTAGAGGGCTGTCGGCGGTCATAAAACAGACTCAAATGCTAACATATTTAGTATATTACAACTGAATTCTGCACCAATTCAATTTGACGCGCCTCAGATTCACCAACACACCACCTCCCCAATCTTCTCTCTGGACAAAGTTTAGGAGTTTGTCCCTCAGATGCTAATGACTAACAAGACCCAGTAGAGGATATCCCTCAATTACCTCGTCAACCTTCGCTGCATATGGATATGGATTTGGCCCCGATAAACACCTCAGATACTGAATTCTCCTCTCAAACTATTAGTGCAGCTTTGCCATTAACATGGTATAAGGGGTCTCTAGCATGCAAATCACTGACAGGTCAACAGTAATTGAGAGTAGTTCAAAGTGGACTAGGATTACTTAGGGGAAGGCATGCAAACACATTTGGGATTAACATGCAAACCTGGGAAAGAGGGGAACAACAAATGAAAAGACTAATTTGTGGAGTCAATCACGATCACAAGGGTGGGTTCAGATAAATGGAATCAGGGGTAGGCACTACAATTTTTTTTTTTTTGGAGATTAAACACTAGACAAACTGGAGATCGATGGGGAGGAAGTCAGTGACTCAATGCTATAAAGAAGAAATCATCAGTCCATATAAACCACTCTTTTCTCAATCTGAAACATGGAGACACAGCTTTACCATCTAGAATCAGACCATAATCACAGGTGAGGAAAAATCATGGTTGGAGAGGCCTTTTGAAGAGCAGGAGGTGCTTCACATTATTAGATTATGTGCAAATGACAAAGCCCCTGTTCCTGATGGTTATTCAATGGGATTTCTAAGTGCTTGCTGTTACTTTTTGAAGGTGGATATTTTCAAGACCGGCAAATTTTCACTCTTATGCTTATTTTGGGAGAAGTCTGATTAGCAGTATTTACAACTCTAGCTGAAAGAATGAAAAGGTTGATCGAGAAGATAGTAAACAAACACCAATGCCTTATAAGGGTAGACAAATTATTGATGCTTCCCTTATTGCAAAGGAATGTCTTGATGCTAGGTAGAAGGATAAGAAATCAAGAGTCCTTTGTATACTAGACATTGAGAAATCTTTTGATCATATCAACTCAAAGCATTTCATCAATATTACGAGGGCCATGGGTTTTAGGGACAAATGGCATAAATGCATTTATTTTGCATCAATACAATGAAGTTTTCTGTTCTTTTTTTTATTAGATAAAAGTATTTTCACTAATAAACATGACCAAAACCTTTGCTTGCTTTGATTCTATGATGAAGTGTGTGACCATTTCATCTAAAAGCTTAAGCTTTTACAAAGAGTTATATTCTTAGCATGCTCCCTCACGTGCGGGCCTGATTCTTTTTTCATGGGCCAAGCACGTGAAAATTCTTTTTTGATACGGGTGGCTGTGAGATTCGATTCGAGGATCTTTGCTTGCTCTGATACCATGTTCAAGTGTGAGCATCTCATCTAAAAGCTTAAGCTTGTTAGAGAGAGCACACTTTTATTGGTTAATTGTATTCTCAACAACACCTAAAGACTAAGGGAGCAGAAACTACTCCTCAACGGTAAGAAACTTGACTCTACACCTTCAAGAGCTCTCCTATTTCTCTCTCCAAACTACCAACATTTATGCCATCAAAACCACATTCTAGGCCCTTCATTTTTTCCTCCTTTTCATGCTCTTCTAACTGAGCATCAAATCTTTCACAATTTTTGGCATTACCCAAGGAGTGTTGAACTATCTAAACATATTCCTCCATAATCTCATGGACAATCTATAATGTAGAAGAAGGTGATCCACGTCCTCGCCCGTCTCCGTGTTCCTGTGGCACCAACTAATGCTTCCATCCTTCCACTTTCTGAGATTTTTCGCTGTCGAAATCACTCCTCTAGTTGCTAGGAAAGTAAAAAGACACCTTCCTCGTCACACTTGGAGCCCATATTGCATAACGAAGGAATTTAACCTTCTCTCTAACCAATAGTTTCTCACAAAAGGATCGTACATAGAACACTCCATTACTTCCAAGGCCCCCACCCCACACATCAAGATTATCCACCGGATTGACTTGCCTATGAAGTAGATCTATCAATCTTTAGAACTCACTCACATCTCAATCTTGAAAATCCCTTCTAAATCCCAAATCCCAAAAAGTTTCTCCACCTTGTGATATCTTAATTTGTTGAATTGTCATTCTCTTTGGCACGATATTCTATTCAAGCTTTGGAATTCATCTTCTGAAATTATGTTCCCACACCGTTATTTCCCCAAAATACACTCTCCTTCCATCTCCGACCTAGAATGAGATGCCTTCCACAAAATAATACCCTACCTTCATAATATTTCTCCACAAATCACCCAAAATGCAAAACAATATCTCTAGTTTTCCAACCCCCTTCTCTTATATATATCAAAAAAAAAAAAAAAAGTTTTCCAACCCCCTTCTGTAATCCCATATTTATTACCTAACAATACCCTCCATAGAGCTTGTACCTCTATATCCATTTGCCCAATAAAACTTTACCAAACACTACTAGATCGTTAATTCCCCCATCCCCCCATCCCCACATCCCCACATCCCATAGGAAATCTCTATGAATTTCCAACTTTGCAATGATTGATGTTTGAGCAAGAAACAAGGACAGTAGTAAGTGGGAATGCTAGAAAGTGTGCTCTTTATAAGCACTTCCTTCCCACCATCTCATCCTTACTCTCCTCTATTATCTCCTGTTCAATGTCTCTCAGTAGTTCTAACACCATTTGCCTCAAATGACACTCCCAAAATTCCAGAAATTTCTCTCCCTACTCGTATAGTTTCTACCATCTTCACGGCTAAATAGCGGCATCACATCAGCTCCCTGAACTTCTGTACTGCTGCTGCCAGTTAAAAAAGACCTTCTGGACAGGTCTGAAATGTGAAAAATCAACATCTCTCCCCATCAACAAATTGATTTTGGGACTGTTAGAAGTCCCATGAGACTCACCCATTCTATTTCTGGAAAAATCTTGAGCGTAAGACACCATTTTCAATTTTCTGGCATGAACATTAGCATTTTCCAGTGCTGGCGGAGTCGTTGGAGCATCTTCAGCCCTAGAAACACTTGGACCTGTATCGCCCTAAAGCCTTCAAGGCACCAGGGCCTTCGTTTGGACAATCCAAGTCCCTCTTTCCCTGAATTGACTCTTTTAGCTTTGCCAGAAGAGTAACTCTGGCCACTTTCCCAGCCCTGAAACAGAAGTAGAAAGTCTATTATTTGACTCATGTCTCGACTTCAAACCTCTTGACATCGTCCCCTTCAAGATCTGCTCGACCACCAGTGAGCCTTGATTTCCCTGTTGGTTGGACCTCTCTGTGGAGTTGAACCAAACAGATCTGTGTTTTCCTGGCGGTTCAACCCCGGAGTCTTAGTGAACCGGTCCAATCTACTCTTCCAACCTATGTTGCTCGGACTCTGCCCCTGAGGGGGTAGTGTTGTCTTTTTCTTTGCTAGTGTTAGAAGACCAGCAAGATGGTAGGGGTAGTGTTTGTATGGGGAGATGAGATATTTCTTGGCTAGTGTTCCCCGTACCAACACTTCCCTTTGAAAATGTAATGGTATTAAAATCCCCCCTAACACCCAAGGAATATCCCATCTCCCCATACTAACACTTAACTCCTTGCAGAAACTCTCCTTTGAACTCTTCTCCACTGGTCCATAGACACCCTTGAAACCCCAGTCCATTCTACTTAACAGTATATTCTTAACATGAAAACTCTCTTATAAACCTCCACACTCCACCTATCTCTCATCCCAAAGAATGAGAATTCCTACTGCATTTCCATGGGCCGGGATGTAGTCATATTTCACCCAACCTACCCCTTCACACACTTCTAATAATACTATGTTTTTCTGGCTCAACCACGTTGTTGACATCTACCCCTGAGGTCTAGCACAGGCCACGCTAGAGCCTCCTTGAATGACATGCCTCCTGCTTCCCAGATTCTAGAGAGAAATAGGAGCTTCTCTCTCTAGACATCTTAAACAAGTTTTCTATTCTTATTACTGGATCTTCTGAAGGATTTTTCCAATCTAAAAGGGGATTAAGGCAAGGAGACCTCTTTTTTCCTTTTCATCATAGCCATGGATGGACTTATCAGTATGTGGAAAATCGTTACAACCAATGGTGATTTGAGGAGACTCGATTTCCAACTAGGACACTACATTATAATTTTTTTCCAAGTAGGACTCTATATACTAATCTTTTTTCGAGTAGGATTCCATATACTATAAGAAAATAGTCACCGGAATTATGTACCGTGCTACACAAATCAGATGTGAGAAAGTAGTCCCAAAAATTTGCATGGTACTACGGAAATTAAGTATGAGAGAGTAGTAACCGGAAAGATACAAGGTGACCCAACTTTTGCTAACATAATCGTTGGCCACACGGGCGACATATATGGGTAATAGTCGCCTGCCGGTAGCGGGAGCTCTTTGATTCTCTACCAAGATCTTAGAGGCTATGATACCATGTGAGGAATATATGAGAAGAATATTATTGAATTGAGTATCTACATTATTACATTGCGACCCTATTAGTAGACACTACATTGGACTCCTTTGCCAGCTAAGACACTACAACAATGGAATCTTCTTTTAAGTAGGATTCTATATACTATTTCTATTCCTATTCCTATTCTAAGTAGTATTGTATATATTATTCTTGTTCCTATTCATATTCTAACAGTTACAATTCATAAGTGGTACAGATCAATATTATGTTTGTTTTTGGAGAAAAAAAGGGTTATGTATAAGGTGAATCCATTTCTGCATCAGGTTCTTCCTAATCATCTTTTCCTTTTCAAGACAAGTCAGTAATGACCTCTGTATTTTCTTTTGCTCTAGTAAAAGAAATAATATTTCAAGTGAGAACGTCCTATCTCATTTTTTCAGCTATATGAGTGGGTGTTGTTAAGAGTAAGATGCTGAAAACTATTACATATGTGTCTATTATCCTGCAAGTGATATCTGTCTCTGCTCATTTCCCTAATTGCTTCCTTAAATTATTTTTTATAGGTTCTTATCTTGGACTGACTGGAAGTAGGATATCAACACCTGCTGATGCACTGTATGTTGGTTTCGGAAGTCACTATGTCCCTTCTGCAAATTTGGGTACACTGAGAGACGCTTTCTTGGCAGCTAGATTGTATGTCAGCATTTTCCTCTATTACAATATGAACCTCAAGATGTGACATTTGCAGATCCTTGGCCTTTTTTCTTTTCTTTCGCATTATTTATGCTGCTGGACTTTGATGATGATTTTGCATTGAAGTGTTGCAAGTATGTTAAAAAATTTCTATTATGACGAGGGATAGCCCAATGGAAGTTTTTTTTTTGGGGGTGGGGTGGGGTGGGGTGGGGGTGGGGGACGATTCCATATATTAAAAATTTATTGTCATTTTGATTCATATGTTGTTTTTCACTACATTGATCCTTCAAGATTTCAGAAATTGGGTAAAGTTCTTTGTCCCCTTGTCATTGGAAACTATTTTAATGTATTAGGTTGTTGTAGTTACTTCATGAGGGCCATCTGGTGTCCTATTGCAGATGCTCAAGATTGGTGATCCTTATTCCTTTGGATAAGTGTTCTTATTGTGTTGGTGCATTACATTTCAGTGGTATGTTTGAAGTTTAAAGATGTTAATGACATTTATTTTGAAACAGTTCTCAGGATCCAGATGAAGAGATCAAAGAACTTCTGGCAAAATACAGTACTAACCCTGATCCAGACTCCCGTTTGAAGTCTCTTTTACCCAGAATCATTTCAACATTTGGTGGTAACAAGCCAGTCAAAAATATAATAGAGGAGCTTGAAAATCATCAGCAAAGTGCTGATACTTTGGGTATGGTTGTCCACTCAGCATTACATTCATAAATGAATACTTGTGGGGCAAGCTTTGTTTTTCATTTTTCATTTGTTATTCAACTCCTTCACAGTGGCAGAATGGGCCCAGGATGCTCTGCAAGGGCTAAGAAAGGGGGCTCCCTTTTCTCTCTGCCTCACCCAGCGGTACTTTTTTAGGGTTGCATCTGTATGTGGCAAAAATGAGAATAACTTGTCGAAGGTGAGCTTCCTTCATGTTGTGCTTTTATTTTATTCTTTCCATATTCTTCTTCTTTCTGAAAAAAATCAAGTCATGATTCTTTCGCTTTTCTTATATGTTTAAAGTTTTCTATTTCTCTCTGATATTCTACATGCAGCTCCCTGGTGTTATGCGAACTGAATATGGCATTGCTTCAAGATGTGCAGCGCGTGATGACTTTAGGGAAGGTGTCCGTGCTGTCTTAGTGGACAAGGATCAGGTTTGTTTCTTGTTTTGCAAGCCCATGATAGTGGAATGTGTTATAAACTGTGTGATTGCTTCTCAATCGTGGAGTGCATTTTCCGATAGGGAAGAGATGAGGATTCTTGTTGTTATATGAGAGTGCACTTTGTGATAATTATTCATCATATTAAAAGAGTATGAATGAAGATTTTGTAGGCGTATAGAATTGAAAAACGTTAAATGGGTTTGGTTTCTGCAGAAGCCAAGATGGAATCCATCCAGCTTGGAGGAAGTGAACCTCAATGAAGTGGAAGCTCTGTTTGAACCACTGAGCCCTGAAGTTGAGTTGAATGTTTGAGGTTTGCCAGCATAAAATACGTCTTTCCAGCAGTTTGGATAAGTAATGTATTCATTCAGATATTATTTTCCATTTTCCAGCTATTGGAATTTTAAGTGCGCCTAGTAATAATAAGTTTATATGTTTAAAGATCACAGCAATGTGTTTCATGTTTGGCTAGGTTTATAATCTATTCAAACTACACCTTTTGTCTTAGCTACATGTTTTGTAAGTTAAAATTCGCAAACAATTATAAACTAATTTTAATTTTTAACTAACAAACTCAAATTGGCTCTAATTAAAGGTCGGAAAAATTATATGAATTGGTACATTTTAATAAATAATTATTGATTTTAGCAATACTTTTTATTTATCATTTATAGCAACACTATGTTAAATCTTCAATATGTATTAAAAGTGAATTATGTATGCCATATATATGAATTATATATGAATAATACTTGTTTTTTAAAATATATTATGTTTGTTTGGTAAAAATTTGACACATTGTATTATGTATTAAAATGTGTGATAAATGAATTATCTATCATTAAAATTTGTATTATATGTGAATAAAAAATTGTTCTTTGTAATATGAATTAAATTTGTATTATAAATGAAATAAAAGTGATCAAGTGAAAAAGAAATATTATTGCTATAAATGGTAAATATTTTATTATTATAGTATATATTTATGTAAGTTTCCATTAAAGGTCGGTCAAGACAACAAACAATTGAGATCCAATTCAATTAATAATCTAATCTTGTCCAATTTTTAATCATTTTGTTTGTCTTTTTAAATTGTGTAGTGCCGAATAGTTTTCTTTTGATCATGCTATATATAACATATCAAATTAAAGGAATAAGATTTTGAGAAATTTTTTAAAATGTCAATATTTTGACATTTAGTAGGACCCTTAGCCATACTTTCAACATTTATTTAAAATGTCAAAATTTTAATTTGTTGCATATTGGATTTATGTATTTTTTATTTGTTTGATTTGTAAAAATACAATAAAATTATAATAAAAATGAGAAAATTATGAAAGATAGTATTTTTAAAAAGGAAAAATTTTTAAAACAACAATATTTTAGCTTTTAGTGTGACTCTTTAGCAACAATTTCATTATTTATTAAAAATGTCATTATTTTAGTTTGCTAAGGGATTAGTTATGTATTTATTTTATTTTAATTGATTTGGAAAATACAAGTAACTAATAATAGAGAAAATTATGGAAAACAAAAAAAATTCAAAAAAGGTAAAAAAGATTTTAAACACAAATTAGTTACGCTTTGAAAAGAGCATAAATAGCTTTTTATCGAGTGTTTTTTTGCTTTCTTCTTAAGAACATGAAAAAAATAATTAAAACAATTTTGTTTGTCTTCTGAATCGTTCATCTGATAACTTTCAGAGTTTCTTCAAGTTGAATACGACATATATTTGACACAAATTTTTTTAAAATTGACGACTATAAATTTGGCGCGTCCAGTAAATAATTGAAAAACAATTAAGTATATTTTTCGATATGTATTGGGATTTATAGCTTTTTTCGGATATTTTGCATTCAAATTATGATGTATAACGAATGAAATATTTTTTTTAGTTTAGTAGCTATTTTTTCTGTTTGAATGCATACAATAATTTGTATCCCATTAAGTTAATGTTGAATACAACATATGAATACAAAAGAGAGATGAAAATACAAAGTTATAAATACAACGTGAGATTGAATATAAAGCTGTGAGTACTAAAAAAAAATGATTTCTTCATTTGAAATACAAAGTGACTTTGAAAGGTAAATACAAACTAATCGATCGTGAACTATATGTTGAATACAACAATATATGAATACAAAAATGAGATGAATATACAAAGTTATAAATACAAAGTGAAATGAATATAAAGTGTGAATACAAAAGAAATACTCTCTTCATTTGAAATACGAAGTGACTTTAAAAGGTAAAGTAGACACATAAATTACAAAATTTGTTGGTATACAATTAGGTAGAATACAAAACAAAAGAGAAATACAAACTTGTTCACATATAAATTGAGATTGAAATACGGAATGAATACCCAATGAAATATAAAATTGTTATCATACAGTTAGGACGAATACAAATTAAGAAAGAAATACAAACATGTTGGTATACTAATTGAGATTGAAATACAATGTAAAAATAAAAAATGTATATTTTTTTGATATACAGAGTATATTTTTTTGATATATGGATAGATGAATACACAAATAAACTGTTGATTCAGACAGTGTAGACATACATATGTTTTCCGTATCTAAAACCCTAAAAGAAAATACAAATATATTAAAAATCAAACAAAATAAACATGTGAATGGATTTGTAAATTCTAATTAATCTGAAATATCAAAACGAAATCAGAAAAAATAAAAAAAAATTATTTAATCGACTAAAAATCTTAGATATATAAATCTTAGATGAATATGTAAACAAACTTGCATAAATATAAAAAATATTAAAGAAAAATCAATAACATGTACAACGTGAAATATAAATCATAACACCGATATTGAAATTCGTAATACATAGAATCTAAAATACATACCATAATCGTGATCTTAAACATCAAATCAAAATAAATCTAAATAAATAATGAAAATTACCTTGACAATCGAGAAATCAACTAATTAATAAAGAGATTTCGTTTAACGATAGAGCAATTTCTTGAATTAAAATGTATATTTTGATGAACAATTTGTGAGCACCTTCAAGAGATCTGAAAACTTGAAAAAATGGCTAGAACATGAAAGGTTGGATAGAAATGTGAAAGGTGAAGAAGAAAGGTTATTGGGGATTAGATTAATCGGGATGAGTGAAATTCCAAAAAAAAGAGCAAGCATCCACAAAACTCTATTAAGAAAGAAAACAAAGAAATTTTGATGATTGGTAATAGTTTCTCTTTAAACTGTTTCAATGGTGGATGCTTTCAATTTGCTTCATTGCTATTGTAAAAGGTAAAAGATATGATAATTTCATTTAGTAAGGAAAGAGAATCATAAATTAATGGATATAATAAAAGTAGAATCCTAATTACCTTATATTACTATATTTGATATTTATATTTTATAAAGTAAAAGATATTAATTATAAAAAAGAAACTTGCTTTAAAAGTATGTGTCATTGTAAAAAAATGTACATTGATGGTGGATACAATTAAAACTCAAATCTGAATACATATTATTTTCTAAAATATTGTCATTCTTACATTTTAGATAATTTTTTTAAAGTGTTGTTATTTTAACTAAATGTGTTTTTTTTTCCTGACTATTTTGCTAATTTTTCCTTAAAAAGAATGAACATATCACTTAAAATTCTCATCATTACAATGTCAAAGAAGTTTCCTTTGAAATTTCCTTTCTCATTTGATTGGACCGACTTTTTTTTTTATAATTATGTTTTCAACGTAATTGTGATCTCAAAACTACAAATTGTATTACAATGATTAAAATTGTACTACATGAATGTCAATTGTATTTTTCTTTTATTAGTATTACAAAAATATTACTGATTGTATTACAATATAATCTAATCATTATAAATAAATATGATTTATGAAAGGATATAAGAGTTTAGAAAAAAATAGCACAGATGATGGAAATAATACAATGTGTTGAGGAAGGATACAATATTCTAAAAAAGAAAAATACAAATTGACTATGAAATACATAAGAATACAAGATTCTAAAATAAATAAATATACATAGTGAAAATAATACAATCTGCTGAGGAGTGATAAAATATTTAAAAAAAATACAAACTGACTTTAAAAATTAAAAAGATACATCTATGCTTAAAAAATACAAATTCATTTGACATATCTATTTGAATGATTAAAACTAAAAAAGGAATACAATGTTCTTAATAAAAATACAAATGCTGCGTAAAAGAAAAATAATTGACAAACAAAAATTAATATGAATAAATTTTTTGTATGAAGACAATTTTGCAACCTTCTTCTCTTACTTTCTCTTTCTTCTTTTTCTTCGTCTCTATATTCCTTTTTTGTTTTTATTTTAGTTTTTTCACCAAACTCAAATTCGAATCGTATACACTTGTGCATTAGTAACCCAGAAAAAAATTTTAAAATTATTAAATATGAATGTATAAAGAATCAAACAATATCTGAAGTGTGAATGCTAATATAGATTACTACAATCTACTAAATCTCAAATATGAAAATAAAATCCCGATGAATTTGAAATTCATAAAAGAGGAAAATCTCACAAAATACTTTGTGAATATGAACCAACTCACAAAAAAATTGAACTATTTTGTATAAAAGACAAGAAATTCAAAATACAAAATATTTGGTGAATATGAAAATAAAATCACAAGGAATTTCACAAAATATTTGTTGACTTCTAAATTACATTTATCAATGGGTGAAAAGCCTTTTGAATTAATTGTGAGATTTCTTGAACAAATTGTAGAAAATTAGAAAAGTTCATTTTCTTGAACAAGAAAATGTCACGATCCAAATTCACAAGTCATGATGACACCTATGTTTTCAACCAATAGACAAGCCAACCCAACACATTTTTACCAATTTTAACTAATTAATAAGATAAAAATGTAATGAACGAGTAAAAAAAATCTCCAAATCTAAGTTCTTAATAAATACGACATGCGGAAAGCTAGAATATCACTCAAGAATAGGTGTCATAAGTACAAGAACTTCGAAATATGATGCAAGTTTGAAACTAATGACAAATTCAATCATAAAAGATATCATTTCTGGTAACTAAATAACATAATTAATAAAGATGGAGGGAGTTGTGGGCTAAAGAACAACAAAACAACTAACCACAACTTCAAGCTCAGACTCAAAAAGCTCCATGAGATGTGCTCGTACTCGGAATCGAATCTGCACCACAAAAATATGCAACAAGTGTAGTATGAGTAAGAAACCACGTGCACCTAGTATATCTCGTAGACCGACAACGAAGAAGTAGTGATCGGAGTTTATATTAGAAGATAAGTCCTTTACTTATACAAGTCTATATTACAATTACCAGTCAAGTTTCATCTATTAGAGGTGATCAAATATCAAGTACTTTCAACCCACCAACAAAAACACATAATCATTAAGAATGAAGGATTTCATGAGTGCAATGCAATATGACACCATGAAATCATATGCCTCAACATACCCAATAGTATCTCAACCATATATACATGATACTCCTCGGAAATACACCGAGAGTTCGTGACCCATGGGGGACTCACGAGGTCCATATATCGACAAGAACGATCTCTGCGTGTATGTGTGGACGATCTCAACGCACTATCATAAAATCAAACAATTTCCGCACGAACATTCTCCACGTGCCCAAATTATAATCTTAACATCTCACCATCCCCAGCACGAACAATATCCACGTGCCCAACTTATACTCATTCTCATGTAAATGCATATGCACAATATTGTTCAATAAAAGGGACGATGATGCATCTCAATCAATCAAATATTAGCATAGTACATAACCACCTCAACTATTACAATTATACGAGTTTAAATAAGAAACACAATCACACAAAGTATTCAATTTAATAATACATCAGCTAATGCCCATATTCTTTGACATTCTCATATTTACAATCCGCCTACTATAGTAATAAACTTTTCCTTTATAACATCGATACTCGTACCAATGCCCCTGACACCATTAGTACGAGACCCACATTTTCGCTCTTACCCTTGGTCTATTCCATTTTTAATCTTAAATTAGAAAAATGTTCTTCAACGAAGTCTAAAAGTCTTAACATACCTCGAATACCGAGCACGTGCCACAAATCCTCAGGATTTTTCCTTCCCTTTCACAAAGCTTCATAACTTTCCCAATCATACCAATTAAGCATATGAGTTTGTAGAATACCATATTATTATATGTCTATCCTAGATCCAAAAACTTAATATATCTCTAATAAAGCTCTTAATTTTAATATAATTTATATGTCGAATATATATTTACTAAGTTTCAAGCCTAGGTTTAAGCTCCAACTCCTCCAAATATCATGAATATAATGATATTCATATAATATAACACCACAAAAAATGTGTTACCTATATCCGTCTATTTAAACTTCAAGAGTAATGTCACGACCCAGGAGAACACCTAGAATAAAAGGCATCCCTTTGTCGCAACACGATGTACTCAACCTTTTGGGAGGTCTTATACAATCCGTTATAGATCATTCATCGCATATATATATATGAAAAGTAGTGCGGAATTAAAACTTTTCACAATAATAGAACAATAGTTCAAATCTCTTGTATAGAACATACGAAAGACTAAGTCTCTTTGTAGACCTCTTAGACACATGAATATCTTGGGTCATAACCCATATATCAACAAATAGGGAATTTCTAAAGTCTAATACAATGTATTTTGAAAAAGGAAACTAAACATAACTATGTCTTCCAAACAATTGAGGACATACCAACTTGGCTTGAGAGAATGCTATTCCCAAGCTTGCTTCCAAAATACTCCTCACTTGCCACCTACACCTTTAGAGATAAAACAACATATAAAAGAAGTACATTGAATGCACTAAGTATGGTGACATGCAATAAAACCATGTTAAAACGAACATTTACTTTATAATATACTTTGTATGCTCTTTTGAAGAAAACCTCATAAAACAAGTATAAGAACCACTTTCAAGTCAACATACACATATAAGACATATTTCAAGTAATCCACAATATAACACTATCATCACTTAGAAAACCATATGAACATATATACCTCCTACCGAAGGTCATCTTAATAGTCACCTAAGTAAGATATGAAACGACCACCCATACAACCCCTTCACACACACCTAGGTCATCCTCAAGACTTTCCAAGGTAAGATTATTCCTTTTTCATCATTTAACTCCCTACCTAAAGTTACTCTAAGACTCGCCTAAGTAGGACATGAAGAAAATACCCATACACCCTCTTCAAGCCTACCTAAGCAATCCTGAAAGCTACCTTAGATAAGAACCTTTCCATTCACATGCATTAACTTAAGTCAATATCATTCATTAAGCATTTAAAGGACTTCACATAATGGTCTTGGAGGACGTAGGGAACCCTCATCCTAGCATCTTTGAATCCTACTCGTGCCATGTATAGATAGCGTCCCATTCCACTACCTACATGTTGTTAAACTTCTCCAATACTAGAATGCATCCCACATGATGAGAACAGGAATTAATCGGCATAGACCACACTAGCTAGGTATGGAATCCGGAGTCTACCCTACTCCGAGGTAGGGTGTTCTACTTGCCAAGGGTAGAACTAGGACACATCCCATGTTGACACATAGTTAAGGAATATCAAGGGTTTCTTTGTACTATAGTCTCATCTTAAGTAGAGCCAGTACCACAAGCATATTCACTCGGTGCTTAGCCTTGTTCTCATAGAGTAAGTTTATTCACAAAGAGGCATATGAAAAGGTACCATATATTAGTCTTACCAAATCATAATACCCCTACCAAGAATGGGTCCACTAGGGATGCCACTCAAATGGTTATAAGGATAGCTCAATGGCTTCCTTAGAGATGGTTTCATGCCGTTCCAACCAACCTATCCCTAAGTCCATTCACACAAAAAGGATACCATTACGACTTTCAACTTCAAGGTTACTATAACCTTCTTTCTATAATAAAGGTTCCATGTTATTGATCCTCTTTACATGTTCAAGGTCATGTATCAATCATTCATACACATACACAACAAAGGTGCTTAAGCCTACTAAGTCAAGATTTCACATTCACATTCTTTCATGTATCAAGTAGAGGGACATAAGTCTACCAATCATGACACAACTTCATCATCTTATCACATATTCAATAAAATTCAAACACCATATAGGGACAACTAAGTCTACCTAACGATACACTCTAGAAACACATATAGAGACATCATCATAATGTATCATAGTCATATATAACCAATTACGAAAAATCATGCTTTCACTTTACACTTACACATAATGTCACGACCCGAAAGCACCCCCTAGAAGATATGGACAACTCCCGGATCGTGGCAAGGCGTACTTGACCCTTTGGGGTCTCATGCAAGCCCTTTTACTATCGTTCATTACATAAGACATGAAAAGTAGTGCGGAATTTAAAACTTTTCATGAATAATTAAATAAAGGAAGTCTTTCATAAAATACTAGAGAATCTCATCGTCACAAGCCAACTTAAAGACACGACATAATATCTTAGGGACACGGCCCTTTACATTAAAATAAGTACATAATAAGTCTTTAAATAGGAAACTAAGAAAATGACTATGCCCTCGAATATATGAGGACATACTTTGTCTTGAGAGGAACTTTCCCAAGCTTCACCTTCAAACCTTCAAAAGCTTCCAACCTATACTTATATAGTATACAAAAGTATGGGGTTAGTACAAAACAATGTACTAAGTATGACATATGCAAAAATCATGTAAAAAGGGACATTTTAGTAAAATAACCTTTCATGCCAAATAAGTATAACATTCATGAAATTAGGAACAAAACAACATATGAACCATCATTTAACACTTGAAGGACTTCCATAATTTAAACCAAAAGAACACTTTACAGTAACTTTCCAAAACTTTACAGTAACTTAATCTCAACATTCCAGTGAACTATTTTGAACATTTACAGTGAATCATTTAAAGCATTTACAAAAAACTAACCTATTCTAAATGAGTGAACTTCCAAGGCCAAGCGAAGAGAAAGTGAACTCATTTCCGTAGTAGTTTCCCCACCTCGGGATTATCCTAAGACTCACTAAGGTAAGACATGAAGGAAGTATGCATATGAATCCTTCAATACACACCAAAGCAATCCTCAAGACTACCCCTTTCGGCTTACTCACCTCAGGAGAACAAGCCCCTCACTTAATGACAAGACATTAAAAGAACACCCAACAAACCACCAAAGTCTTCCCTTTTGGAATGCCTACTTAGTGCAATGAGTAGATAGCGTTCCATACCACCACCTACCCTAAGTAGTACACTCTTTTAGAAGGTTTGGCACCAAGTCTTCCGTTTCGGAAAATCCTACTTAGTGCAATGGATAGGTAGCGTCCCATACCACCACCTACTCTAAGTAGCACGTTCTTTTAAAAGACTTAGTTCATTCAATTCACATAAGTAGCACATGCTTTTAGAAGACTTATTACTTTAATTACTTTTGTGGGGGGTTAGCTTAACCGACAAAGTCCATGAGAGCTAGACAAGGAATCCCGATATTAACCCCAATCGGATGAGGGATCCTCACTTGCCTAGAGTAAGGTCATACTTCCTAGATTTTACATGGCTTTCCCAATAGCTACACCTATGTGGGAACATAGTTAAGGGATAAGGAGATTGCTACTAAGTACTCATTCTCTACTTACAAGGAGTACTCATCTCAAGAGGTACGTTGGAATACAACATCTCAACTCACGAAGTGTAACCACCCCTTCTTCATATCCTCTCGGTGCTAGGCATAACTCCCCACAGATTCTCAACATTATAAACTATAGGTTAAGGATAACTAGTGAATATCACATCTCAACTCACGAAGGGTATTCGTCCTCCGACCTATCTTAGAAAGCTCTTAGGATGTAGTGAGGTTGCTACTAGACACTTCATCTCAACTCACGAAGAGTGTCCACCCCAAGACTCCCCTTTTTACTCAACTTAGTTTCATACATTCACTTAAGTGTGTGTGTACGCATGTTAGCACACTTTGCATGTAAGCATCATTTCATGCACATTACTTCTATACATGCTTTAAACCTTTATTCATCAATTCACACACCTTACATACTTTACATAATCATATACTTCATTTAGACATAATCTAGGTCAAACATGTAATTCAAGCTTCACAAACTACAATTCAAGACCCATTTCCCATGTCTATTCATTTCACATATTAGACCTTCAAGATCACATCCTCAATACATACTAAACATAACAAATTCATCAACTAAACACCGCCACCAAGAAGGTGGACCATACCACTCAAGATTAATTTATAATAAGAACTATACAATATAAGAAACTAATCATTTAACCAAGACATCACAACCTATACACATTTTATCAACATTTCATCATCATATGGACCTTAGGGCAGTATCTAAACCAACATAACAACACAAGAAAACCAAAGTTCATTCTCTACACCAACATGCTCATTTTACCCATTTCTTAAGACAACATTCGAAGAAAAGATTTAACATGATTTCATTAAAGTTTTAACCTTAAAATCATCAACTAAAATTAGAAACATCATTAATTAGTCATTTGAAACGTTTTCATGCAATACCCATATTTAGAGTTGAAAGTAGAGGAAACTAGAGTTGAATACCCTTTTTGAAAATTCATTGGAAGTGGCTCCTTGAATGGAAGAGAGTTCAAGGATGGATACCATACCTTAGCTAAGAGAAATCCCAAATATTTTCGGTGAAGAATTCGACCACCAACAGCCCTCCTAGTCCTCCTTGAGTTTTAGCTCCAATGGTGACTTTGAGAGAGTTTGTCTTTAGAGAGAGAGTTTGAATTTTGAAGTGAGGGGTCTTGTCTAGGTCTAGGGCTTAAAACTAACATAATATAAATTAGAAACACTAAAAATATTGACCTAGGGTTATGATGTACCGTGGTTTCACGGTATTTCTAATACTTTTTCCTTAAGTTTAGTGTGTGTCGAGAGCCTTTTCGTGTTGATTTTGATATAAGTTTATCTTTGTTTGCAGAAAATCTGTCTAAGGAAGAACGCGGGAGTTTTTGAGAAAGAATTGCAGAAGAGACCACCTACGGAGCCTATGACGGTCCGTCGAGGCTGTGACGGTCCGTAGGTGGCATCGTAGTGAAGGAAGAAGCTGCTGAAGGAAATTTGGGGAAGTCTGACCGTGTGGGATTACGGAAGTTCGTGACGGACCGTCACATATACGACGGTCCGTCCTGCATGTTCGTCGTAATTATCAGAGAGTAATCCCAGTACCCAAAATTCCAAAGTTCAAGTGTATTGGAACGAAGACCCTCGACGGGCCGTCATACTTGCGACGGTCCGTCATACCTGTCCGTCGGGGGGGAATGAAGAAAGCAACGTGAGAAGATGTGAAGTATGGGACGACGGAGGCTATGACGGTCCGTCGTGTCCATGACGGTCCGTCACGTGATCCGTCGACCCAGACGCGTTTGGACAGATTTTTAGTAAATAGAATCCTTATTTGATTAGGTTTTTATTTTTCTTATAAATAGTTGGAAAAACCTCGTTTTTGAGGTTAGACTTTCTGGATAATTTTTAGTTTATAGTTCTTCGATTATATTAGTAAACTCTTGATTTTGGAAATTAAGATATTTTCCGGGAATTGATTGTTGTGGATTTCGGTGATTAATCAAGTTGAATTCTGGGAAATTATTCGTTTTCATAAAAGTAAGTGCATGAACTTTTCCATTAACAATATGAATTGTGTAATTACGAACATGGGTAACTAAACCTCATAGCTAGGGTTGTGGGAACCATGGGTGAATAACAAGGTAGAAATCTAACTTCAATAACAATTTCTAGAGTGGTGTCTTGCATGTATTGATAATTCTTTCGTTTAGAATTCTTTTTAACGGTGGCCAACGTTAGAACTCGCCTTAATGCTACTTGCCGGACCAAGGAGGTAGATAATAGGAAAAGAATTATCAACATAGATTTAGTGTAGACTATCTAATAGACTAGTATTGGTTGGTACGAGTTAATAGCTTAGTCAAATACCGAATACGATGTTTAATATGAGGTAAAGATAAGGGTTAGTATAGCAACACACGTAGCCGGACCAAGGTGCGGAGTGAAATTCTCTAGATGCCGGACCAAGGATTTAGAGATACATAACTTATCACTTTACATGCAAGATATCAGGATAGAGATGTTATAGTTAGATTTACCAAGTTAGGAACCTGTGGGGAACACTAAAACCCTAGTTACTTTTATAATTTGATTAAACTCTGAAAGTTAAAATTGTTAGTTGTTCATTCTTATTTAGTTAATTATTTTCATTAATTTAGAAATAAAACCCCCCTTTTTGTCTTTTGGTTTATTGGAAAACAGTTGGCTAAATAATAGTAATAATAAAATAAAGTTAAGTCTGAACTATTTTCCTTGTGGGATCGATCCCAACCTCATTAGTTGGGTTCTTTACTTGATACGACCGCTTTACTTCTTATTTGAGAAGTAAGTTTGAGCTTATCAAATATTGGCGCCGCTGCCGGGGAAAGTAGCTTTTAGATTAACTTTAATTTATTACTAAAATTTAGTTAATATTTTCCTGATTTTACTTTTTCTGTTGTTTTTGATTTTTTTTAGGTTTGACGTCCTTGTATGCCAAATACACGGAGCGGAAGAGAACCCTTGTTTCCCTACGATCACGAGTTAGAGCGTACACTACGAAGAATGAATCGAAACTTGGGTATAAATGATGATGATCCAAACCTGAACAACCCAGCTCCGGTTGATGCTCATGGTCGATTATTACCTGATAATCCTAATCCAGGTGCACAAAGGGGACAAAATCCCGCACCACGTCCTCAAGAATACTACAGAGGCTATGACAATATTGCAGATTCTGATGGGCCACTTGTATTGCCCCCTCTACCTGAAGGTCACACCTTTGTAGTCACTAGTAGTCTAATGCAAATGCTCACTGCTAGAGGTTTGTTTTCCGGACTACCGTCCGAGGATCCACATGCTCATATAGCTAAGGTGAGGGCAGTGTGTAAAAGCTGTGTAGGGAGGCCTGATTTGAATTTGGATGTAATAGGGCTAAGAGTATTTCCTCTTTCACTGACGGGAGAGGCTGCCATTTGGTTCACTGAGCTTCCTTATAACTCAATCTTCACTTGGAACCAATTAAGGGACGTTTTCTTAGCACGTTACTACCCGGTCTCCAAGAAACTAAATCACAAAGATAGAGTTAACAACTTTGTGGCACTACCAGGAGAATCAGTTAGTAGTTCTTGGGATAGGTTCACTTCATTTCTGAGAAGTGTCCCCAATCACCGCATAGATGATGAGTCACTCAAAGAATACTTCTACCGGGGACAGGATGATAATAATAAAGCGGTATTGGATACTATAGCAGGTGGTTCTTATGGGGAGTGTCCTTATGCTGAAATTGCCGAAAAATTAGAGAAAATTTCCCGAAATAATAAAGCATGGAGTACTAGAAAGACAGATACTGGGAGAAATACTTTTGCAGTGCAATCCACACACAACCCAGCCACAGATGAGATTCGTGAAGAGATGGCACAGATGAGAACTGAGCTTGGGTTAGTGTTAAAACATGTCACTGGGGGTGCAGAAAAGATAAACGCAGTGAACTACTTGTCTAAACCACCACCACCAACTGATGAATATTATTATGAGGAAGATTCTTATGCAGTAAATGATCAGACGGGGGGTTTCCGACCAAATGCCCAAGGCTCCAATCAGGAGAATTGGCGCCAAGGTCAAGGAAATCAAGGTCGGAACTATGGTAACTACAACCGCGAGGGTAATTATGTTCGTGATGGAAATTACAACCGCGACAACAACTTCAACAGGGGTAACTATGGTAACAGAAATGAGAGGAGTGGGCCCTATGTTCCTCCTCAAAATCGTGAAGTTGCTCCTAGGGATGGTGGAGGTAGTATGGCGCGAGTTGAGGATATGTTGCACAAGATGATGAGGAGGTTCGATGCTAGTGATGAGCACACCAAAGAGTTAAGGAGTGATGTAGCAGGTATTGGACAGAAAGTTGATACACATGCCATATCAATCAAGCAGCTTGAATTGCAAATGGCTCAATTATCTGCAACTGTGAACACACGGCAACCGGGCACTCTTCCTAGCAACACTGTCCAAAATCCGAAAAATGATGGACACTGCATGGCAATTACTACTCGTGGTGGTAAACAAACTATTGACCCACCTATGCCGTCTATTGTGGAAAAGGTGATGAAAGACAATGATGAAGTGGTAGAGGTTAGTGATGAAGTAGAAGATAACACTGAGGAAGTTGCTGAAGTGCCTAAAAAGGTAACTCCCATGCCTAGACCTCCACCCCCCTTTCCTCAAAGATTAGTGAAAAAGACCGAAGATGGCAAATATCGGCGTTTTATAACAATGTTGAAGCAACTTTCTATCAATGTTCCTTTGGTAGAAGCTCTTGAACAAATGCCCGGTTATGCCAAGTTTATGAAAGATTTGGTTACAAAGAAAAGATCGGTCACTTTTGAGGATGATGACAGAATGCAGCATTGTAGTGCTATTGCTACAAGGTCGTTAGTGCAAAAGAAAGAAGATCCGGGTGCATTTACTATTCCTTGTACAATCGGGTTATTACATTTTGCGAAAGCATTATGTGATCTGGGGGCAAGCATAAATCTCATGCCCCTCTCGATTTATAAGAAGTTGGGTTTGGGTGACCCAAAGCCCACTGCGATGCGGCTACTGATGGCCGATCGAACAGTAAAAAGGCCTATAGGGATACTCCATGATGTGCTAGTAAAAGTGGAGTCGTTCATATTTCCAGCAGATTTTGTCATTCTTGATTGTGAAGTCGATTTTGAGGTGCCTATTATTCTTGGGAGGCCATTCCTTGCTACGGGTAGAGCTTTAGTTGATATGGAAAAAGGGCAGATGAAATTTCGGTTGAACAATGAAGAAGTGACTTTCAACATTTGTAGGTCCATGCGGCAGAGTGGTGAGCTCCAATCGGTATCTGCCATATCCTACAAAATTGGTGAATCATCCAAGACTCAAATAGAAGAACGACTAGGTGTAGAAGCACTGGCGGCAGTGATAATGAATCTTGATAATGAAGGCATTGAAGAATATATGTCATTAGTTGCTGCCCTTGATCGTGGTAATGTCCGGTTTAAACCGAAGAAATATGAGCTAGACATGAAGAATCGCGAGTCTCCACCCGCTAAACCATCCATTGAGGAGGCTCCAAAGCTAGAACTAAAAGCTCTCCCACCTCATCTAAGGTATGAATTCTTAGGAACCGGTGACACATTACCGGTAATCATTGCATCAGATCTAAATGAACAACAAGTTGAGAGTCTGGTCAAAGTGCTAAAAAGGTTCAAAAGAGCTATTGGGTGGACCATTGCGGACATTATTGGGATCCCTCCTGGTATTTGTTCTCATAAAATCCAACTCATGCCCGATCATAAGCCAAGTATTGAGCACCAGAGACGCTTAAACCCACCTATGCAAGAGGTCGTGAAGAAGGAAATCATAAAGTGGTTAGATGCAGGAGTAATTTATCCAATCGCCGATAGTAGTTGGGTATGTCCTGTTCAGTGTGTACCTAAGAAAGGGGGAATGACTGTGGTCCCCAATGAAAAAAATGAACTGGTTCCAATGAGGCCGGTGACTGGATGGAGGGTGTGTATGGATTATCGGAAATTAAATGCATGGACCGAAAAGGACCATTTTCCCATGCCCTTCATGGATCAGATGTTGGATAGACTCGCCGGAAAAGGGTGGTACTGTTTTCTTGATGGTTATTCAGGGTATAATCAGATCTCTATTGCACCAGAAGATCAAGAGAAGACCACTTTTACCTGTCCATATGGGACCTTTGCGTTCAAGAGAATGCCGTTTGGGTTGTGCAATGCACCCGCCACATTTCAGAGATGTATGATGTCTATATTCTCCGACATGGTGGAAGATACTATTGAGGTCTTTATGGATGATTTTTCAGTGGTTGGTGAAACTTTCGAGCAATGTTTGAGCCATTTGTCTGAGGTTCTTAAGAGATGTGAAGATTGCAATTTAGTTCTCAATTGGGAAAAATGCCACTTCATGGTCAAAGAAGGTATTGTTTTGGGCCATCGTATTTCAGAAAAGGGCATAGAAGTTGATCGAGCCAAAGTCGAGGTGATAGAGAAACTTCCTCCACCTATCTCCGTAAAAGGTGTGAGAAGCTTTCTTGGGCATGCAGGTTTTTACAGGAGATTCATCAAAGATTTCTCGAAAATTGCACATCCATTGTGCAAACTGTTGGAGAAAGATTGTAAGTTTTCTTTTGATGAATCCTGTCTGAAAGCATTCGGCGATCTCAAAGAAAAACTGGTATCTGCACCTATCATTATTTCTCCGGATTGGAACAGTCCATTTGAGGTAATGTGTGATGCGAGTGGGGTTGCCCTTGGTGTGGTATTGGGACAAAGAAGGGACAAAATCCTTCATCCCATTTACTATGCTAGTAAAGCCCTCAATGAAGCTCAGAAGAACTATACAGTCACTGAACAAGAGCTCCTTGCTGTAGTATTTGCGTTTGAAAAATTTCGCTCCTATTTGCTAGGTACTAGAGTCATAGTGCATACTGACCATTCAGCCCTGAGATATTTGATGGCGAAGAAGGACGCAAAACCAAGGTTAATTCGTTGGGTATTACTACTGCAAGAATTTGACTTTGAGGTAAGGGATAGAAAAGGGACCGAAAATCAAGTTGCTGATCACTTGTCCCGTTTAGAAGATGAAGCTATGAGAGAGTTGGGGGATAAGACTGATATTGATGACACGTTCCCCGATGAGCATGTCTTGGCTGCCTCACAAGACCTGATTCCGTGGTTTGCAGATTTTGCGAACTACCTAGCTAGTGATCTTGTTCCATCGGACTTGTCTTTTCATCAAAGGAAAAAGTTCATGTACGATGTGAAGAAATTCTTTTGGGATGAACCATACTTATACAGGAGTTGTGCTGACGGGCTTATTCGGCGTTGTGTGCCAGAAGTCGAGATGTTGAGTATTTTAGAGGCATGCCATTCCTCACCCTTTGGTGGACATCATAGTGGTGTCCGGACTGCTCACAAGATCTTCCAAAGTGGTTACTATTGGCCAACTATTCATCAAGATGCTCATGAGTTCGCCAAAGCATGTGATAGATGTCAAAGAGATGGCGGCATTTCAAGAAAGCAAGAGCTCCCTCTAAATCCCATTCTTGTAATTGAGTTATTTGATGTTTGGGGTATTGACTTTATGGGTCCGTTTGTGAGTTCTCATGGAATGAAGTATATTTTAGTAGCAGTGGATTATGTATCCAAGTGGGTGGAAGCTATCGCCCTCGCAAACAATGAAGGGAAGAGTGTCACTGCATTCTTGAAAAAGAATATATTTTCTCGATTTGGTACCCCACGGGCAATTATTAGTGATGGGGGATCCCACTTTTGCAACAAATTGTTCAAGGGATTATTGGAGAAATATGGGGTTCGCCATAATGTGGCCACTCCTTACCATCCTCAAACTAGTGGGCAAGTTGAAGTATCAAATAGGGAAATCAAACAGATTTTGTCGAAAACAGTGAACGCTAGTAGAACAGATTGGTCAAGGAGGCTTGATGATGCTCTTTGGGCTTACCGGACAGCGTATAAGACTCCCATAGGTATGTCCCCATACCAACTAGTATATGGGAAAGCATGTCATCTTCCGGTTGAATTAGAGCATAAAGCCATGTGGGCTATGAAGAAGCTAAAAATGGACTGGAACGAAGCTGCAGAACAACGATTAAATGGGTTAAATGAACTCGATGAATTTCGCCTTAAGGCTTATGAAAGCTCAGCCCTCTACAAAGAGAAGATGAAGAAGTACCATGACCTAAAAATCGAGAAACGAGAGTTTATGATTGGGGATTCGGTGCTTTTATTCAACTCTAGATTGCGCTTGTTTCCGGGCAAGCTAAAGTCTAAATGGACTGGACCGTACTTGATCACCAAATTATTCCCTCACGGAGCCGTTGAGTTGGAAAACAAGGAAGGTGTGCGGTTTAAGGTGAACGGACAACGTCTCAAAATCTATATTGGTCATGCGGAATCAGCGAATGAGGTGGTTGAGGCATATTATCTTGATGAAGTCTGAGTAATCAAGTGTCCTCAGTCGTGCCGCGACGTTAAATCAGGCGCTAGTTGGGAGGCAACCCAATAGTTATCATCTAATCACGTTTATAGTTTTTGTGTTTTTTCTCTTTCTAGTAACAGTAGCATTTTCTATTTATGGGTTGTAAATTTTCAGGTAGCACATCTACAGGAAGTACTGCAGACAAGTTACTCTACATCAGTCACGTGACGGATACATCGACGGACCGTCACTACTGTGACGGACCGTCGCATTCCTCCGTCGCGCCAGGTACGCTCTCTTGTAATTTTGAAAAACTAGGGCACAGGCGACGGACCATGTGACGGACCGTCACAACTGCGACGAACCGTCATCGTGGTTTCGTCACGCCATTACCCGGCTACCCGACCCGACCCGGCTTCAGAATTTTAAAAGTTTAAAACGTTTTAAACCCCCCCACCCCTTCATTATCAGTTTTCACTTAATCTTCCCTCCATTTTCTCCCCTTCCAACTTCACTCTCTTCCCAAATTCCCCATCTTCTCCCATTGTTCATCCCAAAATTTTCCCTCTTGGTCGGAATTTGCTGCAGTGATTCTTAACCTTCTAACTTGAGTGCCATCATTTGTGCATTATTGTCTCCTCTTCCAAGGTATGTATTCCTGAAACTCTACCCTTTACTATTTTTTTTTTTTGGTTGTTTTACTGTTTTTCCCTATTGATTGCATATGGGTTTCTGCTTTTGCCTAGATATTATCTAACTTAGGTCTGTAATTCCACAAACTGCCTGGACAATACTAGAGAAATTAGGGCTTTAAAACTTACCAATTTGGGTTGTCATTCTGACTCACATGGGGTAAAACTTGGCACCCCTCAGTTCTGTCTCTGTTTCACAGCACGACAACCCGATGACGGACCGTCATATCCATGACGGTCCGTCCTGCACAACCGTCGTGACGGTCAGAGACCCCTGTCCTAGGGGTCTCAACACTTTTTCTAAGTGTCCACTGACGGACACATGTGACGGACCGTCGTAGCCATGACGGTCCGTCCTGCACAACCGTCGTGACGGTCAGAGACCCCTGTCCTAGGGGTCTCAACACTTTTTCTAAGTGTCCACTGACGGACACATGTGACGACCGTCGTATCCATGACGGTCCGTCCTGCACAACCGTCGTGACGGTCAGAGACCCCTGTCCTAGGGGTCTGAACACTTTTTCTAAGTGTCCACTGACGGACACATGTGACGGACCGTCATATCCATGACGGTCCGTCCTGCACAACCGTCGTGACGGTCAGAGACCCCTGTCCTAGGGGTCTCAACACTTTTTCCAAGTGTCCACTGACGGACACATGTGACGAACCGTCGTATCCATGACGGTCCGTCCTGCACAACCGTCGTGACGGTCAGAAACCCCTGTCCTAGGGGTCTCAACACTTTTTCCAAGTGTCCACTGACGGACACATGTGACGGACCGTCGTATCCATGACGGTCCGTCCTGCACAACCGTCGTGACGGTCAGAGACCCCTGTCCTAGGGGTCTGAACACTTTTTCCAAGTGTCCACTGACGGACACATGTGACGGACCGTCGTATCCATGACGGTCCGTCCTGCACAACCGTCGTATCGGTCTGAGACTTTCCCTCTGATATTTTATGTTGCCAAGTATTATATGACGGTCCGTCATACGCACTACGGTCCGTCACCAGGTCCGTCGGGACCTACTGCTACTTCAGAGCTGTTATCACTGGTTTGAGTGTCTGAGTATTATTGTCTCAAATGTTTATTTCTTTTGTGTCATACTTCATCCTTCAAGTACTAATGATGATTCGTTACAGGTACTACCTATCATGGCACCTAAACAAGATCGCGTTTACGCACGTGGGCGTTCAAAATCTGTCGCCCCGTCTGCCCGATTGGTGATAGGCTCTGATGATGAGCATGATCCAGAATACGTGCCACCTACTGCTACTCCAGCACGAGCTCCACGTGTACCGCGAGTCACGCCCAAGAAGGTGGCGCCCGGCGTAGTCACTGCCTCCCAGTCTGATGAGGAGCGCACACTGACCGGCACTCCTTCTGGGTCAGCTGCCCAAGACGAAGGAGCATCTGGCTCCTTAAGAGTTTCGTGGTCAGAGGAAGCCTCTGGGTCTGCAGACGCCTCTGCTCCTGCCACAGCTACACAGTCTACTTCAGATGATGAGGCTGACAGCACCGACTCCACCCCTGGCTCACCAACAGGAGTCCCTGCCCCGGTTGCCGATCAGCCCAACCGGTGGTGTGTTGACGGGCAATACAAGGTATACTTAGACGCCAAGGTTCTCAATGACAAAGGCGTCATGACACGGACTCTTACACTGGAGAGGCGGGTCCTCACGGGAAGTCTCCCCACCATGCCAGATATTCACACCCTCTTCACCAGACACCGGCTAGAGTGGACGGCTCGTTCTTTGGGTCGCTACAGTGAGGAGCTAGTCCGCGAGTTCTATGCCTCTTATGTGGCTACTCTTCGCTCGCAGATCGATAGGCGGTCTGCCCCCGCCAAACAGGCCCCACTTGAGCACGTCCGAGTACGAGGCATCCAGGTTGACATCTCCCTACCAGCCATCCGCCGATATCTGTACGGCACGGATTCTGACTCCACCAGCACACCTCTCACCGCCGAGTTTGATTACCGGTGGCAAATTGTTAAAGAGGGCCGGTTCTTACGTGAGCCTTCACTGAGAGAGACCACCAAGAGGTGGATGGCACTGCACCTATCTATTGATGGAGAGGCTGCGGATTGGGTGATGGAGCCGAAGGGGGCCATCAGGAAGGCCAACTTGACCTTTACGGCCAAGTTTCTCTGGTTGATCGTCCGCCATTGTCTCTCCCCCACTGCTGCGGATAACATAGTCACCTGGGATCGTGCAGTGCTGATGGCTGCTATGATGGCAGGGTTCGAGGTCGATTTCGCTTGGCTTCTCCAAGCGGTCATGCACGAGAGGGCCTTCAAGGTCACCACAACTTACCCTTTCCCTTGCATGATTTTCTCTTTGTGCAGATCAGCAGGTGTGCCCATTTGGCACATTGACCAGCTCAAGACCCCGCCAGGAAATGTTGACATCGGCCTCATCAGGGATGAGGCCAATGAGTTGGCCCCACGCAGAGGGCCCCGTCCAGAGGTGGCCCCATTTGGTGAGAACCTGGCCGACACCGTAGAGCATGCTCATGATGCTTCCCGTGCTGCTTCTGCACACACTGACACTACTCCGGTCGAGTCTATCCCGGGTAGTAGCACTGCCCCGAGCTCCTCTCGCTGGGCTCCTTCTGCCACTCTGGTCCCACTAGCTCGGGTTCAGAAACTTGAGGCACAGATGGCTACTCTTCTGCATCACATTCAGCCGTGGATGCAGAAGACTATTGCTGAGGCAGAGGAGCGCATGGAGCGCAAGATGATACAGCACACAGAGAGGCAGATCGCCGGGGTACACCAGCGCTTAGACGCATTTGAATTACGAGTACTAGCCCGACCAGCCCCTCCGGTGGACATGTCGACTCTCCAGGCTGCGGTTGAGAGTCTGCGGGCGGATCTTGATATGATTTTAGAGGCGAGGGTGCCTGAGTCTGAGGCCCCTTCTGCGGAGCCTGCCGATGACACCGTGATGGCCGCCCTGTTTACCACTTCTGATGTTCCACCACCTCCCCCACAAGAGCATGTCAAGAGACGCAGGGGTCGAGAGGAGGATGAGGCTTGGGCAAGGAAGAAGGAGCGCCGTGAGATGGAATCTGCGAGGAGAGCCTCGATTGCCGATGAGGAGGCCCGTAGGTTGAGGGCTGTAGAAGTAGCTGCCGGGGCGTCTAGCTCCAAAATTGTAGATTCTGTGGGAGGCGCTACTGATGGTGCTGTGGATGCTGCGGACATTACTGAGGATGTCCAGACTACGCAGGGAGCAGGTTCCGGGGAACCGGACCCACCAGCTTGCTGATCACCGGCGCTTAGCGCCTCAGGTTTGCTTCACTTACCCTTTTACGTAGTTTAACTTTTCTATGCATTGGGGACAATTGCATATTTTTTTTGTAGGGGGTGGGGTAAATGGAAAGTGAACACTTGGGTGAATTCTGAGTAGCCCAAGTTCACGATCCTCTTTTGGGGTTTTCTTGCCTGTGTTCTTTTTCCCCAAAAGGCTGATTACTTTTACTGTTGAACCGGCATATCATATCTTATGTACACAGTATAAATCTGAAGCATGATGGCTAATATAAATATGATATCTCGATAATCATTTGCATGACTAGGCACAGTAAGTGATAATTGTGTGGTTTGAAACATGAAACAAGGATACACTTCTGCATGATCCTGAATCTAAGATTTGAACTAGGTGTCTAATACTCTGGGAATGCAATGAATGTCATGTGAGTGTGAGGTAAAGTCGAATGACCACCATTAATACTGAGCTAGAACTTGCCTGGTTAGTCCTACTGAAAGTGAGTCAAAACAATCACTTAGGAAAGGATCATAGGCCCTTGTTCGAAATAGTCAATCTTGAGCCTAAAAATAACAGAAAACCAAATGAAGTTAATCCCTTTTTGATCCAAATGAATTGAGCCTAAACTAGATTTTTTTTTTTTACCCCAAATGATCTTCTCTGGGAGCAATGTGTTGGCCCTGGTCCCTCCTAGGACATGTGCACCTCAGCTTATGCCAAAAGCATAAGTTGAGGGTGGCTAATGCAGAAAGCAACCTTGTTTTGGCCCTGACCCAACCATGGGTATTGTGAACCTTGACTCATGGCAAAATCATGAGTTGAGGGTGGGTGCTATAAGGAAAACCACGGAAAGTGGGGTTGAAAGAATGAAGAGAAAGAAAGAATAAAACAGAAGTGACTAAAAAAAAAATATAAAAAAAAATAATTAATAATAACCAAAAGCAAAATAAACACAAGAAAAGAGAAAAGTCACTTACACATAAGGATAAGAAAGGGAAAATAGCAAAGTGAAAAGAAAATTGAGTAATAGGGCGAAATAAGAATGATATGTCAAGGAGGGCAACAAGTCACTAAAGTATATCTAAATACACCCTACCTGATCCTGAGCCTATGTTACAATCTAAAAAAGTCCTATTGTGATCCTAAGTGTGTATGAGGAATTTGAAGTAGTGAAAATAAGGGCAAGCCTATGGCAATATGTATAAATGAGTGGTGAATTTGTTCTGAGAGTGAGTGTCGAAACGTGATCCTTATACTCAAACTAAAATCATTGTGTGAAAAATGAGGATGTTCTTTGAAGTAAGGACAGGAGTTGTAATACCAGAAATATTAGCATCTCGGTGAGAAATTGAAGAGGATAGGCATCATTGCGTAGTAAATCTGGGTTATGGTTTGATTCTACACAAATCAATGCCGAATAGTGAGACCATGCATGAACATAATGAGAATAATCGAGGTTGATAGCCAAATGATTGCTGAAATTAAAATATGGATACTTTTGTACAAAGAATTTGTAGTGAGTCATAGTGCGTCGCTTGAGGACAAACAACGAATTTAAGTTGAGGGTGTTGATGTACCGTGGTTTCACGGTATTTCTAATACTTTTTCCTTAAGTTTAGTGTGTGTCGAGAGCCTTTTCGTGTTGATTTTGATATAAGTTTATCTTTGTTTGCAGAAAATCTGTCTAAGGAAGAACGCGGGAGTTTTTGAGAAAGAATTGCAGAAGAGACCACCTACGGAGCCTATGACGGTCCGTCGAGGCTGTGACGGTCCGTAGGTGGCATCGTAGTGAAGGAAGAAGCTGCTGAAGGAAATTTGGGGAAGTCTGACCGTGTGGGATTACGGAAGTTCGTGACGGACCGTCACATATACGACGGTCCGTCCTGCATGTTCGTCGTAATTATCAGAGAGTAATCCCAGTACCCAAAATTCCAAAGTTCAAGTGTATTGGAACGAAGACCCTCGACGGGCCGTCATCCTTGCGACGGTCCGTCATACCTGTCCGTCGGGGGGAATGAAGAAAGCAACGTGAGAAGATGTGAAGTATGGGACGACGGAGGCTATGACGGTCCGTCGTGTCCATGACGGTCCGTCACGTGATCCGTCGACCCAGACGCGTTTGGACAGATTTTTAGTAAATAGAATCCTTATTTGATTAGGTTTTTATTTTTTCTTATAAATAGTTGGAAAAACCTCGTTTTTGAGGTGAGACTTTCTGGATAATTTTTAGTTTATAGTTCTTCGATTATATTAGTAAACTCTTGATTTGGGAAATTAAGATATTTTCCGGAAATTGATTGTTGTGGATTTCGGTGATTAATCAAGTTGAATTCTGGGAAATTATTCGTTTTCATAAAAGTAAGTGCATGAACTTTTCCATTAACGATATGAATTGTGTAATTACGAACATGGGTAACTAAACCTCATAGCTAGGGTTGTGGGAACCATGGGTGAATAACAAGGTAATAATCTAACTTCAATAACAATTCTAGAGTGGTGTCTTGCATGTATTGATAATTCTTTCGTTTAGAATTCTTTTTAACGGTGGCCAACGTTAGAACTTGCCTTAATGCTACTTGCCGGACCAAGGAGGTAGATAATAGGAAAAGAATTATCAACATACATTTAGTGTAGACTATCTAATAGACTAGTATTGGTTGGTACGAGTTAATAGCTTAGTCAAATACCGAATACGATGTTTAATATGAGGTAAAGATAAGGGGTAGTATAGCAACACACGTAGCCGGACCAAGGTGCGGAGTGAAATTCTCTAGATGCCGGACCAAGGATTTAGAGATACATAACTTATCACTTTACATGCAAGATATCAGGATAGAGATGTTATAGTTAGATTTACCAAGTTAGGAGCCTGTGGGGAACACTAAAACCCTAGTTACTTTTATAATTTGATTAAACTCTGAAAGTTAAAATTGTTAGTTGTTCATTCTTATTTAGTTAATTATTTTCATTAATTTAGAAATAAAACCCCCCTTTTTGTCTTTTGGTTTATTGGAAAACAGTTGGCTAAATAAGAGTAATAATAAAATAAAGTTAAGTCTGAACTATTTTCCTTGTGGGATCGATCCCAACCTCATTAGTTGGGTTCTTTACTTGATACGACCGCTTTACTTCTTATTTGAGAAGTAAGTTTGAGCG